>JAMPIV010012277.1:125733-521169 GCA_024509875.1 Oreohelix idahoensis
TGTGTGGTGCAGTCAAAAAGGCATTCACACTATCATTGCAGGCAGACCCTGGAAATGGGTTGGCCATGTCCTCAGAAGGGACCCTGACACCATCACCAGAACTGCAATGCTGTGGACACCAGAAGAACGGCGAAAGAGAGGCAGACCATAGACAACCTGGTGGAGAATTGTGGAAGCTGAGATGCAAAGCATGAACCAGAGCTGGTGCACAGTACAAAGGATGGCCGCCGATCGAGTTAAGTGGAGACAGTGTCACAGAACGGATTGGGGCGACCCCTTCTTCTTCCTAATATCTGTTTCACTACGGCAGGAATCGGTACATTTGTGGTACGGATTTTATTGCGTGATTTCAATTGTCGCACTTTCTTTCTTTCTTCTCTGCTATGTGTAGCAGATTTGTCTATCTACATTCGTTCGTTACTTTCAGTATATTGTGTCTTGCCTGTTTATCTGACACTCCTGGTGGATGATAACACTAAACATTTGCAGGAGCGGCTGAGAGAACATTATCGACAACCAAGTTAGTTAATCGCAGGCGCAGCCGATATCAGTACACAGATTAACACGTACATCGCCCCAGTGCAATCTGCTTAATCACTGATAAGGCACGGGTGCGTCTCCGCCAAGGTTGTAAAGAGACGGATTTTGCGTGTGCTCAAGCAATAGATAATACATTGCTTTAGCGAAAGTAGTAAATTGTTACATCTTACACACATTGTCGTGTGAGGTTACCAATATGTCTGTAAGTTCGCCTGTCCGGCAATCGGATGTTTACAGCCCATTTTCAGAAAAGTAATGTTTGAAATTTTGCACTAGATGAGTCATGCAAAATATTCAAATCAGATTGGTTGATAAGGTGTGCGTCATAACAACGAAGGAGTGGGAAGGCAGTGAATATAACCTGACGCTTCATTCAGTCAAAACTACTGTGAGAAATTGCTTGCCAAGAACACAGACTTTGTCAGAGTGAAGCCTAGAATTCAGAATTCCTTCTTAACATACCGGACACCTTTTATTTGAGTATTTATCAGGACTTACAAAAACATCCAAGGAAATCTCTACCATTTTAAATAAGGAAACCGGGACTGAGAGAACTGAAGGACCACACACGGAGCCAGAGAGGGAATCTATTGTTAAAACAACGACACCCCAGACGCGTGTAAGAGGCCGATTCAAGTCTCTTTTATTCATCTGAGCAAAATGTCTGTGAGCCAGGATTGGTGTAAGTTGTCATTTTACATTCTATATGTTATTACTAACATGTGAACTAACATATATAGTTGTATTGCCATGGGAATTTTAATGTGTGAAAATCGCTCGGGGATGTCCAAGTCATTTGAGGCTGGCAACCTCAGCGTATAGAATGATGATTTCATGAACCACCACTGCACTGACTAGTGTCTGCTTTATTGCCAGTTTCTGAAAAGAGAATTAAACGTATAAAGAGTCCCAAGAGCAGGGAGGGAAAGATGAAAGAAATGATGTAAATTCTAATTATAAGACCTACAGTTTCAAACCAGTGTAAATGTCGATATTAACATATTCACTTATAAAATTAATGGAAGTTTCAAACTTTTAAAATAAGTGTAAATATAAATGAAAACAAATTCAATTTATATTGTGAACACTTTTCAAACAGTGGAAATGTAAATGTATACATATTCTATCTGTATTATTAACCTTTGCATTTAAATGTAATGTAAAGCTAAAGCTATTCAATTTAAATGTAAAGAAAGTTTTATCCAGAGGGATTAAATTTAATTCTCATCAAGGGTCAATTCTGAGTTAAATGGGATGGTAGAATGGGAAGATAGGGACCCATAACCATGGGTTGGAAAACGCAATACTCCTAAGAGCGTTTCGTTTCTATTCTTTCATCATAGTTATTGGTGATGGTACCAGCTGACGGGTACTATCTCTAAAACAATAAAGGAACAGTGACCTGCGCTTTAAGACGAAAGACCAACTTTGCCGTTACTCCTTGACGTTCTGGGAACGCACGGCACCTTTAACATTGCCCAGCGACGAGCATAAACAGCGACACAGTCTACCAAGAACCAACCCAGTGGGAGAAGAAACTACCATTGGCAGCTAAGGGCAAAATATCCGCTGCCAAAAGTGACCTCCTTTATTCAGTTAAATCCCATCACAACAGTGATGAAAACCTTTTCCTAAAATATTATTCAATTCTTTACACTTGTTAAAACCTCAAGTGATTATTAAATTGTGCTATTTGTAATGTTACAAATTTAACTACGATTTCATCATTTTACATGCACTTCATAGACATCCTTCACGACCTGAACATCGAGGAAAACTGGCTCATAAACAATATCATGTCCCAGAAACTGAAATATTTTGGCCACATTAAACGCCATAGTGGCTTAGAGAGAGCAGTGATAGAGGGTATGGTACCTGGAAGGCGAGGCAGGGGCCGACCAAGACGACGGTGGACACAGGACATTGAAGACACCTTGAGAACATGACATTGGAGGAGGCAGGAGGGGTGGCTAGAGATCGAGAATCTTTCAGGCGGGCTGTGATGAGAGCGACGTTGTGCAAAGGACATGCTACATGATGATGACATGTACTTCATGTTTGTCTCAATCAATTTACTACACACACTCTAAACAGAGCTATACCAGAATAGTAAGAATTCCCCTGAGTAAATCAGGCGTGGGGGCTTGAAGGGAGCTAAAATTAATAAGTGCTTAATTCTTCACAAAAGTTGTCGGCAGATTCTAGAATTAACGTGCTCAGCAAAAGCAGCATTGCTTTCGCTTATCTGAATATCTTATGAAGACTCCCTGGAGATAGAAGCGTTCTGTTTCTTCTATTTACATCTCTTAAAAGTAATCTTGTGCGAAGGTCGACACCTTTGAAGCCCATATTAGATACTCTTGAGTTTTGGCCACTGTTGGACCACTACTGCAAAGCAGCGGAGGCAATACTGTCACACATAGCAGAGACGTTAGAGATTCCAAAGTTTTTTTATATCTGATACTGCCCTACGTTCCAACGCATGCACACACACACACACACACACACACACACACACACACACACACACACACACACACACACGTACACACACGTACACACACACACACAAGTCGTATGAACCCTAAATCATATTTCAACTCTTTAAGAGATAAAGACCAAAGACGTTAGAGATTCCGGAGATTTTTATATCAGATGCTGACCTACCTTCCAACACACACACACACACGACGTAGTTAATCTCTTTAATAGATGACAGTAGAGCAGGGGTCGGCAACTCATCGATCCCGATCTACCCGTAGATACCAATGGATGATTAGTAGATACTTAGGCGACTGCGGGGGAGGGGGAGGGGAATCGAGGAAGAAAAGACTTTAAACTAAGGAAATTTCGGACGGCCTCTGTGCTAAATAGGTTATTCTATTACAATTGACATCACGTAACAAATAGAAAGTGAATTCTGACCGCTTAGAAAATATAAATTTATTTTTTTAATTAAATCCACATAAAATAAAATAATAACCTCACTAGCTCTGATGGACTAGTGATTTTCTATCACAACTAAATACAATCAAGAACACAGGCGAATCGTAATGATTTAAAACCAACTTTACACGTACAAATACAAAAATAAGAATATCTAACTAACAAGGGCGATTGATACGGGGTCGTGTTTTGTAGTTGAATGTGTGCTTGTGGCTTTCTTGTAGATATATTCGTTGAATATATTATATATTAATTTGGACACTGTTTTAGAGCAAGTGTCACTAGGAGTATGACCTTTTCAGTCCCCGCCCGAACACCGTAACTTAAAAATACGAATCACTTCTCACGGCCAGGTTGGACAATTTACAGAATACTTTATTCAACATCTTGACAGCTCCAATATACTTCAGAGAGAATATGTTCATGCATATAAGGCATCAATATGACGGCCTATAACGTCGTAGTACAGTCCCGTACTAAGAAACATGTCAAAGAAATTTTCACACATTTTATTTTAATATGTCACCCACGCACTTCACAGCATCCTCTTCAGATCGTTCATAAAATAACGAGACATACCACACAGAGATTTATGGGTAATGTCGTAAAACGTGTGTGTAAACCCACTTCTTAGTTAATACGCTATGTCGAGATACAAATTTGCCCCATCCAATCAACGAACAAGTCGCTGAGCCAGAATAAATTACACGAAGTATACGCCAGGAAAAACTTAAGCCTAAAATTTCGGGACGCTGTCACGGCCATCTTGTCTTCCAATATGGCGGCAGACAGAAGAAAATTAGGCATAAGCCCTGTTTTTCGGGAGTCGGCCTCGGTCACGGATTGTACGAAACCGCATATAACCAATCAGCTTGCCACGCCGAGACCCAATCAAAAGCATTCCTTAAGCAGTAAAAGTTACCTCATCTACCTATATATACGGGCGAGTTGTATTCAAACTCACACACGGGACACAAAGATGCAGCAATAGAGAATGCAGTCAGCGACCCATAGCTTGACTGCTTGCCTCAGAGTCAGCGAACCAGAGCTGACTAAGACCCTGCTCCACCTCCACGTGGTGGTCCTGGAAACAGTCTGCATAACAGCTACTAGGTCAAATTGATGGAGAGAGTAAAACGCTGACCCACACTGAGGAAACCTGATGATATAATTCCTATTCTAGAATCCGTTTAGGAATCCTAACCCGACACCCTAACCTGAATTCTAACCCTAACGACGTTGATGGCTTATTTGGATGAATTCGAAGAACACGGCCCACTATTTTTCAATTTAACATATAAAGGGCCCATGGCACACAAAAGTTAAGAAGCCCTGGGTTAGATTGTCTTAGTGATACAATTACACGCTGTCCGTATTTTCTAATCTGAATTTTCCAACTTCTTCTCCCATCATTTCGAACTTAAGAAAATAAAATTAAAAAATTCAAAGACAAGCAAAAAACGGATATTTTTGACGTATCGATTGGGTTCAGCCAGCGAAATAATATCCCCAAACAGAGGCACTGAAAAACACGCCTTTCCTCGCACCCATAATTGCATTGTCTGGGCTGGTCACCTTTTCACTGAAATAAATAGCAGTAGAGATTCAACTTTGTTTGGATGGGGACACACCATCATTGTCATCATCATTGTCATCATCATCATCATTGTCATCAACATCATTGTCATGAACATCATCATTATCATAGTCATCATCATAGTCATCATTGTCATCATCATCATCATCATAGTCATCATCATAGTCATCATTGTCATCATCATCATCATAGTCATCATCATAGTCATCATTGTCATCAACATCATCATCATTGTCATCATAATCATCATTGTCATCATAGTCATCATCATCATCATCATAGTCATCATCATAGTCATCATCTTCATCATAGTCATCATCATAGTCATCATTGTCATCATCATCATCATAGTCATCATCATAGTCATCATTGTCATCATCATCATCATAGTCATCATCATAGTCATCATTGTCATCAACATCATCGTCATCAACATCATTGTCATCATTGCCATCATAGTCATCATCATCATCATCATAGTCATCATCATAGTCATCATCTTCGTCATAGTCATCATCATAGTCATCATTGTCATCAACATCATCATCATTGTCATCATAATCATCATTGTCATCATAGTCATCATCATCATTGTCATCATCAACATCATCATCATCATAGTCATCATCATCATTGTCATCATGATCATCATTGTTATCAACATTATCATCATTGTCATCATGATCATTGTCATCAACATTGTCATAATTGTCATCAACATCATCATCATCATCATAATCATCATAATAGTCATCATCATCATTGTCATCAACATCATCATCATAGTCATCATCATCATAGTCATCATCATCAGTCATCAACACCATCATCATCATCATTGTCATCATCATCATTGTCATCATAGTCATCATCGTCATCATAATCATCACCATCATAGCCATTATATTCATCATCATCATTGTCATCACAATCATAGTCATCATAGTCATCATCATCATCATCATAGTCATCATCATCATTGTCATCATAATCATCATCATCATAGTCCTCATCGTCATTGTCATCATCATCATAGTCCTCATCATTGTCATTGACATTATAGAGCATGGACCCACCACTACAGATTGTCCCCTTACACGAAGCTTGCGCCAGCATTCACATACTCTTGAAGCAGTGGTTTCTGTGGAACTTTGTTTTACGTGATGAGATTGGCAGCCCCACGTACGAGCTCATATTAGTCGCATTTGACGACATTCCTTGGCGGACATATGGTGACCACATTTTTTTTATTCGAGCACAAATGCAGTAAATAGACAGTATACAATGCATGACTTGGACGTGGTCAATCTCAACTATCAACCAACACATCTGTAGTGAAATTGACAGAGATACAACGGTAAAATTCCTCCAAGGATAACATTTAAGGATAAAAACATAATGCGTAGGCTGCTGATGTACATGATCGCCTAGACCGCGGGTCATCACCCTCCATAAATTTGACTTGCTAGACCGGAGGGGAACGGAGTATCAAAAGAAAAAAAAAATATGACTGGAAAGGCTAAAGAGACGCAATTGGGGGGGTGGAAATGGATGAAAGTAAAAAAAAATTCAAGTCCCCCAAATTGACACGAGGTACGGAATTGGACGTTTTGCGATACCAAGCGCTTGATTTGAATTTGAGCGGAAGAACGCAGATGTCTGAAAAAAATTACAAAAATTAAAAAGTAAATTTTTCTTAATATTAATGTTAGGAATATAAAAATTAGCTGGCCAGATGGCCTATTCTGAGCAGTGAACGAATATGGTTTTAATTTTACAGACGGATAGATAATATTGAAAATAATGACAAAAGACAGTGTAGTTTACATCAGCCACAGACTGCATTGAATCTAACATATCGTTATTTGCACACAAAAACACGACCTTGGGGACGCAGGTGTTCAAATTTACTTAGCATAGAAGTGAAGGGACATTGGTGGAAGCTGTGTCTAAATATAACTTTTTACAACAAAAATTTGAAGGGGAGAGAATGGTTGGGTCAAAAATCGAGCACAATTTTGTAGAAACACAAGTAGAGACGGACAGACTAACAGATAACCATCCATACGTGACTGAAGCTTGACTGAAATGACTTTAGTGAGGAAATTTGAAATCAAAAATAAACCTCGGCAGTGATTGGCCACAGACAATCATATCATTAGCGCTCAGAGCGTTTTTGGGGTCATTCTTCAATAATTGTTCAGTGTTAGACACAGATTTTAAAGTGTGGTGTTTTCCCATATGAAAGACAGTGAGTTAAATTTAGGGACGCCATCCTATAGCCAGCAGCTCAGCTGAGTTTTGCTAGCACTTCTGTGTTAATTATTCATAATCTGGTAAGATTGAAATTATTTCTTTATATATTTTGAATATTGTTTCATGTTCGAGTGATTTGATATTGCCATATCATAATCTAGCCTTACAAACAAGTAGGGATTTTGCTCTAGACCCCCCGCCCAAGTCAGGGTCTAGGGACTAACAATGTACCTAAACACCAGCAAGGATTATGCAAGACAGATCAAGAGTTGAGAATAAGGAAACATATTACCTATCCTCTTTTAGGGTAGAAAACTAATAATTAATTTTCAGAATCTATAGTCTGGGAGGATCTATCGGATGTAAACCCACCATGGTAACTGTGCTGTTTGGTCAGAGAGATCTGACCTGTCTGTATAATGTGGTTGTTGTGTCAGTGTGGTGTCCAGACGTGGGTAGAGAATAGATTTTGACACATGGCCCATACTTTGATTGCAGAGCTGCGAGTTTCTGTCGTCCACGAAGAAGTATCTATTCGGGTGGTGATTTACACAAGTGTATCTGTGCAGTCCTTGTGACAGAGACCACCATTAGTGCCCGCCAGCACGGAGAGGTGGGACCGCCTGAATTCAGCACCAGAGCTACAAATACCAGATGAGTGAGCCTCTGGTCTGCTGGATATTCACCAACCCCATTTAGTTGCAGATACCCCATAAAAATTCCCACCATTTTCTGGACACTGTGTAGTCAATATAGACAGGTGTGATGAGACCACCCCAACAGCACAGACAATAAATATCCTCCCTAGTAGCTGACTACCAGAACATTTTAATAAAACTAACTATTCTAGTACTTAAATATGTTCACTTTTGCATTTATTATGTAACATTCCATGCATAATTTTCATAAATTTTAAATCCTTCTTTTTAAAACAAGTTCTGGTCAAAATAAAACTTGATCCAGAACAAATAAATGTAATATAATTATATCAAAAACTTTACACACGTGAGTTAGTTCAGTGTATTGTAACACTTGTTAATCTTATTAGTCTTGTTAAATATCTATGGGTATATTTATAACTATCACACCACAGTACACATCATAACCCTAGACACTTTACGCAGCTACATTCATAAAAAAAAAAAAAATTAAGTGTGAGGTCGTAGTGGTAGCAAGAAAGGCCTTCTGACAATTCTCAATTACATTTTATCTCAGGAGCCTTCACAGCTGGCCTCATACAATTTACATGTAGTACCATCATCATCATACAAAACCATCAATACCACTACATATATTGGGGTCTTGTCCAGGGATAATTAGCCCAATAGTAATATTAAGATCTCCTGGTGGGAGAAATAAAAGTAGGGAAATAAATTGTAAAATTTCCTTTAAAATTAAAAGTGTCCCTGCAGATAAAAGTTGGTGAATCTTCACAGCCAGTAATAATTAATTAGTTAACTGGTTAGTTAGAATTAGTTAGACTATAGTAATTAGAAGTACTTAGTGTATTTACTGGTTAGAGATTTAGCTTATATATTATTATATTGTCTAAAAAGTATGGCTGAGCTAGCAAAGTTTAGATCAGCTGCTGTGCTCACTGCGAAGGAGATGGGGATGGATGGTCAAATTTTAATTCAATACGTAACGACTGAATGTGATAAATATATTGAAAGGGAAGATAGAAAGGTAGCTGAAGAGAAGAGGTTACAAATTGAGGCTGATAGAGAAATTAAGAGGCTGCAGATTGAGGCAGAAGAAAAACGACAGCAAAGGGAGGCAGAAGAAAAACGACAGCAAAGGGAGGCAGAAGAAAAAAAGGCCGAAAGGGAGGCAGAGGAAAAAAGGTTGACTGCCGAAAGGGAGGCAGAAGATAAAAAGGCCGAAAGGGAGGCAGAGGAAAAAAGGTTGACTGCCGAAAGGGAGGCTGAAGATAGAAGGTTGCAGAGGGAGCACGAATTACGACTAAGGGAGCTGGAATTACAAGGCCCGGCCCTGAAAATGGTGCCAGCCCTTTTGCCTCAGATGCTACGCCCAGTATGGGAGCCTCAAACTCAGCTATGGGGTTTCATTTAGACCATTTTGTTGAGAAAGACGATGACATAGAGGGGTACCTGGGACGTTTTGAGTTATTAGCTACTACATATGGGTTAGAGAGAGAGAGGTGGAGTTTAAAGCTATCACAGGGATTGAGGGGTGCTTCTTATGAAGTATTTGCCAAAATGAACAGGGAAGACCAAGACAATTATGACATGTTAAAGCAGGCTTTGTTATTAAGGTACGAGAAGAATGGTGAATTTTTATCGTAAGAGATTTAGAAATGCCAAACTGTTGTCTGGGGAGACATACCACCAATTCTCTGCCAGACTAGAAACCTATTTGGAGAAATGGACGGCTCTGGGGAAGACCCAAGATCTTAAAGAAATGATCATGATTGAGCAATTGAGAGAGTCCATGGCTCCAGACATGAGAAAATTTCTCATGGAACAAGGTGCAGAGAAGTTGGGGGAAATTTTAAATGTTGCTGAGAGGTATCAGGCAGCCCAGGCAGAGGTAAGTGGTGCTAAGAAGAAGCACATAGACAATTTTAAAGCTCCACAGCAATTTAATAAATTTGATAATAGAGAGCAGGGAAATAAAGGTAGGACAAATTTTGAGCGGCCAAGAAATGACTATCGCGACAGAAACTCACAGTTCAATGACCAAAAGTTCAATGAAAGAAAACCGTTGAACCAAGGGAAAAGATGGTGTAAATGGTGCAAGAAGGATAACCATAACACCGAATTTTGTAGAAGGAAACCTTCAAACATTGCTGCAATGAAGTCGGGGACGCAAAGATTAAAGGTTAATCCTAAGGGACAACAGGAACCTTATCACCCCCCAGTTTGTGAGGATGTTATTTGTAATGGGGTCACCATAAGGTGCCTTTATGATACAGGTTTGGATTATGATTCAGTTGTGAAGTCTAGCCTAGTGGACCCAAGTCAGTATACCACAGAAACAGTGGAAATACAAGGGGCGACTAAGGACATACCACTCATGACACTTCCCATCGCAAGGATAACGGTGAAAACTCGCTATGTGGAAGGAGAAATCAGAGCAGCAGTGATAGATGAACCAATCTACCCTCTAATCTTGGGGTGTAGATACGTCTTCTTGGGGAATCCCGAGAAACCTGTGATCATGGCGACAGTGCAGACCAGGTCACAGAAGAAGGAGGAAGAAGGTGAACCTATAACGCTCATCCAGAGGAGATGAGGAAGGCGCAGGCTGAGGATAGGACACTCAAGCCCTGTTTTAAAAAATTGCCCAAATGCCACACACCTCCGAGCAAGGGGGAATATTTCATGAAGAACAAACTCTTATACAGGAAGACAGGAACTAGATCCACTGGTCACGGACAGTTAGTTCTACCCAAGAGATATAGGGCAAATTTGATAAGGAGCTACATGTTGGAAAAGATGGTGACCATGAGAAAGTCGGTACCATCTGCCAAAAGATTGCTCTAAAATACTATTGGCCCGACGTAAATGTCGATGTTGAAAACTTTGTAGAAGCATGTGGCGTATTTCATGAGGGAACACCCACAAAGGGAAAATATGTGCAGGACCTAGAACCGCCACGGGGCAACTTTAGGCCTGAAAGGAAAACTAATTATACACGGGTAGACAAAGTGGAATGGGAGCCCCCTTTTCACACCCAGTCTTCACTTGAATGGATTAACATGGCCGCTATGCGAAGAGTACAAAGAAGAAATTTAACCCAGGATAGGATGACAATCCCTCGGTCAGACTTATATAAACTGGAGGAACAGACAAGAGAGCGAAGATCTCTCATAAACAATCTTAAGTGGGGAGACAAACCCCAGAGAAAAATTGGTAGTGGTCGATTTGTGAGTGATGATTCTAGGAAGAAAAGTCCTCATTATAAAGCTTCTAATGGACGGGACCAGATGAGTTCCATGAAAAATAAGTATGATAAATTAAAGATCCAGATGTAACTTTATTAAGGACCTGGACAGATGAGAAGGCAGAAGAGACTGTTACCTCATCGTATCAATATGTGAACGAACTGACCACTCGTTTGAAAGCTGGATGGAAACTGGCAAATGATAATTTGAAAAAAGCCAGGAAGAAACATGCAGCATATTTTAATAGGAAGGCAAAGGACAGGGAACTGGCAGTCGGAGAGAAGGTGCTGCTTCTACTACCGGGAAGCCAGAATAAATTACAAATTGGTTGGCAAGGTCCATATACGGTTCTAGAGAAGGTGTCTAGAACAAACTATAAAATTGACAAAAAGGGGAAGGAAAAAGTTTATCATGTAAACCTGTTAAAGAAGTATCTGGACAGACCACTCCAGGAAAGCACCCCCTTATTGACCTTGGCTATTGCAACCCAGATGCAAAAAGAACCACTCACCTCACATGAATACCCATTACATCCTTGTGAAACAGCAGCACAGGTAAAAGTCAGTAAGCACCTGACTAAAAACCAGAGGGAGAGAGTTCAACAAGTTCTGGAAGAACATACAGATGTATTAACAGATAAACCAGGCCATACAAATTTGCTACAGTATGACATGAAACTGGTAGACTCAAACCCAATCTGTATGAGAGCCTATTCTATTCCGTTCGCGAAGGAGAAGGCATTAAAGGAAGAAATAGATTATTTATTGAAGGAGGGGATTATTTCGCACAGTGAATCATCTTTTAGTTCTAGTGTCGTTTTGTTGAGGAAACCGTCTGGGGAACACAGACTGTGCATAGATTACAGGAAACTGAATGCTGTCACAGAAGGACAAGTGGATCCATTACCAGACACAAAACAGCTATTTGCCAGACTGAACAAGGCAAAATACTTTTCAAAAGTGGATCTTAGTAAAGGCTATTACCAGATCCAGTGAAGCCTGAAGTGAGACCTTATTTGGCTTTTAGCACTTCGGATGGACATTATGAATTCAATATGCTACCATTCGGACTGAAAAATGCTCCGAGTGTGTTTTCAAGGATGATGCGAAAATTGTTGGACCCCCTGAATAACCCATGTATCACGAATTTCATGGATGATATACTCGTCGCCACAGAGACATTTGAAGAACACATTGAAGCTCTGGAGATGTTGTTTGATAGACTTCGGGAGGCGAACTTAACTGCTAGGCCAACAAAATGTTGTATTGGATGCAAAGAGTTGGAATTCTTGGGGCACACTGTATATCAGGGTAATATGACCCCTGATCCTAAGAACTTGGAAAAAACTGCAGAGAGCACCTAGGCCGCAAACCAAAAAGGACGTGCGATCATTCGTGTCGTTATGCGGATTTTATCAGAAATACATCAAAAAATTTTAACGCCATTTGTGCTCCTCTGACTGATCTGACTCGCAAGGGACTTCCAGATAAAATTATTTGGACTGCACAATGTGAATTAGCGTTCCAAGAGTTAAAGGAAAAACTCACTAGCAAGCCTATTCTCAAACTGCCTGATTTGACACAGGACTTTGTCTTAAGAACCGATGCAAGTAATGTGGGACTAGGAGGGGCCTTGTTGCAAAGATCATCTTCACCTGATGGGGAACTTAAACCAGTCGCTTATGCAAGCCGCAAATTGAATAAGGCGGAACAAGGATACTCCACAAGCGAAAAAGAATGTTTAGCATTAATCTGGGCAATAAAGAAGTTTCAAATCTATCTGTATGGTAGGACATTTGTGGTGGAGACGGATCATCAGCCTCTCGTGTTCTTGTCTCAGGCTAAGCATGAAAACGCAAGATTGCTGAGGTGGTCTTTATTGCTTCAACCTTATCAGTTTAGTATCCAATATATCCCAGGCAAATTGAATGTCGGTGCAGATTTCCTCAGTCGGCACCCCTGTGATCAAAATTAGAGTAATGGCAGACGGGAGGAGTAATTTTACCTATGTGTATCGCTGGTTTTGGAACTTGCCATAGGCATGTTTTCAGGTGGGGAGATGTGTAGTGAAATTGACAGAGATACAACGGTAAAATTCCTCCAAGGATAACATTTAAGGATAAAAACATAATGCGTAGGCTGCTGATGTACATGATCGCCTAGACCGCGGGTCATCACCCTCCATAAATTTGACTTGCTAGACCGGAGGGGAACGGAGTATAAAAAGAAAAAAAAATATGACTGGAAAGGCTAAAGAGACGCAATTGGGGGGGTGGAAATGGATGAAAGTAAAAAAAAAATTCAAGTCCCCCAAATTGACACGAGGTACGGAATTGGACGTTTTGCGATACCAAGCGCTTGATTTGAATTTGAGCGGAAGAACGCAGATGTCTGAAAAAAATTACAAAAATTAAAAAGTAAATTTTTCTTAATATTAATGTTAGGAATATAAAAATTAGCTGGCCAGATGGCCTATTCTGAGCAGTGAACGAATATGGTTTTAATTTTACAGACGGATAGATAATATTGAAAATAATGACAAAAGACAGTGTAGTTTACATCAGCCACAGACTGCATTGAATCTAACATATCGTTATTTGCACACAAAAACACGACCTTGGGGACGCAGGTGTTCAAATTTACTTAGCATAGAAGTGAAGGGACATTGGTGGAAGCTGTGTCTAAATATAACTTTTACAACAAAAATTTGAAGGGGAGAGAACGGTTGGGTCAAAAATCGAGCACAATTTTGTAGAAACACAAGTAGAGACGGACAGACTAACAGATAACCATCCATACGTGACTGAAGCTTGACTGAAATGACTTTAGTGAGGAAATTTGAAATTAAAAATAAACCTCGGCAGTGATTGGCCACAGACAATCATATCATTAGCGCTCAGAGCGCATTTGGGGTCATTCTTCAATAATTGTTCAGTGTTAGACACAGATTTTAAAGTGTGGTGTTTTCCCATATGAAAGACAGTGAGTTAAATTTAGGGACGCCATCCTATAGCCAGCAGCTCAGCTGAGTTTTGCTAGCACTTCTGTGTTAATTATTCATAATCTGGTAAGATTGAAATTATTTCTTTATATATTTTGAATATTGTTTCATGTTCGAGTGATTTGATACTGCCATATCATAATCTAGCCTTACAAACAAGTAGGGATTTTGCTCTAGACCCCCCGCCCAAGTCAGGGTCTAGGGACTAACAATGTACCTAAACACCAGCAAGGATTATGCAAGACAGATCAAGAGTTGAGAATAAGGAAACATATTACCTATCCTCTTTTAGGGTAGAAAACTAATAATTAATTTTCAGAATCTATAGTCTGGGAGGATCTATCGGATGTAAACCCACCATGGTAACTGTGCTGTTTGGTCAGAGAGATCTGACCTGTCTGTATAATGTGGTTGTTGTGTCAGTGTGGTGTCCAGACGTGGGTAGAGAATAGATTTTGACACATGGCCCATACTTTGATTGCAGAGCTGCGAGTTTCTGTCGTCCACGAAGAAGTATCTATTCGGGTGGTGATTTACACAAGTGTATCTGTGCAGTCCTTGTGACAGAGACCACCATTAGTGCCCGCCAGCACGGAGAGGTGGGACCGCCTGAATTCAGCACCAGAGCTACAAATACCAGATGAGTGAGCCTCTGGTCTGCTGGATATTCACCAACCCCATTTAGTTGCAGATACCCCATAAAAATTCCCACCATTTTCTGGACACTGTGTAGTCAATATAGACAGGTGTGATGAGACCACCCCAACAGCACAGACAATAAATATCCTCCCTAGTAGCTGACTACCAGAACATTTTAATAAAACTAACTATTCTAGTACTTAAATATGTTCACTTTTGCATTTATTATGTAACATTCCAGGCATAATTTTCATAAATTTTAAATCCTTCTTTTTAAAACAAGTTCTGGTCAAAATAAAACTTGATCCAGAACAAATAAATGTAATATAATTATATCAAAAACTTTACACACGTGAGTTAGTTCAGTGTATTGTAACACTTGTTAATCTTATTAGTCTTGTTAAATATCTATGGGTATATTTATAACTATCACACCACAGTACACATCATAACCCTAGACACTTTACGCAGCTACATTCATAAAAAAAAATTAAGTGTGAGGTCGTAGTGGTAGCAAGAAAGGCCTTCTGACAATTCTCAATTACATTTTATCTCAGGAGCCTTCACAGCTGGCCTCATACAATTTACATGTAGTACCATCATCATCATACAAAACCATCAATACCACTACAACATCTATCACTTTAACAATGTTCTTTTGTTTATTTTAGGATTTGTTCAAACGTTGATTTTCCGTTTCGGGCTTTTCTCTGTTGTCTTGTGATGTCTGTATTCTGAGCAGTTTCCGTGCCGTTTCCTTTTCTCTGTCTGTCTGTCTGTCTGTCTGTCTGTCTGTCTGTCTGTCTGTCTGTCTGTCTGTCTGTCTGTCTGTCGTCTCTCTCTCTCTCTCTCTCTCTCTCTCTCTCTCTCTCTCTCTCTCTCTCTCTCTCTCTCTCTCTCTCTCTCTCTCTCTCCGCATACCACTGTACTTTAGAAATGTGAATGTTCTCGTTTGCTTAAATGGGATGATGTTTATGAGAATAAGCAGATATACATAATTTTTTTTTTAAACTGCTCAAAGACTTTACCTGCCACAGAAGTGAGTAAGAAAGTGTTATTATTATTATTCCATTTTCCACCAAGAATGTATGGATATAAGCGAGAATGTGTTTGTCATTTTTGTATTGATGATTGATAACACATTCAAAAATACAGATTAATTGTAGACGGTTTGACCGCATGAGTGAGTGTCGGTATACATAATTTATTTTTATTTATTTATTGTTTTGTTTATTTTATTTTATTATTTATTTATTTATATTTCCCAATTACTAGATTGTTTGTTTAAAAAATAAAACCTACTAATTTTTATTATGATTGCATACTGTAAATGAATGCTGTTATGTTAACTTTATAATGTTGCATGCCTTTAAATTAATGCTTAAAGTAACATGTAGGAATGAAAGGATATAGTATGCAAGATAAATGAGAGTGGAAGGGCAGAATGTTAGACGGGCCTGCGCGCCCAATTCTTAACCCTTCGAAAATAAAGTTCGTTCGTTCGTTTTTCTCTCTCTCTGCCACATAAACCATTGTAGTAATAACTAGTTTCACAATACTTTGAAGAGGAAAACATAAGGTTTCAAGCTTGCGAACAGAACACGGAGGGGGAACAAAAAATGAAACAAGAACTGATTTTTATTCATGTAATATAATTTGCTGTCATGTTGGGAAACTAGCCAGGACTAGTAGATCTAAGTCGTATACGACTCAAAACAATCTTCTAGTATTTCCTGAGCCATGAAAAGGTCAGCAGACGTCTATATCCTTGTTAAATGAATCCTGAACAAATTACTGAAGGATGGGGAGATTTTTTGGGGGGATGAGAACGGAAAAAAGAGAAGGCTTAAAAAAAAAAAAAAAACCAAGAATCGAAACGAAGATATACTTTACCGAAATAACATAAAGTTAGAAAAAAAAAACATCACAAGATTTCCTCTAATTCCAGCAAATTTATTAATAAAGCACTAATCTCTTTAGATTAAGGAGACGTGGGCAAGGCGCGGTAAAAGAGAACAAGTTATTTAAGAAGATTAACTGATTTAGCTTTCTTATCGTTTTTAAAGTTTGTCGTGATGGAGAATCCGATGATGTAGTTGTCTGGAGGAAACAAAATTCAGAGCGGGTCGACGTGGGGATAAAATACGCGTCTGTGTGTGTGATTTTTTTTTTTTTTAAATATCATCATTATGATCATCATCGTCAAGTGTCTTGCTGGGTGACGTTGGTGGCCACTTAATCTCTACAACTCCCTCGCCCCCGTCTTTGATGCTGTATGTTACTGCTCTTAGTGGCTTCTTCCCATACCATGCTGTCAGCCTATGTAATATTCTCTCTCTCTCTCTCTTTCTCTCTCTTTCTCTCTTTCTTTTTCTTCTCTCTAAATGAGTGTGTAACTGCCTTCCTCTGCCAATTCTTCCTTTAATACTGTTATTATCATGTGTTCCAAATTTCATCGTTACTGAACATAATTTTTTTTTTTTAATTGGCCTTTCCTTATCTCTACAATGATTTGTCTCTTTTCGCCAGCCTCCTTCAGGACTTCGCCATCAGTTAATAGCTGTACGTATTATTTTCATAATCTACCATGAAACCATATTTCAATGGCTTCCAATAAGCTCATCATTCGTTTGTTGCTGTCCATGCTTCACTTCCCTAAAAGAGCACTGTTCACTGCAGCACTCGAAGAACTCTCCCCTTTAATTAAATAAACGATCTATTTGATACCGATTAATGGGTTATTTTCCTCAACGAGATTAGAGTGATCTCCCTTGGGAAATTCAGGGAGTCGACTGGAAAATCCTTTATTCTTTGAATTTTTTTTGGGGTCTCATTTAATTCCAATTCTATACTACTAGTGTAAAAGCCCGTCATAAGACGGGAATTAAATTCAAAAGCACCAATACCTAACGGCAATTTACTTATTCAAAAGTATTTTTTTAAAACCACTGTGGATCACCACCGTACACGAACTATGTAGCAGCAGCGAGGATCGATTGTGTGTATACGGGATCACACATTCTATAAATATTTTTGTGCACACCGTCATTTGCGCACTTTTCTTTGTCGAGTGTTACTATTTTCTGGAGAGTACATATAAGGGAAACAATACAATTAATGTCTAACTTTCAACCAAAGTTGCATCCCTTAGCGTTAGTGACAGAAGAAGCTGGGATTTTATATATATTGATATTAGCCGATTTCGTACCGATAGGTATATTTGTTAATGGATTACCTACCACTGCTGGTTCCTTTTGTAATGAAATTATACGCATGTGCTGCAGTTAACAACTATTTTGCTTGTTGTTTCAATATGTGATTATATATGTTCTGATTTAGCTACATTACAGTTAGAGTCGGATTGGCAAAGAGGTATGACGTCCGCCTCAAGATCTATAGGTAACAGGTTTTGAAATTAAATGAGACAAAAATGCAGAAAATATATAGGATTTACCAGTCGACTCCCCAAACTTCCGCCACGCCACCTATACAAATATAAGGGACGTAATTTCAGGAAAACTGCCCATTGCTCAGCACTTTTGTTTTAAAGACCTGTGTAGTTGTCGGTGCTTACTGCTTCCTTAGACATGTCGGAAGAGGCTGCTAAAATGATGTAGTACATTGGGCTAGCGCCATAATCTTATACAAGAATTTACTACAGAGTACACCGCTACTAGAGCACCGGGGCTTTTGACACAAGCTTTCAGTAAGCAGACCGGCTGTAGTAGTGGTTCGATAATCCATAAGGAAACCGGCTGTAGTAGTGGTTCGATAATCCATAAGGAGACCGGCTGTAGTAGTGGTTCGATAATCCATAAGGAGACCGGCTGTAGTAGTGGTTCGATAATCCATAAGGAGACCGGCTGTAGTAGTGGTTCGATAATTCATAAGGAGACCGGCTGTAGTAGTGGTTCGATAATCCATAAGGAGACCGGCTGTAGTAGTGGTTCGATAATCCATAAGGAGACCGGCTGTAGTAGTGGTTCGATAATCCATAAGGAGACCGGCTGTAGTAGTGGTTCGATAATCCAGGAGACCGGCTGTAGGAGACCGGCTGTAGTAGTGGTTCGATAATCCATAAGGAGACCGGCTGTAGTAGTGGTTCGATAATCCATAAGGAGACCGGCTGTAGTAGTGGTTCGATAATCCATAAGGAGACCGGCTGTAGTAGTGGTTCGATAATCCATAAGGAGACCGGCTGTAGTAGTGGTTCGATAATCCATAAGGAGACCGGCTGTAGTAGTGGTTCGATAATCCATAAGGAGACCGGCTGTAGTAGTGGTTCGATAATCCATAAGGAGACCGGCTGTAGTAGTGGTTCGATAATCCATAAGGAGACCGGCTGTAGTAGTGGTTCGATAATCCATAAGGAGACCGGCTGTAGTAGTGGTTCGATAATCCATAAGGAGACCGGCTGTAGTAGTGGTTCGATAATCCATAAGGAGACCGGCTGTAGTAGTAGTAGTGGTTCGATAATCCATAAGGAGACCGGCTGTAGTAGTGGTTCGATAATCCATAAGGAGACCGGCTGTAGTAGTGGTTCGATAATCCATAAGGAGACCGGCTGTAGTAGTGGTTCGATAATCCATAAGGAGACCGGCTGTAGTAGTGGTTCGATAATCCATAAGGAGACCGGCTGTAGGAGACCGGCTGTAGTAGTGGTTCGATAATCCATAAGGAGACCGGCTGTAGTAGTGGTTCGATAATCCATAAGGAGACCGGCTGTAGTAGTGGTTCGATAATCCATAAGGAGACCGGCTGTAGTAGTGGTTCGATAATCCATAAGGAGACCGGCTGTAGTAGTGGTTCGATAATCCATAAGGAGACCGGCTGTAGTAGTGGTTCGATAATCCATAAGGAGACCGGCTGTAGTAGTGGTTCGATAATCCATAAGGAGACCGGCTGTAGTAGTGGTTCGATAATAGTGGTTCGATAATTCATAAGGAGACCGGCTGTAGTAGTGGTTCGATAATAAGGAGACCCATAAGGATAATCCATAAGGACGGCGGCTGTAGTAGTGGTTCGATAATCCATAAGGAGACCGGCTGTAGTAGTGGTTCGATAATCCATAAGGAGACCGGCTGTAGTAGTGGTTCGATAATCCATAAGGAGACCGGCTGTAGTAGTGGTTCGATAATCCATAAGGAGACCGGCTGTAGTAGTGGTTCGATAATAGTGGTTCGATAATCCATAAGGAGACCGGCTGTAGTAGTGGTTCGATAATCCATAAGGAGACCGGCTGTAGTAGTGGTTCGATAATCCATAAGGAGACCGGCTGTAGTAGTGGTTCGATAATCCATAAGGAGACCGGCTGTAGTAGTGGTTCGATAATCCATAAGGAGAACCGGCTGTAGTAGTGGTTCGATAATCCATAAGGAGACCGGCTGTAGTAGTGGTTCGATAATCCATAAGGAGACCGGCTGTAGTAGTGGTTCGATAATCCATAAGGAGACCGGCTGTAGTAGTGGTTCGATAATCCATAAGGAGACCGGCTGTAGTAGTGGTTCGATAATCCATAAGGAGACCGGCTGTAGTAGTGGTTCGATAATCCATAAGGAGACCGGCTGTAGTAGTGGTTCGATAATCCATAAGGAGAGACAAGAATAATGAATGTTTCTATTTTTTAAAATGGAATTCTTCTTTAGCTGGGTCTCTGACGTCTCTAGCTCTGTGTGTCTTAAATAGATGAAATATGATCGCGCGCGCGCGTGTTAGTGTGTGTCTGCGTGCATGCGTGCGTGTGCGTGTGTGGGTGTGTGTGTGTGTGCAAATTGGAAGGTAGGACATAATCAGAAATAAAAATCTTTGGAATCCTATCCTCTCTGCCCTTTATCTCTTAAAGAGATTAAATATGATCGTGTTTATGTGTGCGTGTGTGTGTTGGAAGGTGGGACAGTATCAGGTATACAAATCTCTAATATATATATATATATATATATATATATATATATATATATATATATATATATATATATATATATATATATATATATATATATATATATATATATATATATATATATATATATACTTGTTTGTTTACAGGAGCGTTTGGACCATCCCATGTACTTGCTTCCTACGTCAAAAAGTACCACGGCATAGACTGCTTGCTTCCTTTGCCATCCCTTTTACTTCGCCACATACGTTAGCGGATTGCTATTCCTACACATCAGGGCAGAAAGTCTGAAAGTAGTGGTAAGTCTGTTGAACCACTGCGAAGTCGTCCCAGTACATCTCTTCTTGGCCCGGGTAATGCGTCATTGGACCTCTCCCGTGAGCATTCGTTGTCCTTGGACAAGTCAAAGTTAGTTCGATCAGCTGGAGTCTCTCAATTGGGACGTACCCTCGTAACGCCTCAACTGTTATTACAACCACACGACGTCTAGTAATACACCAATTGGGCTGAGTGCTTTACATTGAAAGCCTTGATTTGCAGTAGTACCACTCGCCGCCTTTGGGATAGTTTGTTTTTCTTTCTACAACCTACAGATATTCGCTACAGTAACGGAATATAATTTTTCTTTACGTTGGTGGAGCACTGTGTGATTTTATTTTAGTAGTGTGACAGGAGTACTGTTAGTTAGTGTTTTCTCCAGCATAAGAAATACGTGTTTCTGGATTAATTTAATGAAACAGTAGCAGCGGTCTTCACACAAGAGGACTGGGGTCGCTGTTATGTGTAAATTTCATAACATTGGTTGTCGCTGTTCGACTTCCTTGTTGATTTGTTTGGAGACCGTTGTCGTGGTTTCAGGAAGTGACGTCATTACGTCTGCTGGCCACCTTTGCAGACGTGAACTTTCTAGGTCGGCTAACCAAAGCGTGCCCTGCGAGGATTCGGTGTGTGGCATCTCAAAAGGGTTGGACGCGTGTGTATTTGCTCCTAAGATATATGATTTTCCTCGATCTTCATTACATTGTCCCATCACTAGCTTACCCATAAACCTCCGTGTGGTATGTCTAGTTATTTTATGAACGATCTGAAGAGGATGCTGTGAAGTACGTGAGTGACTTATATTAAAATAAACTGTGTGAAAATGTCTTCTACATGTTTCTTAGTACGGGACTGTACTACGACGTTATAGACCGTCATATTGATGCCTTATATGCATGAACATATTCTCTCTGAAGTATATTGGAGCTGTCAAGATGTTGAATAAAGTATTCTGTGAATTGTCCAACCTGGCCTTGAGAAGTGATTCGTATTTTTAAGTTACGGTGTTCGGGCGGGGACTGAAAAGGTCATACTCCTAGTGACACTTGCTCTAAAACAGTGTCCAAATTAATATATAATATATTCAACGAATATATCTACAAGAAAGCCACAAGCACACATTCAACTACAAAACCCGACACCCGTATCAATGGGGGCCAAGGCCGAAGGATCTTAATTATCCAAGGTGAAAGAAAGAAGTTTTTCGAAGCTACATTTTTCAAGGATGAAAAATATGTTCAACATGGCGACCTGTATCGTCTGCCAAGTCAATTGAAAAGTAACGGAACATTTTTTACAAGTCATTATCAACTTCCAGTCAAAGTTGAATTTTTTCGTCAGGAAAAGGACTTTCCTTTACTGTCTACAGTTCCTGTTACCAGTTGGATGCCGAAGATGGCGAATTTGTTACGTGAATGCTGGACCAGAGCGGTGTCCTTGATGTCAGCTGTTTCGAGTGCTAGGCCTAACTTGGTCTATGCTGAAAGTTTTCAACGTTCCTTCCTTGTAGTGAAGTGAAATCCAGGAGGAAATTATGCTGGCATAACAGATAAGTGTATTTTTGGTTACATACAGCTTGTGTGCCGATGAGAACTGGTTGCCAGCATTTTTTTTCCACCTTATGTGTATTTTATGTCTATATATTGTATTAGCGGGAGGTTGGCTTGGGACCTGTAACCCGATTTCTATACCAACATATAAAACAAAAAGGTAAAGGATCTCGTTACACGCCCATTGATGCATATTGGGAATATGGTGTTAGGCCCATATTATCTTGACCGTCGGCACACGAGGGGTGATATGGTCGGCATCACGCCGGCCACCTTAACCTTCCCAGAGTTGCTCTGGTACCCATTTGGGGCTGGGTCGACCCAGGAGCCGTTTGTGGCCTAAAAAATTCCCGCATCATCTGGGGATCGAACCATAGACCACTGCGCTAGGAAGCCAGTGCACTAACCACTATGCTACCGCGGCTCCAATACCGACATATGTCTGGTCGAAAAGGATTAACAGGCGTTCTTTAGTTTATGCATCGGTGTAGTCCAAATTGAGGGGCCGGCGTACATTGGTGTGAGGGATACTGCCTCGATTGAAGCATACAGATCCATTTTTTGTCTAGTTGTGCAGTATTGTTCAGTGTAAAGTATGTTTTTGTAGTGAAATTCAGTGTAATTTTTTATTCAGTTTATTCCATTATTGCTTGTGAGATTGTTCGTCTGACCTTACTATCATTTATTTAATAAATGTCATAAATGTTGTGAATGCGTACTTGTCTAGTCATAATTGTGTTAGAGAAACATTTTATTTATTTGTTCTACAATTCATATATTTCTCCTTTGGTTGACTATTTGAATTATATTACTTTAGCTCTTGTCACTGTATCCAGTCATCTTACAGTATCTCTATTATTTTTCTTTGCTCCATATATAACATCTACTATAATATATGTCATTGCATACAGAGAGTGATTTGAGAGTGGTGGAATAAGTATTTAATATATTGCTGACATATTCATATATATATAAGTTACTTTATTGTGTTCATATTGGTAATCACAATAATTGTAGAATATGGCTACCTTGGATTATTTTATTAAAATTGGAAAAGAATGTGGTAAGGAAGGTGAAGACTTACTGTCATATGCATCTACTGAGCTGGCTAGGGAGTTAAAGAGATTGGAAGATGCAGCCAGAGATCAAAGACAATTGGAGAGAGAGGAGAAGAAAGCAGCTGAGGAATTAGCTCAAAGAAGAAGAGCAGAAGAGATGGCTCTTGAAAAAGAAATATTGGCCTAAGCTCATGCTGAATTGAAAGTTCAACAAGCTCAGGCTGAGGTAAGATCTCAACAAGAACTCAGAATGGCAGATTTTGAAATTGAAAAATTAAAACTACAACAACCACAGGTTAATCCTATGAGTGGTGAGGTTAGAAATAAAGATAATTCTGCTAATTTTAAGATCAATTTGCCAAAATTTAACTCATCCATAGACGATATTTTGTGCTTCCTCAATAGATACGAGACCTTTCGTCAAGAATTTAATATTGATAAAACTACCTGGTCTAGTAGGCTCATGAACCTATTAGTGGGTGAAGCTTTCACTGCAGTATGTACCAGGGATGATCAGGCTAGAAAGGACTATGAGGCTGTAAAAATCTTGCTTCTTAAGAAGTATCAATTTGATGAAGATGGCTACAGGTTAAAATTTAAGTCATTATTGCCAGATTCAGGTAAAGATTTTACTGAATTCATTTCAGCTTGTAAACTTTACTTTTCTAGATGGATTGACTTATCCAAAATTGAAAAGACTTTTGAAAGACTATCTGATTTGATTTTAGGAGACAAGGTATTGTCTTCTATTAGTGGAGAATTTTTGTCATTCTTGCAGGAGAGGAAACCAGAGAATTTAGCTAAACTTGAAACTTTCGGTCTACAATATCAAGTGGCACATCCAAATAGAATCCTTAGCAGAAATAACATTAAGGATTCCCTGCCAGCAGTATCTATCAGATCTGTTAATCATAATACACCTAGGCAGAGATCTATTAGTATTGATAAAAACTATAGAGTCAATCAGAACCAAAACTTTGGCAATAACAGAGGTAGATATAACTTTAACAACAAATTCCAACAACCTCAAAGAGATTATAACTCATATGATGAGGGATATTACAATCCACAGTCATCATTTAGGTCTAATGATTTTCAAAATAGAGGAGGATATAATCAAAAACCAGGCAGAGTACAAAGATCATACCATAGAAGTAATGACAATTATGGTAACGATAGAAGTTCTTATCAGAACAATAATGTCAGGCAGTCGAGGAACCATGAACGTGCAAATGCTGTTGTACATAATATTGACAGTAATCAAAGTCAGAATAATAATGGTGTAGCACATGCAAATTCGTGTAGTGCTGATCTGTCCAACAGTGATAACTGTACTAACTGTAATGCTTTATTTCAGCCACAGGAAGTACCAAGATTATTGTGCGGACACCGTTTGCCAGTGATGTCCTCCTATAATGGAACAGGATCAGTGAGATTTTGTGAATAACCAGCTTGTCTCTGTACTCAGGGACACTGGATCAGCCACTGTGGGAATTCTCAGTTCCTTGGTGAACCCTGCTGTTTGTACAGGCGAAGTGGTTCAATGTATTACATTTGGGGGTACAGTGGAATATTATCCCACTGCAGAGGTGTTTTTAGATACCCCTTATTTCACAGGCAGGACTATAGTTAATCTCTTGTCAAAACCAGTAGGAGGGATTATTTTGGGAAATATTCCAGGCATTCATGAGTGTACTGATAGTGATATTATGAGGTGGGAGAGAAAACGTCATATATATACTGCCAGGATTGATACTGCCAGAGCACCCGCTCCTGGGTATGTACATGCTAGAGTTAGCTACCCAAAGAGCTGCAGCTGGGAGACTTTTTCGGGCCGTAAATCGAGGATTCCTCAGCAAAAGAGAAGTTAGCAAGAAGACGAAGATGGCTGTATACCGTTCCACCTATATTCCAGTCTTGACATATGGATGCGAGTCATGGGCAATGACTACAACCCATAAAAGCCAGCTCCAACCCTCAGAAATGAGGTATCTGAGGAAGCTGGTTGAAGTAACAAGAAGAGATATGGTCCGCCACCAGACTATAAGCAAAGCATCAAAACCCAGCCACTGCAGACTCAAGTAGTACAGTCCCAACTACAATGGTTTGGCCATGTCTGCAGAATGGAAGAAGATCGGCTAACACGACAAGTATGGAAAACTAAGAACCAGGAATCCAGACCTCCAGGATGACCCAAAGTCCGCTGGGAGGTCAACATAAGACAATCTCTAAAGGACCGAGTACTAGATAGGAACCAGGCCAGAAGGAAGACAGCCGATAGGATAGTATGGCGCTGCCTCCTCCAAACCTCTACACCTCACAGCAGAAGAGGGATGACTAAGTAAGTAAGTCTATAAATTTGTACACCGTAAGCTAAAGATGTTTAAGATTGTCAGTTACCCTGTCGTGCTCTTGAACATCTATTAAGACTACTGTAGTTGTAATAGTATTAGATTCTGTTATCTGTAAAACTGTGTCAAGCATACAAACATTACAATGAGTTGCAAATAAAACTATGCTGTAAATAAAATACACTGTGATAAACGCAGTGGCGTATTTAGCGAGGGGCTTCAGTTCCCCCTTCCATTTTTTAAGCTTTTTCCTAAAACGCATCGAGTGGTTCCGACTTTTAAAAGATTTCATTTATAAACTGTGGATGAAGTACCTGTATAAGTGATGTTTATTCATCTTTTACGCACTATGTTGAGCATCATTTGGATCAAGTAATTTTTTTTTTTCAGTTGCTTATATTCCAAAACTAGCTCCTCAAATAGGAAACTTCCAACCAAGCAAAATCCATATACGCCTTTAGATAAATAAAATTACATTAAATGTCATTATTATAACCAAACAACTAATGAAGAAAGCATGAGTTTTGTTAATCGTAAATAAATAAAAAAATATGTAACCGGGCTGGTTACAACATCAATGTAAGTATGTGTATGACCGGGTCAGTTGGCCAGTCAATTGTGTTGTGCGCAGGTAAATATTTTGACGAGAGCTAATCCTGTATATGTTTCTGTTCAAGTCGTTACAGGCCTTCCGCATGAGATGAAAATTCTTGACTGAAGTTTATTTTTCTTCCCAGGTCCGTTCTTACCCTTTTAGGTTTAGTGATAAGCAATATCGTATAATGGTTTTCAAATGTTCCAACTGTACGTTCCAAATAAAACACAGCAATGTAGAAAATTCAATCAGAGTTTATTTTTGATGTCATTAGACAAGCACTGCAAATTTCACAATGAAAATATATATCCACAAGGAAAAATATATCCACAAGGAAAAATACATATATCTAACAGAATAATATAAAAACTTGTCAACTTAAAAACTTGTCCACTTAAAAACTTGTCTTGATAATCTCAAAGACGAAGTTCACCTAACACTATCTGTAAAATCCTCTAGCCTAATGAATCCCACCTGATCTCCCACATCTCTCCTTTTATATGCAGTTCCTTCCTTTTCCCGCCATTTTCCACACGACTCCGTCTTTTTTCACACGTTACAATTATCTACATTTGCACACGTTTTCTCAGTTTTTTGACTTTTTCTACACGTCTCACTCAGTCTAAACAATGGAAAAAACCCAAGAATTCACAACATTCATTTCACACTTTCCACGCTTTCATTATTGTTCTTTGAGACAGTTTCACAATGCCTCTCATCGTCGTGAATGCCATCTGAACCCAAAATCTATACTGCGTTTTGTGAAAAAACGCCTTATTTGCTTAACGTCTGTTATTCTTATTCAATGTAGTGTTATAACTCGTATAAATGGTAGTGTATGCCAAGCGGTCACACAAGTCCCGGGGCCACAAAAATGTATCCCATGTGGGATACAACTAAAAAATATCAAGTCCCTAACATACATACTGGAGCAAAATATGAAATGGGGGCATATACTTATGAGCTAATTGGCAATGGACAATGGTTGAGAAAAAATTTTTGTTACTGGTACAAATCATTGGATGGGGGCCTACGCATGTGAGCCAAATGAGAAAAAAAATTACACGGTCTCAGTATACATGTGAGCCAAAAAAAAAATAAAAAAAAAATAAAAAATTTTTTTTCAAGATCTCAGTATACATGTAAGCGAACTAAAATTTTTTTTAAAAAGATGTCAGTATACCTGTAAACTAACTAAAAAAAATTGTATTACAAGATCTCAGTATACATGTAAGCCAAAAAAAAGAAAAACAATTGTGTACGTAAAACGAGGGATCCAGTAGATTTATAATGCGTAAAACGTGGGACACATACACGTTGTTTATACACTATGTCATTAAACAGTATGGGATATGGATAGCAATGTGCTATACGCAATGTAAATTATTTATGTATTAATACAATACTTACGTAATCTTTATTTAACACACGCTAGTAATAATACATAAAAACATGGAGTTATGATATTAAATATACATAAATAATATTGAACTTTTTTTTTCAAGTCAACACATATAAGGTTTGGTCATGCCAAACAAAACTCGAACATTTAATCAATCTTCAGGACAATAAATGTATCCTACCTAATATATACATCTTAACCGTAACTGACCAGAACTAAAATTACGTTTGACCATGACCTCCGCGAGTGTCAACGAGAGCGGTTAAAGGTCACTGATGAGTGTTTAATGTTGGTGTAAGAGTATCGGTTGATGTGGTATAATTCTGGTTACCACATTGATACAGGTATTATGGTCAACTCAAACCGACACAGTGTTGGGCATACAGGTCACCTTGTCCATAGAGTATTGAGGCCCCGACAAGGGACAGTGTTTATGTAGAATGAGAGTGCAAATGTACGTTATGCGAATGGGTGGTACTGTTCTGCAAAGTTACTTACTTACTTACTTACTTAGTCGTTCCCCTTCTACCGTGAGGTGTAGAGGTTTGGAAGAGAGAGCGCCAGACTATTATATCGGCTGTCTTCCTCCTGGCCTGGTTCCATTCTAGTCCTCGGTCCTTCAAAGATTGTCTAATGTTGTCCTCCCAGCGGACTCTGGGTCGTCCTCGGGGTCTGGATCCTTGGCTCTTTGTTTCCCATGCTTGTCGTGGTAGCCGATCTTCTCCCATTCTGCAGACATGGCCAAACCATCTTAGTTGGGACTGTTCTACTTGGGTCTGTAGGGGGTGGCATTTTTGGCCTTGACGTATCGTCTGGTTGCGTACCATGTCTCTTCTTGTTACTTCAACCACCTTCCTCAGATACCTCATTTCTGAGGTTTGGATCTGGCTTTTATGGATTGTAGTCATTGCCCATGACTCGCATCCATATGTCAAGACTGGGACATAGGTGGAGCGGTATACAGCCATCTTCGTTTTCTTACCAACCTCTCTCTTGCTGAGGAATCCTCGATTTATGGCCTGAAAAAGTCTCCCAGCTGCTGCTTTTCGAGTGGCCAACTCTTCTTTGATGCCTCCCTTTCGGTCTATAATAGCTCCGAGGTATTTAAAGTGGTCGACCTGCTCCAGGACCTGTTCTCCCAGCTTAATCTGATGTCTTCTTTCTTCTCGTGATATCACCATGGATTTTTGTTTTAGAGCTGCTTATGACCATCCCTCTCTTCTCCAGCTCTTCCTTCCAGACTTGCAGGTTGGATTGGAGATGTGCCTCTGATTTAGCAATCAGGGCAACATCATCAGCAAATGCCAGCTCTGAAATATAGACCTGTCTCATCTTCCAGTACCCCACTGAATACTTTCTTGTTCTCTCCTTACATGCCTTGATGACATCGTCCATAAGGAGTATGAAGAGGTAAGGTGATAGGATATCACCTTGTCTTACACCAGTGGTGGTCCTGAACTCTTCTGACTTATGGTTTGCTGTCCTCACATAATTTCTGCAAAGACTTGTAGAAGCTCTGTATAGCATGAATCAGAGGTGCTGGAATATTCTTCCTTGCCAAACAGTCCCAAAGTTTGCTCCAAGGGACCCTGTCAAACGCCTTTTCCAGATCTATGAAACAAAGATGGATCTCACTCTTGTACTCAAGGGCCTTTTCACTCAGCTGTCTGAGTGTGAAGATTAGGTCTTGAGTACTTCGGTTTGCTCGGAATCCGCACTGGACCTCATCCAATTGTGGCTCAGCTAGGCGTCGGAGTCTCTGCTCTAGGATTCTAGAGTAGATTTTTCCAGGGACACTGAGAAGGGATATGCCTCTATGGTTTCCACACTGTCGATTGTCACCCTTTTTGAAAATTGGTGTTATGATGGCGATCTCCCAATCCTTTGGTATGGTCTTGTTGCACCATGCTGCCTGTAGGACCCTTAGGAGTAACAGGTCGCCTGATGCTCCCATGTACTTAACCATTTCTGGTGTTATACCATCATGCCCTGCTGCTTTGCCCATCTTGATTTTCTCCAGTGCTGCCTTCAGTTCTTCCATCTTTATGTCATCTTCATCACCATTGGTTTCCTCTTCTGTGCTAGCGGTTATCATTTCTGATGTTTGACCTTGCTCACCATCAAGGAGTTCTGAGAAATATTCTTTCCATCTTTCCATTACTTCCTTCGGGGCAGTAAGCAATTTGCCTTGCTTGTCCTTTATAAATTTGAGAGGGCATTGTTTTTCCTTCCTCATGTTCTTTAGGGTCTTATAGAACAATTTCTGGTTTTCTTGTGCATCTTTTTCTAGCTTTTCTCCAAATTCTTCCCAGGACTTCTGTTTTGCTGCTAGCACTTTGTTCTTTACTTCTGTTCTGAGTGTCACATATTCTCTATATTTTTCCATTTGTCCTGTTGTGTTTTTTAGCTCCTAAGTATTGTTTCCATGCCATTTTCTTCTCTCTTATTTTCTCTTTGACTTCCTCTGTCCACCAAGGTGTCCTCTTTCTCTGGTTCCCAAGTCGGACTTCACCGCATGCTTCTGCAGCAGCTGTCTTTATGATATCCTTGAATTTAATCCAGAGGGTTTCCAAGTCATCAGGTTGTTCTTCTGTGTTGCTCACCGCTGCAGCAATAAGCCCCTGATATCTGGTCTTAATTTCTGGCTCTCTCAGCTTGTAGGTCCTAATGCTCATTTCTCCTGCTCGTTTACTTGGTTTCTTGCGTGATGTTGAGCAGTTCCTAGGCTGAGCAACTCTTTCAGTTGTTCGTTTGATTGTTAGCAGGTAGTGATCACTTCCAATCTCTGGCCCCCTCCAGACTCTTGCATCTCGGACATATTTGAATGAGCTTCTCCGAACAATGGCATAGTCGATCACTGACTTCTCATTCTTTGTTGGTTCACATCTAGTGTATGCATGTATGCGCTTATGGGGGAACTTTGTGTTTGTAATGATCAGATTCTGCTCACTGCAGAATCTAAGGAGTCGCTTTCCATTGTCATTGAGAGTATCTTCTCCATATCTTCCGATAACTCCACTCCATCTAGCATGGTCATTTCCAACTCTGGCATTAAAATCTCCGAGCATGATAACTTCATCTAGGCAGTCATCCACTGTCCTTTGAAGCAGCTCGAAGAATTCCTCCTTGACCTCTGCTCTCTCATCCTCATTTGGCCCATACACTATGACCAGGTTGACTATGGTTTCTCCTTCTTTTAGTTTCACAACCATAATGCGCTCTGAGACAAAGTTCCACCCCTTGATACTATCTTTTTGATTTTGGGCCACAATGCAACCCACACCCCCTTTAGCTCTTTCGGATATGGGTACACCACTGTAGAGCAGCGTGTTGCCATTGAGATCCATGACTCCTTGTCCTTTTTTCTTTGTTTCCGTAATAGCCAGGATTTCTAGTTTTGCTTTCCTCATCTCTTCCACCAGCTCCTCTTCCTTCCCATTTATACTTCTTGTGTTCCATGTTCCATAAGTCGTAGTCCGTTCCAGTTCGTCGCCTTTAGAATCAGTCCGGTTTTCTCTCTTTTGTTACTCGTAATCGTGGTTTAAAGCAAACAGGTGATTGGCCTGTTGTGCCTTTGCATGGTGGAGGGGCTGCCTCCTTACGGCCTCCATGCAGGCCGCCCTCCTCCTTTTTCATCAGGGCTTGGGACCGGCATTGGCGGAGTTCTGTTCTGCAAAGTTGACAAGTAATAAGGCACTCATTCACTCATGTATGAAAGTCAATGATGTCTGGAACTACTGTTGATAATTTCACACATTTAATAGGACGCAAACTCTGACGACACATATATAGTCACTGGAACAGTTTGGCAACAACATCACATGCTTGACAATGGTTTACGACATCAAAGATACATTCGTAAAGAATGTGAATATAATAGAACGTTAGTAGCTAGTCCCTCTGGGTTCTAGTTGTATTTACTTTCAAGCCTAACTGACTGATCACGTCAGTTAATGTTCTCAAATATTTATCATCAATGGCTCCCTGACAGAACCTCTTCTGACGAAGAATTACAAGTAAATTAGCAGGCTTTTATGACGACAATCTTAAAACCACCAGTAGTGGCTTACAATAGTAGACATCTCTGTATCATCATCAGATAGTAAGGTCTCCCTGTTCTCTGAACGATGATCCGCTTGGCAAAGGCGAGATCCAAAAATGGCTCCTAACTTCGATGAGCTTCGCTCACTCCGAAGCTGCATAATGAAGCATAAGTAAAGGGCGCTGTCCATCATATCAATAATGCTGTGTAGATTATATGCATAATAATGCAATGTATATCATACGAATAATGGTGCTGCTGGCAAAATGTCGTCTCGAAAATAGTCAATCATATACATGTGCAGACCATAACATGGCTGCAGATCTAGGCATTTGAAAAGGTACAGTAACTGTCTCTCTTTACCTTATCATCCTAGAAAAACACTAGAAAAATAGCACCCGCCTTCCTTTGGCGCTAAGAATATATTCTGGGGAGGAACATAGACATAATAGTCACACAGACGATGTCACCTTCCCCCAGAATTTCACAGCAAAGAACAAATCTTTGGACTTCTGTCCGTACAGCGATCAGGATCCGCCCATCATCACGGAAGTCTCTCTCGACAACCCCGATTCGACACATGCGCAGAAACGCGTGACCCCCAGAGTTCAACTCAAGATGGGTCGACGTAAATCTAAGTATTTCTCAACAAAAAGTGTTAACAGATAAATAAATATCTTTCTATATATATCTCTATATTCATTGCCTACAAAAGAATCTGTGCGTAACAGACTACCACACCCCCCGGGAAAAAAATGAAATCATTTTTTTCCCATCTAAGAGCAACATACAATAGGCTCACAACGCACGAATAATGCGCAGATGAGAAATATCAGTAATTTATATAATGCCAAATAGGCTAAGTCGACGAATAGATCGACAAGCGAGAATATATCTCAACATCTCAGAGAAAGTATTTCTCTAAGTATAAATATTTCCAGAGAGGTGTCACCAACTTATACTACAATACTGGCAATATCAAAATCCATACAATAATTCATACAATAATTCCATATTAGGTACTATGAGTTCATGATTAACAAGGAAGATAAAATCATCAAAGGACCAGCGGTAAATACACATTAATGAACCGCTAAGTGGTGATACAATCAATATATCATATTACAAATGTGTACATATTTTGATATAGAAAAGAACTATTGTAGAGTTAGACGTATTAGAAAGTCCAAGACATAACAGTTAGGTGGAATCATGTGGGCATCTAGACAAAATGTCTGCCATCACATTTTCTGAGCCACGGATAGCTCGCACCGAAAAATGAAAAGGTTGAAGAGCAATCGCGTATCGAGTTGATCTCGAGCTCTTCAAATTTTTACTTTGAATAGCTGTAAGAGCTTTCTGGTCAGTTTCCACAATGAAATGCGCGCCAAGAAGGAATCTTTGAAGTTTGAGAATTGACCAAACCATAGCCAATAATTCACGGTCTAAAACCGAGTAATTCCTTTCTGCCGCATTAAGTTTTCGAGAGATATACATTACAGGATGCAGAGTTTCTGAGTACTCTTGCATTAGTGCCGCTCCGATCCCAGTGGATGAAGCGTCACTACGAAGAACAAATGTCTTATCTGTAGTAGGTAACATTAAGATAGGTGGAGTTGAAAACAAAGTTTTAATCTTATCCAAAGAGGATTGGCATTCCTGAGACCAGTGGACCATATTAGGAGACCCTTTCTTTAGTAACGAAGAAAGAGGTGCCATGATAGAGGATAGATTCTGAATGAATCGTCCATAAAATTGTATAAGACCTAAGAGACTTCTCACTTGCTTTTTAGTCTTAGGAATAGAGATGTTAAGTATTTTACTGGTATTATGGTCCTCTGTCTTTAGGAAACCATGACCGACACGGTGACCTAGGAAAGAAATTTCGCTAAAACCAATAAAGGCTTTAGAGGGTTTCGCTGTCAACTTATGCTCGCGCAGAGTAGACAGTAATTCATATAACCCCAAATAGTGATCTTCCCAAGTATCACTGAAAAGACAGATGTCGTCTAGGTATGCAATGACATCTGATCGATAAGATAGGATTCGACGCATCATGCGTACGAATGTAGCTGGGGCGTTCATAAGGCCGAAAGGCATGAAATTCCATTGAAACAAACCCCTAGGTGTAGAAAAAGCAGTAAGAGGTTTGGCGTGTTCAGATAAAGGAACTTGCCAATATTCCTTAGACAAGTCAAGTTTAGTGAAGAAATGAGATTTAGAAAGCCTAGTAAGTAGCTCTTCTAATAAAGGCATAGGTTCAGCATCGAATTTCGTAACTTGATTCAATTTGCGATAATCAACGCAAAGACGTATGTTATTGTCTTTTTTTCGAACAATAACCATCGGCGAAGAATATGCTGAACTGGATGGTTCGACTATTTTTAATTCTATCATCTCATCCAACTCTTTCTCGACCTGTGCTTGAAAATGTATAGGGATAGGATAAGGTCTGACCCTAATAGGATTATGGTCAGTTAGAATAATGTCATGTTCAATGACATGGGTATGTCCAGGAATGTCAGTAAGGACATCCTGAAATGTTTGTAACATTGACGAGACTTGTCGCTGTTCCGCCATAGACAAATTAGGAGAAACAGTGACATTTTTCCATGATTCACTAGAATGAAGTGGAATCATCGGAAGAGGAAGATTCACATCCGAGAAACTTGTTTCCTCATCCTGTATTACGGACAGGGATGAGTAATGACCATGAGGGACTTGAGAATCGTCCGTCGCCTGAAAAATAGGCTGCAAATAATCTGGACGTTCATGGAATTCCGTAAGCATGTTGATGTGGAAGGTTTTATGCTTCCCGTCAATATCGACAATATAGTCAACATCGGAAATTTTCGATATTATATCGTACGGACCTTTCCAAGAGATAAGAAGTCTGTTTTCCCTACAAGGTAGCAAAACAAATGCTTTGTCACCAGGACAAAGTTGTCGTAAGCGTCTCTTTTTATTGGCAAATTGCCTTGCCTTCTGTTTAGCAAATTCAGAAAAAGAAGTTGCTAATTTGCATGCTTCGATAATCTTGTGCCTAAGCGCGATGACATATTCGTAAGAAGATTTTGTGTCATCGTTAATATTATCAGCGGTTATAAGATCATGAAGCAAAGACATAGGGCCGCGCGGTCGCGCGCCAAAGACAAGTTCAAAGGGAGAAAACCCTGTATGTTCATTGGGGACCTCTCTGTAAGCAAAGAGGGCCGCGGGTAAAACCCTGTCCCAATCTTGAGGATGATCCTCAGTTATCTTTCCATGTAAGTTTTTGAGTGTTCTATTTAGGCGTTCGACCATCCCATTAGACATTGGGTGATAGATACTACTCAAAGATCTTTCTATCTGCAGAGTAGACATTACTTGAGACATGGTATCCGATACTAGTTGGGTGCCATGGTCTGATAATATTTCTCCGGGGAATCCCAGACGAAAAAATATGAGCCAAAGAGCGTCTGCAATATCAGTAGTAGAAATGCTCTTCAGAGGAATAGCCTCTGGCCAACGTGTGCACATGTCAACACACGTTAAGATAAACTGATGTCCTCTGGCAGACTTGATCGTAAACGGACCAATATGTCTATTGCCATTTTCTGAAACGGCCGAATAGGAATATCTGCAGCCTGAATAGGTGCAGCATGGCATAGACCTTTAGATTTGACTTCTTGACATACTTTGCAAGATCGACAATAAATCCGTATGTCTTTGTTTACGAAAGGCCAAAAGAAAGCCGCAAGAACTCTTGACTTAGTACGGGAAAAACCCATATGTCCAGCACACTGAGAGTCATGAGCGTGCTGCAAAATTTTAACTCTCATATTCTTGGGGACAAGAATCTGAGAATGCATGGACTTAGTGGAGTCTTGAACCATACGTACAAGTACGCCATTCTTCATTGTAATCCAAGATTTACTATTTGTATCTTTATTTGGATCACCTTTTGTTGCAAGAGTGAAGAATTTTTTTAAGGAGGGATCATCTTCTTGCTGTTTTATGAACGAGTCACGAAAAATTACCAAGGAATCATCTTGGTTATGCGCTCCATTATCTTCAATAGATGAAGTTTGAGGCATATTAAGAGCTTGAGCTCTTGTGACTACTGCATTAGCAGTTTGCATATTTTGATTTTCCCAAACAGCAATTTGTTGCGGAGTGCATTCTTTGACTCCATGAATACGACCGATGATAAGATCAGCGATCGGATTCGGCAGAAGACATGCGTGCACATCTCCCGTAAAGAAAGGAGTAGCAATCTTAATGATAGCAGTAGAGTACTTCTCCAAAGTGCCGCCGAATGTTACACATTTGACTACTTTGCCTGTGGCACGGGAAGGATCTACGAGTGACTGCCTAACACCAATGGTGGTGCATCCAGAATAAAAAAGAATTGAGACTGGAGTATCATTTACTAGACGTTTATGCAAGACAAGAGAACCTCTTCCATCATGCGCGACTGACGCAGGAAGAGCGGGAAGAGGGTGGCCACAACTTAAAGTAGACACCGTAGTTGGTTCGAATAATGTTTTGCATTGAAGGCACTGAGATGCTCTCCCAAAATCAAAAGCAGAACATGCCATATTATTAGAGTTTTTATTATCATTAGTCTGATTACAGGCTTCATGGGACTCTTGCTGTGCAGAGTTTGCCTTATAATGTGATTTATGTCTTTTGTATTGTGATCTACCTCGATTATTATTGCCTCTGCAATTATTATTGTTTGCTCTATTGTAACCCCTACTTGGGTTTGAGTCATAGTTTTCATGGTTACAATTATCACGCTCATTATAATGACAATCTCTGTAAGTTTGGTTTTGTTGTCTCCATGTTGGATGACTTGGATAGTTCCTATTATGACTTCCCTTGCGGAAATGTCTATAGTTGTGACAACCACTGTATCGAGGGCTGTCAGCTCGTCTCCAGTCCTTCGAAGAAGAACCCTGATATTATTGATTACCTTGGTTTTGATAACTATTCCAGTTACCCTTTTTATCAAACCTATTTTGAGCTCCTTGAAATTTGTGTGAGTAATTAGGATTGTAAGGTGTTGCCGAAGCAACTGGCATACTCTCCTTAATCTTAGTGTTGCCAAAAGTTACGTCAGGATGTGCTGTGACATATTGGCAACAATATTCTTCCATTTGTTTTAGTGTTTTGGGTTTACGCTCATGTAGGAATTCAAGGAATGGTTTATTTACACAAGACATGATCTTGTCTCCAAGCAACAAGTCCATAAGTGCTTCATATGTTTTTTCTGTTTTGGATAGCTCAATCCATCGTGTAAATGTAAGACGTGCTTTTGCAATGAATTCTGAGAATTCTACCCCTGTTTTAGGTACCATTGTCTTAAACAAAAGACGGTAACCTCCCTCTGTCAATTGATATTTTTTTATCAAGGCTGCTCTAATAACATCATAATTATCCCTATCAGCCTCTTCTACCAAGCTTAAACTAGTAAGAGAATCACCTTTCAAATTCTCTGATAACTGATTAACATATTGTGATTTATCCACATTATGAGTTCGACAAGAACGTTCAAATCTATCCAGACAGAATGTTATGTCATCACTGGAAGGATTGAACGCTGGCAGCTTGACCTTATAAGTAGAAGGTTTTCCATTAGTACTAGATGACTGATTAACACCACTCACCTTTGTCAATTTCAATAACTCAAAAGCTAAGAGTTTCTGTTCATGTTCCATCTTTGCTTTTTCTTTTCTTTCTTCAGATTCTCTGTCTAATCTCTTTTGTTCAGCCTCAGCTTCTCTGTTTAGCTGCATTTGCATCTTTTTTTCTTCTGATTCTCTGTCTAATCTCTTTTGTTCAGCCTCAGCTTCTCTGTCTAATCTCTTCTCTTTAGCCTCCCTTTCCTGTTGTAACTTTTTCTCTTCAGCCTTCTGTGCTTTGGCATATTGAGCAAGTGCAAACTCTTCTAATCTCTCCTCAGTTTTACCCAAGGCTATCCCTTGCTTGATAAAGTAGTCTAAAGTCGCCATAATGTTTAATAATATGTGACTAGTTACCTGAAATAATAATGCAAACTATTTCGAAGTAAATGGAAACAAGTTCTTAATAAACTTGATTAATCAGCTCACTTTATCCCAATCTCTGTGGGAGACAAGCCTTTATTAAGGTCTTGTATAATCAACTGTATAATAATAATAATAATCCACTACCAGTTGATTTTATACCACAAGTGCACTACACAGCTAATAGTGCATCATCAAATATATTCATAAATAGCATATGTCAACCAACAACATAATAGTATATGTCAACCAACAACATAAACAAAGGACAATCATAAAAGACAATATGCAAACATTCGCAGGAATCAAATAAATCAAATAGGAAAACTAAAGAAAATTATCACAGAACCTGTGATGCCAACTGCGAGGAAATAAACAAAACAAATGACGTCACAGTGTATAAATATAAAGGGTGTATACAACTAAATGAAAGTAAAGATTAGACCTACAAATACAAACAAATCAAAACAAAACTAAAGAGCAGAAAAAATATTACAAAAACAACGATAGGTACAGCTCGTCACAGCTAACAAAAATAGCAACAAATGTTGCAAGCAAATTTTCAATCGAGAAAATTGCACCTACAGAACACTAATATAGGACCTCTATGACGTGGTATCCCTATATTAGTCACCTGCCCAACCTACCCGCAGAAATATACACAACAATATCACATGTAAACATGTAAACATAAATATATATAGCATATAATAGACTGTGTTGCAACGAAAGCTCAGTTATTACAATATAATGGTACTGTAATTTAAATAAATAATTAATTCTGGCCTTAAATATTACAAAGTTCAACACAACATGGCAGTGCAAGAAGATCCACCGTTGATGGTTCCTATAGCTATCACACGTAGGACTTCTGATTTCACTTGCACTGTACTTCTTGCAAAATAGTTAAATGTATGCTTGAAAAAATGATGTGTAGACTGTCTGTATGAAGCAAACAAAGTTTGACCTAATTACAGCTTTATGCTTGCCAGGACAAGTCACGTGAGAAAAATGCTGACATCGACTGTGGACTTGTACTGTTGGTGTTCGTGTGTCGTATCAGGCGTCAGGAAACAATCAGTAGTTGACTTCAAAATGGTGTACACTGCGAAGGTTAGACCCAGGAATCTGGCCGCCACATTGATGAGTGTTAACTACATTGATGAGTGTTAAATGTTGGAGTAGGATCGGTTGATGTGGTATAATTCTGGTTACCACATTGATACAGGTATTATGGTCAACTCAAACCGACACAGTGTTGGGCATACAGGTCACCTTGTCCATAGAGTAGTGAGGCCCCGACAAGGGACAGTGTTTATGTAGAATGAGAGTGCAAATGTACGTTATGCGAATGGGTGGTACTGTTCTGCAAAGTTGACAAGTAATAAGGCACTCATTCACTCATGTATGAAAGTCAATGATGTCTGGAACTACTGTTGATAATTTCACACATTTAATAGGACGCAAACTCTGACGACACATTTATAGTCACTGGAACAGTTTGGCAACAACATCACATGCTTGACAATGGTTTACGACATCAAAGATACATTCGTAAAGAATGTGAATATAATAGAACGTTAGTAGCTAGTCCCTCTGGGTTCTAGTTGTATTTACTTTCAAGCCTAACTGACTGATCATGTCAGTTAATGTTCTCAAATATTTATCATCAATGGCTCCCTGACAGAACCTCTTCTGACGAAGAATTACAAGTAAATTAGCAGGCTTTTATGACGACAATCTTAAAACCACCAGTAGTGGCTTACAATAGTAGACATCTCTGTATCATCATCAGATAGTAAGGTTTCCCTGTTCTCCGAACGATGATCCGCTTAGACAAAGGCGAGATCCAAAAATGGCTCCTAACTTCGATGAGCTTCGCTCACTCCGAAGCTGCATAATGAAGCATAAGTAAAGGGCGCTGTCCATCATATCAATAATGCTGTGTAGATTATATGCATAATAATGCAATGTATATCATACGAATAATGGTGCTGCTGGCAAAATGTCGTCTCGAAAATAGTCAATCATATACATGTGCAGACCATAACATGGCTGCAGATCTAGGCATCTGAAAAGGTACAGTAACTGTCTCTCTTTACCTTATCATCCTAGAAAAACACTAGAAAAATAGCAACCGCCTTTCTTTGGCGCTAAGAATATATTCTGGGGAGAAACATAGACATAATAGTCACACAGACGATGTCACCTTCCCCCAGAATTTCACAGCAAAGAACAAATCTTTGGACTTCTGTCCGTACAGCGATCAGGATCCGCCCATCATCACGGAAGTCTCTCTCGACAACCCCGATTCGACACATGCGCAGAAACGCGTGACCCCCAGAGTTCAACTCAAGATGGGCCGACGTAAATCTAAGTATTTCTCAACAAAAAGTGTTAACAGATAAATAAATATCTTTCTATATATATCTCTATATTCATTGCCTACAAAAGAATCTGTGCGTAACAGTCACGCTGTCTGGATATTTGAACTCTCATTGATGGCACAGTGTGGCGTCAACTAAGGGAGAAGGGTTTGGGGGGGGGGGGGTTGCTGGATGAATGAATGTGAGGCGTGGGAGAAAAGGGGAAAAAGAAGAAAAACTCTCATGGGGAAATTCACAGTTAGTGTGTTGGGGGGAGGGGGGGGTGTGAGTAGAGAAAGTAGTTCCGGTTTGGATGGATGAATTGAGAGGTTGCCATACCACGAAAGTAGAGAGTGAAATTGAATAGAAATATTCTCAGTGGTAAATACATCTGTAGAACGGAAACAGAGGTGTTGTTGAGTTCACAACGTCTGGATGGGGTGTGCGTAGGGAAGGGGGTGAAGAATCAGAGGTGTGGGTTAACGTTATAAATACGCATTAGAGCGTAAATAAATGTCACTGTACGAGTACACATCTGTGTGTGTCGACCACAGTAGTTTTGTAACAAAAAAAACATGATATATGGTACATAGTTCTTATGCGATATTCATGAAATTCAAACAATGTATAATAAGTAATGATCCATAGCATATGTCTGGTTCAGCAACTCCAGAACAGACAAGTAGAAAAAATGTGTTAATTGAGGGAAAAAATGCTCTGTGTGTTTTTTCACTATGAGTGATGCTCTGGCTAACCACATGTGTAATAATGCTTTGGTTTTCCGGCAAGGTCTTAATATTATGACATAAACTGTCATAGTTGTGGTCGGGTGCAGTGCCAACAAAAACTGTAGCGCATTGCCTACAAACGGCAAAATCGTCCGTTTTGGTTGATGTGCTTGTCTTCTTAAGCTTTGAGATTTCGCCTTAGCGGCTAATAATACATCAATGTGACCCATGTGTTTGGTTATCTTATAACAACGGACAACAACGTTTAATACATATATTTGTAAGTCCAAAAAATGTTATTTAAATCTTCTAATTCTGAATATAATGGTTTGAACGCTGTAACTAGAGTAACTGGGAATGTTGAATAGAGTTGCGCCTCTCCAGATTAGTTTCTCTTCACTGGCGGTTATGACTGCCGCTGATAGACTGAACTGGGCGACATAGAAGGTGGCTGGCAGCATCTGGAAAAACTTTTGTAGAGCAGCCTAGCGAGAGCAGCTTGACCGACTCTAAAATAGCAGTGCCTCTCATGGGCAATGTGCTATCACACTCGGACAAAAAAATGAAACCATTTAGAGTAGCCTAGCTAGAGTAACCTGGCTATCTCTAATATAGCGTATCTCCTAGACAATCTTCTATCGTATTTCTTCTCAGTGTCTACAGCAGTGACGGTTGATGTAGTGTTACAGGTAGGGTGTTGCGAAGTTGATGCACTGTGCTGTACTATATTTTGTTGCTTAGTTGAACGTTTCCTGTACAGCTTTTTACGATTATACGCCTGTGGAAAGCGTATAAACTTTGACTCTGACTCATCTCGTTGTACTGACGTATGAACGGAAGCATTTCGCTTAGTTAATGAGGTAGGTGATAAGTCTGTATGAGAAGGTTGTGGTGTAGCTAGATGGATGTTGGTAGAGGGCACAGTGTAGTGCGGTTGGGCTAGTCGTTCCTGTAGTGAAGAAAGTGGATCACACAGGTCAAAAATCGAAGACCCAATAATACAATAATATCTCGGATAGCTTATAAGACCACTAGTTCGCTGGTTTTTGATCAAGCCTAGATTTAGGAAAAAATACAAAACATTTAACCATAATATCAATATCCTATCCTAACACGCGTAAAGGCAAGATCCCTTATCCACTCCGTTATTAAATTAGATTAGAAACCACAAGTGTCTATCTTACCTTATCGCTTTTAACACGTGATATAAATACTAGGCTGTTTTTTTTTTTTTTTCGTACGCCCGCTAATACTCGAGGCGAAATCTCAGGTTATTGTTAATGTCTAACCTGACATTGATTTTACGTGAGTATCCCTTTTCTTGTACAGAGACAGGTGTCCCTCGCCATTCAGGCAGATACTCGCCGATTTCGGAGGTACCCATTAGAGCTGGGTCGGCTCAGGAGCCGCCAATCCCTGGTCGACGACACTCCTTCAAATGTCCTCGCCAGGTCTCGAGTTAATCCAGTCCAATTCCCGGTCGACGAAAAATCCTCAAATGCCGTCGCCCGGGTTTGATCCTGAATCACCCGGTCGCCAGAGCGGTGTTGTAACCACTACGCTAGCGCGGCTTCCTTAAATGCTAGTCATTTATAAAATTACACATAATGGATAGAAGTAATTTGTATTCCGTCAATTATCAATCGCCTAGCATATTTATTAGTTAATTAAAACCTTCTGGAATAAAAATAGCCATGCGTTATTTAGTACACCATTTTTAACACTTAGAAAATCCCAGTGAATTCTAATGATAAACTTAACACATCAAATCACGAAAATGCTAATATCTATTACCGCAAACAGAAATGAATTTATCTCCACGGAATTCTAATACTACGCTTCCACCATGGCTCTTAGAATCGCGAGCTAGATTTTCCAAACTTTTCTGAGGCGACTAGATAACTGATTTTAGGAGATGGGCATTTATACAAGAATAGCGTTGTTTCGCTGAAAGATGACGAATGTCACGCTTTGGGCAATCAGGGGAAATCAACGGGGGTTTTCTTCCGAGATAAAGAATTTCCCCCGTTCGCTCTGTTCGCCGTTGAATCTACAACAAAGGCTTCTGATATCGGCGATCGTCTCCCTGGTATGTACAACATCACAGGATTCGCTCGAGCTTGTAGAGAACTACAAAGCAGTTTTACCTTCCACGTGTTTGGCCCGTGCATTCTGTCAGTTGTCGTAATACTGACGGCTCTGCTCGCATGGGAGCGTCAAGCAAACGCATTTGGTTCGTCTCCTTGAAATGAATGACAGTTACGAATCTAGGTAGACGCTCGTCAGCGCATGAAACAAGAAAAATAGGCGTGGCTAAAATATGAGTTAGACAGATAACGAAAAGGCATGGACTTTGCGTAACAAACGTGCATACTAATGATGAACAAAGGTGGGAAGCGAAGGCGGACGGATTCATGTAGTCTATTTAAATAACCTGTCACAGTCCTCTTGCTTGCTCCGAGTAAGCAGTTCTTGGTTGGTGATGGTATTCGGTCAAAAGATTCGGAAAATATTTCTTAGGCAGGTTGTGTGGAAAAAGGACAATTTCGACATTTCCTTCTCTGCTGCTCTCCAGCATTCCGCACCATAGAGAAGCACAGAAAGCACACAGCTCTCATATAGTCCTCATTTTGTGTTCATGCTGTACTGAGAGGACTTCCAGATGTTGTTTGGACTAAAAAAGGCTGTTCTTGCTTTGTTCATTCTGTTGTTGATGTCTTTGCTTGCTCCGCCGTCTGGTGTTACTATGCATCCTAGGTATGTGAAGGTGTCTGTATGTTCCAGTTGCTGATTCCTTACTGTTATGGGCTCAGGGTTGCTCACATTGAGCGTCATGACCTATCTTCTTTAGATTGATGTTTAGGCCCACCTGCTAGCTATACTTATTAAGGCTATCCGTTTTTTCCTGGATGTGTTGATGTGAATGTGCTAGTAGTGCAATGTCATCTGCATATTCCAGATCTTCCAATGTAGATTCTGAACTTACGGGAACAATAACTATGACTGACTAGGTTTAGGTGGCCGATCACTCTCACTGCAAGTTTTGTTGTTTTTGTTTTTAATTTTAACGTTGCTTGATATTCGGTTTGTTTTCTAGTCAAGAGCCAGGTATATTCTTACTTACTTACTTAGTCGTTAGCCTTCTACCGTGAGGTGTAGAGGTTTGGGAGAGAGAGCGCCAGACTATCCTATCGGCTGTCTTCCTCCTGGCCTGGTTCCATTCTAGTCATCGGTCCTTCATTTCTGAGGTTTGCATCTGGCTTTTGTGGGTTGTAGTCATTGCCCATGACTCGCATCCATATGTCAAGACTGGGACATAAGTGGAGCGGTATATAGCCATCTTCGATACCTTACCAACCTGTCTCTTGCTGATGAATCATGTATTTATGGCCGGAAAAAGTCTCCCAGCTGTAGCTTTTCGAGTGGCCAACTCTTCTTTGATGCCTCCCTTTCGGTCTATAATAGCTCAGAGATATTTAAAGCTGTCGACCTGCTCCAGGACCTGTTCTCCCAGCTTAATCTGATGTCTTCTTTCTTCTCGTGATATCAGCCAGGTATATTCGATTATCTGAAATAAAAATAATACGAGGCGTGTTCAAATGAAACCTTACCGTGCTGCGCCAAGTGGCCATTCGTAGGAGGAGCATGATGACGTTACATCTGACGTAATAAGCACATACGAATGTACAAGTGTGTAAGTATTCCTTTTCCTAGTATTCATTGGTTGTGCTGCAGACCGTTAAAATAATGGCCGGTGTGATAAGGAATCCGTCCAAGGTTGATCAGCAAGCGGTGATTCAGTTCCTAACAGCCGAAGGATGTCTACCAGTCGTCATTCATCGCCGAATGAAAGCAGTGTATGGTGACAAAAGTGTGTCTAAGACTACAGTGAAATACTGGGCACGAATGTTTCGAGAAGGATGTCAGTTAACGAAAGATCTTCCGCGGCCAGGTCAGGTGCATATTGTTGTGACAGAAGAAGCCATCGCCGAGATTGATACAGCAATACGGGTGGACCGTCGTCGGAGCTTATGTTCGCTAGCAGAGGAATTCCCTGTGTCTCTTGGGACAGTTCAAATGGTGGTTAGGAAGAAACTGAAGTATCGAAAGGTGTGTTCACAATGGGTCCTATGGATGCTGACTGATCACCATAAGGAAGAACGCATGGGGTGGAGTTTGAACCACCTGCTGCATTACGAAGAGGAGGGTGATGCATTTCTGTTGCGCATAGTCGCAGGCGATGAGTCATGGTGCCACCACTTTGAGCCGTGCAGCAAATCAGCGAGCATGCAATTGAAACATCCCGGATCACCAAAACCCAAAAAAATTCAAGTCACAGATTTTCGCCGGTAAGGTTATGACACCCGGCATGCTTTCGCGTGATGTGATTCTGTTGCACGACAATGCTCGTCCACATGTTGCGAACATTGTGCAGGAAGCGTTAGCAAGGAAAAGGTGGGAAGTTCTGCCACACCCAGCCTACAGCCCCGATCTGTCACCATGTGACTTTCATTTGTTCAGACCCTTAAAACAATCTCTAAAGGGACAATGATTCGACTCTGATGCAGACGTCAGGGCCTCGGTGACCAAATGGTTCAATAAGCAACCAAAGTCATTTTTCTCGGACGGCATCCGCCGTCTACCCAAGCAGTGGGATGCGTGTCTGAATGCCTATGGTGACTATTTCTAAAGAACCCCAGTGGGTACTTGCTTCATAACAATTGCTGTATTTAATTCTACTACTCCTGCTGATGTACCTTACATGTATTTGTTACAAAGCCACTGGGACGGGTTTCATTTGAACACACCTCGTATAAACAAATACAAAATAAACTATAATCACGACACACATGGGAAACCAAGAGCCACAGTTCGCTGGTAGGACAACATCAGACACTCTCTGAAGGACCGAGGACTGGGCTGGAGCCAGGCCAATAGGAAGTTAGCCTAAAGGATAGCATTACGCTCTCTTCGACTGATCTTTGCACCACCAGGTAGAAGAGGAACGACTAAGTAAATAAATAAGTAAACTATAATAATAAAAAACAAATAAAGCGATTACAGTTTAACATTTCTTTCGAAAAAAAAATCATCAGACGCAAACAAGCTCTTTTTAAAGACAAAGTATCCCGTTCACCTAGATAAAAATTATCATGCTCGGAGATTTCAATGTCAGAGTTGGAAATGACCATGCTAGATGGGGTGGAGTTATTGGAAGATATGGAGAAGATACTCTCAATGACAATGGAAAGCGACTCATTAGATTCTGCAATGAGCAGAATCTGATCATTACAAACACAAAGTTCCCCCATAAGCGCATACACGAATAAAACTAGATGTGAACCAACAAAGAATGAGAAGTCAGTGATCGACTATGTCATTGTTAGGAGGAGCTCATTCAAATATGTCCGGGATGCTAGAGTCTGGAGGGGGCCAGAGATTGGAAGTGATCACTACCTGCTTACAATCAAAAAAACAACTGAAAGAGTTGCTCAGCCTAGGAACTGCCCAACATCACGCAAGAAACTAAGTAAACGAACGGGAGAAATGAGCATTAAGACCTACTAGCTGAGAGAGCCAGAAATTAAGACCAGATATCAGGGGCTTATTGCTGCAGCGGTGAGCAACACAGAAGAACAACCTGATGACTTGGAAACCCTCTGGCTTAAATTCAAGGACATCATAAAGACAGCTGCTGCAGAAGCATGTGGTGAAGTCCGACTTGGGATCAAGAAAAAGAGGACACCTTGGTGGACAGTCAAAGAGAAAATAAGAGAGAAGAAAATGGTATGGAAACAATACTTAGGAGCTAAAAATACAACAGGACACATGGAAAAATATAGAGAATATGTGACACTCAGAACAGAAGCAAAGAACAAGGTGCTAGTCGCAAAACAGAAGTCCTGGGAAGAATTTGGAGAAAAGCTTGAAAAAGATGCGCAAGAAAACCAGAAATTGTTCTATAAGACCCTAAACAACACGAGAAAGGAAAAACAATGCCCTCTCAAATTTATAAAGGACAAGCAAGCAAGTTGCTTACTGCCCCGAAGGAAGTAATGGAAAGATGGAAAGAATATTTCTCAGAACTCCTGGATGGTGAGCATGGTGAAGCATCAGAAATGATAACCACTAGCACAGATGAGAAAACCAATGATGGTGAAGATAACATAAAGATGGAAGAACTGAAGGCAGCCCTGCAGAAAATCAAGATGGGCAAAGCAGCAGGCCATGATGGTATAACACCAGAAATGGTTAAGTACATGGGAGCATCAGGCGACCTATTACTCTTAAGGGTCCTACAGGCAGCTTGGTGCAACAAGACCATACCAAAGGATTGGGAGATTGCCATCATAACACAAATTTTCAAAAAGGGTGACAATCGACAATGTGGAAACCATAGAGGCATACGCCTTCTCAGTAACCCTGGTGAAATCTACTCTAGTATCCTTGTCACGAGAGAGTTGATTATTATTGAAATTATAAGATATCCTGGATACAAAGTTGTATCAGGTGATACCAGGATATGGCCAGATAAGAGTCTGGTCTTATAAGTAATACCCCCTTCTCTGAAAAGAGTAAGGGTGTATAGATATCAAAGGCAGGATCAAGCTGTATAAGTTCCTAGAGAAGATGGTAATATATTACTCTAAGTTCCTACTTGCTCCTCTCCAGATCCTCCTCTGTTAATATTATTATTATTATTATTAGCTCTGCTAAGGGTATTAACTAAACTATCTACCAACAAGAACTGTAACTTAACTTAAATAATTTAAGTAAGTCTGCCGGTAAATATTTACAATTTATTTTTACAAATCTTATTTTCTGCTTGAAAATCTTTCAAGAAACTCAAATTCAATTACAACAGTAAATAAATAAAACACCCGAAAACAATGGTTCATAGTTATTTACAGTCTTTTAAAATTACATATATGTTCTCCTCTTTAAGCTGAAATCACTTTGCTGAAGACAGTCTTTATCTAGTATTGCTTCAAACTTGTTGACAGTTACTTAAGTTTGTCTATTTCTGACTAGGACGATTGCCTAGATAAAATGCTTTGCTGGATCATAAAAAACTATTTTGTGGTGATGATAGAATAACCGAACACTAGCCTTGTGTGGCTACTTAGCTTTAAATATGGGCTTTGATTCTGTTCCACCTCTGTTCTGACAGGAAATTGTGTCTCCTCCAGGCCTAGGATTGGGTGACCGTCCCTATGGCATCAAGGGCACTCGCACCGCTAGCTCTAATATTAAAGTCAAGCTCCTTAAGGTGGACGTCAGTTACAGGATACAACCTGAAATATATTCAATTTCACCACTATATTGCCTATCTCTGTCCCCTTTCTACAGAAGTAGGAGGTAAGAGATAGTTTCAGATGACAGAGTGCAGATAGACGCACAGGTCATATCAAGTCAGCATTAACATAATTCAGTTCACTGTGAACATATCTTTCTTCAATTCCTTGGTTATAGCTAACTGTCCATGATTCGCCTCCATACATTTATTAGGTCTTGTGAAAAATACTAAGTAATATATCAATCAATACAGTAAAACAATTTCTTTCATCCTTCCTTACGTTCCTGGTGTGTGGTCCATTCCATCAAGAAATAATTCTTTAAAAGCGTTTCTAAAACCCTGAACTCACTCTTGCTTCCATTCGCAATTTATTTTAATATTCACAAGCTTGGCTTTTTGCCTCCAGAAATTTACACAGTAGTTCAAACACATCTAAAAACTTCCTAACGCACACTGTAATTTATCAATAGAAATACATATATTTATATACATATATATATATATATTCTTTCTTACCCTCATGCACATACAGACGAGCTGTTAATGGTTATAATGGTCTGCTCTCAGGTACAGAAGACGAAGGCACTCTTCATTAACACTTTTATTATTTTTCCTCTCGCTGTGATTTTCAAATCTGACTGGCCTCGATTCGCAGAAAGCAGGGTCTATTTATACGTCAAATCCGGCGGCCCAGAGAGCAGTGGCTAAAGGGGTGTTTGCGTATCTCAAAATGTATGCCTAATTTTGTCTTGATGTGCAAATATGAAAAACTTAGATTTTAATTATCTTCCTTATTCCTGGAGCGATTTTATTCATCTAAGGCTTAAAATATGCCCTGAATTAATCGTCATCTATCTAAATACTTGACTTTCTATTATATTCTTTAGTTTTATTCTATGCGTAGCCTAAACAGCAAAGTTTTTGACTTGCCTGATGTCCCGATGTATTTAACTCGAGATTTCTCCCTTACTATAGCATTCCCCTTGGAAATCTTTGCACAGACGGATTCAGAAACATTCTTATTATTAAATTACTAACCTCTTCCAGGCTGTACTTTGCTCATAATGCTGTATTTAAATTCCATCCTCCACTGGTTTGCACAGATTTGAGATCGCCATGTTAGGCTAGTACGGTTTTTGTAAACACTGCATGAAGACGTGTTTTCATTGGTTCTGCTATCCTATAGTATTTATAAAGTATGGCGTGCAGTTTGTGTAAAAAATGACGGGTTGTGAATCAGACTTCAAGACAATCCTACAGCAGAGACTCCGACGCCTAGCTGAGCCACAATTGGATGAGGTCCAGTGCGGATTCCGAGCAAACCGAAGTACTCAAGACCTAATCTTCACACTCAGACAGCTGAGTGAAAAGGCCCTTGAGTATAAGAGTGAGATCCATATTTGTTTCATAGATCTGGAAAAGGCGTTTGACTTGGTCCCCTGGAGCAAACTTTGGGACTGTTTGGCAAGGAAGAACATTCCAGCACCTCTGATTCAAGCTATATCCCTATCTTCTACAAGTCTTGCAGAAATTATGTGAGGACAGGTCTGTATTTCAGAGCTGGCATTTGCTGATGATTTTGCACTGATTGCTAAATCAGAGGCGCATCTCCAATCCAACCTGCAAGTCTGGAAGGAGGAAGAGCTGGAGAAGAGAGGGATGGTCATAAGCAGCTCTAAAACAAATCCATTGTGATATCACGAGAAGAAAGAAGACATCAGATTAAGTTGGGAGAACAGGTCCTGGAGCAGGTAGACCACTTTAAATACCTCGGAGCTATTATTGACCGAAAGGGAGGCATCAAAGAAGAGTTGGCCACTCGAAAAGCAGCAGCTGGGAGACTTTTTCAGGCCATAAATCGAGGATTCCTCAGCAAGAGAGAGGTTGGTAAGAAAACGAAGATGGCTGTATACCGCTCCACCTACGTCCCAGTCTTGACATCTGGATGCGAGTTATGGGCAATGACTACAACCCACAAAAGCCAGATCCAAACCTCAGAAATGAGGTATCTGAGGAAGGTGGTTGAAGTAACAAGAAGAGACATGGTACGCAACCAGACGGTACGTCAAGGCCTTAAATCCCACCCCCTGCAGACCCAAGTAGAACAGTTCCAACTAAGATGGTTTGGCCATGTCTGCAGAATGGGAGAAGATCGGCTACCACGACAAGCATGGGAAACAAAGAGCCAAGGATCCAGACCCCCAGGACGACCCAGAGTCCGCTGGGAGGACAACATTAGACAATCTTTGAAGGCCCGAGGACTAGAATGGAACCAGGCCAGGAGGAAGACAGCCGATAGGATAGTCTGGCGCTCTCTCTTCCAAACCTCTACACCTCACGGTAGAAGGGGAACGACTAAGTAAGTAAGTAAGTTCCAATTTAGTGATCTTGTCATCAGTTTCATATTAATGATTTTGTCATCAGTTCCACATTATTGATCTTGTCATCAGTTCCATTTTAGTTATCCTGTCATCAGTTCCACATTAGTTATGTTGTCATCAGTTCCACATTAATGATCTTTTCAGCAGTTCCACTGTCGTGAAACATTCTAAATCCACATATATAAATTAAAAAGTAAATGTAAAGCCTAACGCATTAATTCAATAAAAGGGAAAGAAGAATGGTTAAAGACCCGTGCTTTCCAATAGCGTACGCCTGTGTTAATAGAACGTCATGCTAGTTGAACAAGAAACCCCCATTTTATGCTCCGTCTGCATAAAACTACACACGTTCGAAAAATACAACTAGTACTGTGTTTCTTAGAAAACCTTGAGATACGCAAGCTGCTTAATGACCTAGATTAATACTAGCATTAATTTCATTTTATACACTGCGTAATGAAAAGACAGACGAGCTTAGAGAGAGAGAAGGAGGAACGCATGCAATACTACCACAGTCTCGCGATTAATATTAATGCCACCCCCAACGCGAAAGGCATGAAGCACTAACTTTTTTTCAAATAGACAGTGATAAAAAACACTACCAATACGAGGGTTAGGTTTTAAAAACCTGTTTAATGCTTATTAGTAAACATGACATTATACTGTTTTATGTCTGAAAGCCTGACAGTACAGAAGACACCACATCGTATCGAAGTGAACGGGAGGTAGAAGAAAATGCATATTTTGAACGCAGCCACTTAGCTCCATTAAATTTATATATTTGGGTTCCTTAGGACTTGCTGACAAAGAATATGTTAAGTGTTACGCAAATAGTCTAGGAATTAACAAATTATAGTCAAAAGAAAATAGTGAGGGTGTCTGACAGCACCAAATCAGAATTGTGCAGTGGCATGTTTTGAAACCACCATTTTACGGGAAATAGGCCACCATGTTAAATCCTATTTGATTGGCGAGAAGTATATGTAAGGCGAAACACGATTAGTCGGACTGCAAATACTAATTTTGGTTGTTAGGGGAAACGTAGGAAGGGTAAATTTTTTCAAAAGCTTTTGTAAACATGGTCCTATTGGCTAGACCCGCTGATATAGTCAATTAGGAGCGTCTGTTCAGTGCCACATTTTAAAATAAACTTACTAAGAAACAGTGCGTTGAGATCCAGCTCATATTTTTCTAAATAAAAGGAGAAGAATACTGGTGTAAATTGTTTCAGATGAAGCTAGCAGTTGGCCTACCGCTCTGAACTCAGTGTTTGTTATGTATTGTGTTCAGTGTGGAAATAGATTATAAATTAGTTCTGAAGTAGGAGGTACAACCTTCTTGTTTCAGGGACCGTGGTCCTAACTTATTGAAGCAGCACCTGGTCCGAGTTTTGCTGAATCCAGAGGCTGATAGCATACCCCTTGGTCCAAATAGCGACTAGTGAGGTGTCTCAAGAACACAGTGAAGCAAGCGAGCAGAGGAGACTGTTTCCTGCCGCCATCACAGAAGATAAGATTCTGTGGCCAGAGCAGCTCAATCCTATGTGCCCCCCTCTAAAAGTGACAGTGTAATAATTAAAGAGGGACAATAAATTGTTTCAAATGACAGGAACTGTGAACTTTTCCCAATACGATTTCCACCATAAGCAAACACTTGAAGTCATGATGACAAACAACAACCTAGCTTGAAAAAGCCAGTATTACCTCATAGTACTACTTCACAACTTACACACATAGAATAATAATAATAAAATATATCAATACAAAGATCATATAGATAAATTGTGTACATACCACTTGTAATTACATTTGATTGTGATTCCTGGTTCACTGTGTAGTTGAATCAGGATATCTATTATTGAAAGGAATTAATACATATATTTTTAAACTTTAACACTTGACTCATTTAAGATAGTCTTATAGAGTGTTATATGTGTGTGAGTGTCACAGTGTTGTAAAGTGTTGTGGAATAAATTAAATTGTTTATCTGTCTGTTGTTGTTGTGACTTACACTTCATCATTATCATAACCCTAGACATTCAACGTAGTCATCACAATATTCCAGAATAATTCTGACTGAGGTATAAATGTGGTAGCAAGTAAGGTCATCTGTAATACACCACACTTATTAGATACAGATACCTTCACAGCTGATCTCAGTCATTACACTAAGTCCCCTATAACTATTTATATCATCCCACTTTACCACACTGACATTGATTTTACGTGAGTATCCCTTTTTTTCTTGTACAGAGACAGGTGTCCCTCGCCATTCAGGCAGATACTCGCCGATTTCGGAGGTACCCATTAGAGCTGGGTCGGTTCAGGAGCCGCCAATCCCTGGTCGACGACACTCCTTCAAATGTACTCGCCAGGTCTCGAGTTAATCCAGTCCAAATCCCGGTCGACGAAAAATCCTCAAATGCCGTCGCCCGGGTTTGATCCTGAATCACCCGGTCGCCAGAGCGGTGTGGTAACCACTACGCTAGCGCGGCTCCCAATAGTGTAGTAAATTCAACATAATAAAATCTGGTTTACAATTTCTAAATTTAGTATCTTCTCCCCCCTCCACTCAGTCCAAATATAGTAAATCAAAACTGTAAAATTGTGTGAATGTATGTGTGTATGTGTGCCATCCCCTTTAAAAAACAAACAAACAATTAAAATATAAAAAACAATTACAAACAACAACAACAAAAGGAAAGGAAAAAAAAGTAACGTCTCTCACAACTGCACTGTTATTAACAAGGTGAATAAAAAATAAAAAATACTTTAAACACACGCTTTTAATGCACTAAAAAGCCACAAATAATTTTTCAATGAGTTTATAGCTTGCAGTCAAAAAAATGTAACATCAAATTGACAAAAAGCGTGGGGGCGCTGATTCTGCATGAAATTAACTTCTGCTATATACTTCATTAGACACTTATGTTAAGCTTAAGCGCTCCACACTTTTTGTGTATTTAAAAAAAAAAAAATTATTTTCTTCTTTTTAGTGTTTTTTTTTTTTTTTTGGTTGGTTGTTTTTAAATTTAAGTCAAATGTAATCGATCCGCTAATGACATCATCAGTTTGCGATAAACGAGTGCAGAGCACAGGAGGCGGATTTCATTATTCAGTATATTACACGGAAAGTTAATATTTTGTTTGTTTGTTTTATTTTTATTTTGATAAGAGTTGTAAATTACATTTTTTTAAATGTATTTGTCAGTTGTGTGTATGTCTGTGTGCCTGTGCACGCCCGTGCGATAATGTATGTGTGGAAGGCCCCGGGGAGGGGGGGGAGAAGTTTCAATATTTCTCTCAAGAGAAACAATCTTGTTGGAAAGAATACACCTAGATTATTTGCAGTTATCTCCCATTTCCGTGCTGATACAATACCAACAAAAATGATTATTAATTTCAATGTTATTCATTTTATTATTTTTACGACTGATTATTGTAATGTCATTGGTAATACACAACTATGCCAAGGTTCAGAGCTATTGCTCATCTGGAAGTGATTTAAAAATCGATTGCAAGATTTGAAGGTGACAAGAGAGTGACATACAAGGCAAGTTAAAGAAAAGCGTGTAAAAAGGGTGGAAAAGTCCGGGACAACACTTCTTCTTCTTCTTTGATCCTTAGCCGCCGACCGTCAAAACAGTCAGTGGCCATCACGCCTAGTGGCGTCTTGTAGGGCAACAACAAATTTATTCCACTTTGCTCGGTCGGCGGCCATCCTTCGTACAGTGCCCCAACTCTGGTTCATTATTTGCATCTCAGCCTCCACAGTCCTCCGCCAGGTTGTTTTTGGTCGGCCTCTGTCGTAATTTTTATCTGAGAGGGTTCTGATGGATATTGGTCCCTTTAGAGTGTAGAGTGATATTGAAGGCTCTGTGAGAATAAGGATTTAGGAGAATGAGGTAGTAGATTCACAAGCGCTGGGAAGAGCAAGGACAGTCTCTTATTACGACAATATCTGTTTCTCACAGACTATTCCTATCTCTCTTCTGAACAAACAATTGTTTGTCAGTTCCAGTCGCTCAGGCGCACTCACCGATTTGGTGATTCTGTCGCACAGCGTACATGAATACAGCCTACACAGATGGGAAATGTTTGGAGTTTTGGGCCAGCCGACAACCAATACAAATAAAGTTTAATACCTTTATTATCATAAATCAGTCACAAATAATTATACATTTACAGTCAAAAATCAAAGGTTACAGAATACAAATATGATAAGGGAAGAGGGGGATTTGAGGAGAAATATCCCATCCACCGTTTCCCGGTTTTATTTACTAACAGACAAGACCTGGTCCAAAAGACAAGAAAGGGGGGGGGGGGGGGGTATCAGAGATAGGCAATTTAACCAACCGGTAAATTTATTACTCTGGGGAAAGGGGTTACAGTAAAGGAAGGGGGGGGTGTAGAGGAAAAGCTAGGGTCTCAAATGTCTCCCTTTAATCAACAAATTTTACGGGAGGGGGGGGGGGAATGAACACAGTTACACAATCCCGCTAGGAGAAGTCCCGTACAAGGAATATAATGCACCTTAATACTAGGTCGAACTAATTAAAAGGGTAAAGAAAAGATTAAATCTCCTTTCATTCAAAAAAACACACTAGGGCTGGCCATTCCACAGACACACACGCAGACTTACCAAAATGGTGAATTCTGGCACTCTAGGAATCATTTACCACAGCAGCTAATACCGTGGAATAATGGACTGGTCTTCTTATTTCTTCCGTGTCAGGTCCCAGATTTAACGAGGTAACAAATAGTCTCAAAAAATCGCCAGACGGTGAAGCGTAAAGGCTACTGTTGGGTTAGATAAAGTTCCTAATGAATGGCACAGGCACTTGGCTAGGCGTGAGGTATGGTGTGGTTCCTAAAATTGGCACAGCTGATGGAGATAACTTTCTTTTTCCGTACTGTCACAAGTTAAAAACACTGAGGTAAGTTCTTCTTCGGGGGTGGGTAAAATCCACTGAATATACTTGACAGACAGTGTTCAGGTAGATCTATGTTTTTCTTCACAAATAGGGCAGTGAATAAAATATGTTCTGCTTCCAGTTTACTGTAAAGACTATATTAAATAGTATTTTAAAAGTGTTTCTTGGGTGGCTTTATTCTCAGTTAAATTTAGAGGAGCGGGGCCCATTACAGGTCGCCACAAGTTTAGCTTTAAAAAAGTTCATATGTTACTGGAGTTATCGAATTGAGTTGGCGGAACTCTGTATGTAATTAATAATTGCTGGGATGCAGGTTGAATGATCGTTCTGAATGAAAGATAATCAAAACAAGAAATGCATTACAAATCATATTATAATCTGACACGCGATAAATTACAGTTAGCCTATTTACTTATTTAGCGTCGTCAATTTAACAAATCAGGAAAACTCCCCGTGAGTTAAAAATAATTAAAAGCACATCTATCTATACAGAACTAAACTGTATTTACTAGTTATAATTCCCTTTGCGCGTCAATTGTATTAGGAAATACTTTTAGATGTAACATTTAGTTTGCACTAGAACTTTGAAAATGGGTTTATTTAATAAGGTTAAATTTACACCACAATCCAGTGAAATAACTAGACCACTGATCACTCGAAGCTAATGTATAAATTACCGTCTGCGCAGAAAGAATACACTCCAATAGTCAACGAAGGTAGATGAAATCTAGCAGGAATCCGACTAGGCTATATGCTAGTGCAACTAGGATTCTGTCAGAACGAACGATAAAATGCAGTTTTCGGAGTTCTTTATTTATACTTCTCGAATGTAACTTAAATGGGACGTGATGAATTTTCGCACCTTTCTTGAAGTATAGCAAAATCCGAGGTACAACGCCGTTGTGTTAACCGCTGTGTTTCCTCCGTTTTTCCCGGTCTACCGATCTTCTTCGTCTCAGGCTGCTTCCATAAGGGTGCGAAAATTTCTCGAGAAGCTAACTACGTTAGCTGAGAGTTCCCTGATTCTTTAGATCGTATACCGCTCCACGTTGCATTCTGAAGATCAGCCTGTCTTTGATGGTACCGCTGTTCTGAGAAGCTTTGGCAACTCCCACCAGGCGGGGCGACAGCCAGGTAAGAAAATGAACTGCTGTTAATTGCTCTAGAAACAGGAGTGAGTCTCTGGCCACGTCCTCTTTTGGGCCGGCGTTAAGGAAAAGATTGCTATAAATCGTTCTCAGAGATGGTCGTGGGCGTGATTTAACCTCCCATCAAAGGCCATGCGATCTCAAAAGTTCACAGAAGATAGCAGGCTACATATTGATGATCCAGCGTGTAAAATTCTCGTGGAAATGCTGCATGCAGGTTAAAGTTACAATAGATGATCAGGGGTTCTAAAGTTATGAGAGGCCAATATTCTGTTATAATCCATCGAGTCAGGGAAATTCATTTGTCATACTTAGACGTACGTCACAGCCTCTCTTTCGTTTTCCTTCAGGGGTCCAAAGCATAGCTGTTCTTGCGATGGCATCGGAACCAACCCACATCAATGTTACTCGTCTGCCAGCACTTCTGAACATATCGTAAGTGATGACTGGGTTGCTGGCACCGTGTCATTATGCACCCCTGGTTGGTGTCGGGAACTCATCACATCTAAATCCAGCATTATATAAATTATCAAGTACATATAAAGCCTAATAAATACATATAATGAAATGGAAAAGGATTGGGAAGAATTTGCATGTCACAGATGCAAACAGTGCAGTCCCACCTGTCTCAACTTGCTCGTCTGCAAAAATTGTAACGCTAATTCAATAGAAGTAAAATCTAAAAAGCTTAATGTTATATACCCGCTTTCTATTCAAATGAAACGTGTGTGCTAAAATTTTCTTGGAAACAGTACAATATGATTCCAAGAGGCACCCTGCGTAAGATACGGCAATTACTTTTACAAAATTAATAAAACATTAATTATACTGCGTTACCAAAACGAAACGAACAGTGGACTAAAGGTGATCAGCGGGAGGGCGTGAAAAATTTAACGCAGGCAACACGTTATTCCGTCGCTGGCGCGCATTTTTACACAAGGCTGCTACTGCTATCACGCGCGTAAGACGACATGCACTAACTCTTTTTTTCAGACGGACAGTGATAACTTCACTACCCTTCCCAGAGTTAGGTTTTAAAATCATAAACAACGCTTATTAGGAAAGATAACAATAGATGGGTTTACGGTTGAAAACATAACAGTACCCAGACAGCACATCTTCGAAACAGGAGGTAGAAAATACATATTTTGAACGCAGCCACGTAGCTCTTTTAAATTTGGATATTTGGGTTCCTTAGGGCTTGCTGACAAAGAATATGTAAAACGTTACGCAAATAGTCCAGGAATTAATAAATTATAACCAAAATAAAATAGTGGGGATGCCTGACAACATAAAATCATTTCTGCTCATAAAATTTTTTTATAACGTGTTTGAAAAAAACCTTACGTTACAGAAATAGCCTACCATGTAAACTCCAAATTGATTGGAGCGCAACAAATGAAAGACTAACCACGATTGGTCGGGCTATAAATACTATCTTTCGTTGTTAGGGGAGACGTGAAAAGGTAACATTTTTTCAAACACTTGTCGAAACGTGGCCTCATTGGCTAGACTCGCTGATATACTCACTTAGGAGCGTTAGTTCGAGACCACTAGTGCAAATAATCTTGAAAAAGCAACAGTGCGTTGAAGCCAGCTCATATTTGTGTTAAATAAAAGCCTGGAACATAAGCAGATGGGAATTTGTGCCAGTAATTGTGCCAGAATTCATTGCTAATCAACGTATCTGTGTTTATTTCCATGAAATTGTGGTAAGCTTGAACCATTCAGTATCTTTTAATGAAAATTGAATGAGTAAATTTTGTTAATTTTAATTTATGCCTGTATATATATGTGTAGTTCAGTGGCAAACAGGAGATAAAGCCTATAATGCTCCAGCCTGAACAGAGGGTGTCGGAGGGAAGTAAAACGGCATGGAATGGCCAAATAGTACACTGACACCTGGATGATTGATTAGAAAGAAATAATGCTGGAAGTGCAGAGGCGTGGTAACCATTAAGGAGGTAAATACTGGTATAAAGTATTTCAGATGAAGCTGACAGTTGGCCTAACGCTCTGAACTCAATGTTTGTGATGTATTGTGATCAGTGTAAAAAGAGAGTATAAGTTAGTTATGAAGTAGAAGGTACATCCTTCTTGTTTTCAGGGACCGTTGTGTTGATGGTATTGAGCAGCACCTGGTTAGATCTTTGCTGAATCCAGAGTCGGACAGCATACTCCTTGGTCTTTTTAGCTATCAGTGAGGTGTCTCCAGAGCCCAGAGGAGAATTCGAGCAGAGGAGTCCTTTCATGCCGCCATCACGCAAGATAAGCTGATTTGGCCAGCTGAGCTCAACATTATGTCCCCTCATCTTGAAATGACTTTGTAAAAATAACATTCAGAGGGGAATTTAATTGTCTTAATATCAGGAACTGAGAACATCTCCAATACTAGTTCCAATAAAGACAAACTATTGAAGTCATGATGACAAATACCAACAGAGCTTGAACAAAACAAAACCAGTATTACCTCATATTACTACTACACAACTGACACACATAGGATATTTTAAAAATATATGTCACTACAATATTCATATTGAGAAATTCTGTACATATACTTGTAATTAAAATTGATTGTGATTCCTGGTTCCCTTTGTATTTGAATCAGGACACATATTCATTCATAACAGCAATGAATACATATTGTTATTTGAAAAGTTATCAGTGACTCCTTAAGATATTCTCATAGAGTGTTATATGTATGTGAGTGTCACAGTTTGTCAAGAGTAGTGGATTAAATTAAATTGTTTATCTGTCTGTTGTTGTGACTTACACTTCATCATACACATACCCTAGACACATAACGTAGTCATCACACTATTCCAGAATAATTCTGACTGAGATTTTTATAGGCATGTTGTGTAGAAAAGTAAGGATCTAATTTACGACTACTCCTTTCTGTTAGATATAGATCCCTTCACAGCTGATCTCAGCACCAGTAGAGAAGCACAGAAAGCACACAACTGATAACAATCTTAATTTTGTGCTTGTGCTGTATGTGTGAGAGAGGGCTTACCAGATGTTGTAAATTTAGGCAAAAAAGGCTGTTCTTGCCTTAATCATTTTGATGTAAGATGTCTTTGCCTGCCCGCCGTCTGGTTGTGATGCATCCTCTGTACCAGTTGCGATTCCTTACTGATATGGGCTCAGGGTTGCTCACATTGAGCGTCATGACCTCTGACTTCTTTAAATTGATGTTCAAGCCCACCTGCTGGCTAAACTTATTAAGTCTATCCGTTTTTTCCTGGATGTGTTGCTGTGAATGTGCTAGTAGTGCAATGTCACCTGCATATTCCAGATCTTCCAATGTAGAAAATGTAGTCCATCTTATTCCTCTTGGACTGCCCTCTGTTGTCTGGCGCATCACCCAATCTATGACTGTTAAAAATAGAGTGGTTGATAAGGGGCATCCCTGTCGTACTCCTGTCTTCACCTCAAAGGTTAGGTTGCTCTGCCCAACGCTACACGTAAAGTTGGCATACAGGCTTTTTATGATTGACACTATGCAGCTTAGAATTCCATAAGCCCTCAGTATTTTCCATAAACTGTCCCTATGTATGCTGTCAAAAGCCTTTTTCAAAATCAACGAAATTAATGTACAGCTGTCTTTGCCATTCTGAGCACTGCTCTATAATGTTCCTGAGAGTGAATATATGATCTACACATCTTCTGTTCTTTCTAAATCCTGCTTGTTCTTTCCTCAGTTTGTGGTCTACTGCTTTTGAAATTCTCTGTATAATTATCCTGTCTAGTATTTTGCTGGGAACTGAGAGAAGAGTGATTCCTCTCCAATTATTGCAGTCTGCAAGATCTCCCTTCTTGAGCAATTTGACAATTATTCCTTTGTTCCACTCTGATGGTGTTTTCCCCGTTTTCCAGACTTGTGCAAATAGTGGTTCTAATAGTTCTGCTGCTAGCTCATGGTCTGTCTTAAATAGCCCTGCATTTAAGTTATCATGGCCAGGAGCTTTTTCGTTCTTTAACCCTTTGATTGCTGTGATGATTTCTTCTTTTCGTGGAATGTCTGTATTTACATCTAGATCGTTTTCAGCCTCAGGAACATTCAATTGTGTCTCTGGTGGTTCCTTGTTCAGAGTTTCTCTGAAGTGCTCTGCCCATCTTGTTTCCTGTCCCTCTGCTGTCGTGATGAGATTTCCTTGCTTATCTCTTACTAATGTAATATTTTTTGCACCTCGTTTTCCACTGATGATTTGAGTTATTTTGTATACTGTGCTTTGTTCATTTCTCAGTGCTGCCTCTTCTGCCTTTCTTGCAAGATCGTCTAGGAAATTCCTTTTGTTGGCTCGGGTTTGGCGTTTAACTTCCTTGTCCAACTGACTGTACTGTTCGCTATATAGTTGCTTTAACCTGGGGGACTTCGCTTCTGTTTTCTTTCTTTTCATTTCCTTTCTCAGTGTTATGATGTTTAATGTTTCTGGTGTTATCAGGTCTTGCTTCTTCTTTTCCTGGAATCCCAAGCATGATTTGCTGCTTTCCTTATATATTGTTGAAATGGTGTTGAATTTCTGGTCTATATCATCAGTCAATGTCTTTTCCTGACTTTTGGCAAATTGATATCGTTTCTTTATGTCAGCCGCAAAAGCTTTTCTGGTAAGGGGGTCCTTCAATTTGCTGATGTCAAACCTTTTCTGTGTAGTTACAGTTGGTCCAGCCCTTCTTAGTTTCACTTTCAGTTTTGCTACTACTAAATGGTGATCACTTCCCACATCTGCACCTCTTCTTACCTTCACATCTTGTAATGCATGTCTCCATCTACCGTTAATCATGATGTGGTCTATCTGGTCATTCGTTGGTGCGTAGCATTGTATTATTGTAGTATTGGTGAATCTACCTCTCAATCTTAATCTTATCAGTCTGTTGTTGATGGGTTTCCATTCCAGTAATGTCCTTTCTATTCCTTTCTGTAGAATAATGGCTACACCTTCATTGTGCTGTCCATCCTCTCTTCCAGAGTAAAGTATTGTTTCTCCTGTTGCTGTTTTAACTTTTCCTGCCCCTGTCCATCTGCTCTCGCTTATCCCTAGAATGTGTAACCTATAGTTTCTCATTTCTGCCGTGACCTGTTTCAGTTTACCCGTCTCATTCATTGTCCTGACAGTCCAAAATCCTATTCTTGTATCATGTTTTGCGGTCAGGACGTCCGTTCTCATGTCAGTGGCTTCCTTTCGGCTTTCACCACTGACAGTCATACGAGCCTCAGACTCCGGATGTCCGTCCCGCAGCAAAGTTTGTTTATTCGTTGTTGTTTCCGTAACTTCAATTTTTTTTTTACATAGGCAGGGGTGTCAGCCCTATGCTAAAACCCCCAACCTGGAGGACCAGGGTTTCTGCTTTAGTCTGACCCCTGCCCGCGCAAACCTGTCCAGCTTGGTAGAACCTTCCAGGAGTAAAACTCCCGCTGGCATAGCTCTGGGGGTAATCAGGGTACGCAAGCCGCCATACCTCGAAAAGGTATTGGCACCGGTGATGGCAGGGGACGACACCCAATCCACAAATTATCTGCCATCATCCACACGAGCACCCCACCAGACTACCCCTTATCCTCACACCATCATTGATCCTTATAGATTAATTTTAGTTCTTGTTATATACTGTTTTACTATATTGTGCAGTTCTCTAGGTCTTTCTATTCTCAACACCTGTCCGCAGTTGTGGATGAATTGCATGCTTGTAAATAAAGGAATTTAGATTAGATATAACCAACTAGAGAGCCATAATTAATATTACATGCGCCGGATTTCAATGTACTCTCACCTATTCGAGGCGCACCATACCAAGCGTCCATTCCCCGTGCGAGGCCCAATTCACACTGTGAATATCTGTCTTCTTTGCTCGCTCTCAAATAATCACATCTATCTCTTATAAATCTGACAGTTCGTCTCAGGCTTCTCTCGTCATCATACAGTTTCTCCCTCAACAACTGGGTTGGAGAAGGCCATGCTTCCACTCTGCTCCTCTCATGAAACACAGTCTTGGTGAAGCCGCCCCTGGATATTATAAAAAACGGATTATCAGTCTGCGGACAGTAAAAGGGTTGGTCAAATGTTAAGCAAAAGAAAATGAAAAGGTTTGCCTCTGTTTGGTTTCTAGAATACACAGGAAGAAAAAAAAAGGGGGGGGGGGGGGGGGGCACTCAAATCCATACATCGCAGATGTCTGACACGGGCACCAATGATCCCCAGATGAAAGTACTCAATAGCTGCTGGATCTTACTGGTCCATACACTTCACTTATCGCCAGTGGCGTAACTACCGCATGGATGGATCGGTAACTTCCCAGGGGCCCCAGCAACAAGTGGGCCCCGGAAAGTAATGATGGAAATGAGACCCGAGCAGATGACGTCATACATTATTTGATTCTTTATATTACGTTAAAACATTACTGTTTAATACCTTTTTTCTACTAATGGTAATTATTAAGTAAGTAGTTACCATTTCTATACAGATCTGCCGTATACTGATTAAGGCTATTGAGTTTGTTATATAAGAAGGGTCCCACTTACCTAGTGCCAGAGGTCCTCTTACACTGTAGTTACGCCACTGCCTATCTATCGGCATATATGTACTCAATAAACATTCATCCGCAGGAAGTTCAAGGTCAACGTACTGGCCTTTTTTTCGTTTTCCCCATTGTCCGTTTATGAAAACCCTGCTGTGCCACATTTTATTACGATCCAGTCTGAGCCACAAAATCCCAGCATCAAAACAGTATCAGAGATCACAGGAATTACCTGTGGCGCTGGTTGTGATTTCTGAATCCGTTTATTCACGTGTCTCTAACAAAGAAACGCGCGGCGGTCGGTAAAGGTATAACAGGTAAAGGTAGTCTTATAGCAGATACTGCCGTAGAGTAGTCAGATGTTGAAGACATCACAATACTATCTCTCACCTTTATGAGGTGGGGTGACCAGCTCCCTTCCCAACTGCCTTTGCCGTCCATAACGTTGCTGCAAAACATATATTGGCCAAACAGGCAAACGACTTGGGGACAGATTCAGCCAGCACTTGAATGACATCTCTCAGCAAAAATCCACACCAGTTGCCATACACTTTAATGGTCCTGACCACCATGGTCCCATCGACATCCAGGTCACGGCGATCAAATCCTGCTCTTCTGACACTGCTAGCCGAGAACAGCTTGAGAACCGTCTTATTCGCCGCATGGGTGTCTAAAACCAGCTGGTCTTAACACTCTACACACCTTTGTCTGAGGTCACCCTTTCCTCTCTTGTTCTATTTTGACTCTTTCCACTTTTATCCTATTTTTCTATTTTTCTTCCGCCCTCTAATAATATGTATGAATATACAAGGTATAATACACTGTTTTTAATATGTCTTGATTTTTTATTTCATATTTATTTATCTCCAACTCATTCTGTCCTCTTTTATTTCCAGTCCCCACTAATATTACATTTGGGTAGTTTATTGTTCAGTTTCGTTTTTTAGTTTCTTAGTATGTATTGTGTACATCCGGTGGAGGCAGTCATTTCCTTTTCCGGGCACGCTCGTCCGTTCACGGGCAGCAAAAGTGTTAGGACTTCGATGCCTTCAGGGAAGTACCTAGGTTTAATTTTTATATTTATTTAGGTTCTTATGTGTCCTATCTAGCCTTCACTTTCTTTCATTTCCCTGACGAAGACCTTGTGGCCGCAACGTTGGCTATTTTCTTTGTCTTTTGTCCTCGTAAGACGAATCACCTGTTATCGAATTTTTTTCACACACATCCATAACTCAAGAATAGAGCCAGCCAGGTACCCGTTTAGGTAATGTTCACCCTGAGCGCCGTCTAAGACTTTCGTTTACTTTGTACTCGGTATCGGAGTTTACAAGAAAGTAGGTATCATGACCATTTGATGCACACACGACCTCGACCGGCGATGAACCCCTATTCTGATGCAGTCGGCTCGGAATTATGTGCTCGATCGGCGTATCCAATAAAGTTAAAACGTTCCGGCACTGAACTAAACTCCGATACCAAGTACAAAGTAAACGAAAGTTACGATATGATCTTGATGGCGCTCAGGGTGAACATTGCCCATTTAAGTATAAGTAAATTATATATAACAGTATTTACACTGCAGTGTAAACGTGAGCTCAGACCCCGTGTGACTCGCGGGGGTCTCCGATGAGCCCCCCACCCCCCCCCTCCCCCACAAAAAGTTAAAGAAATAAGACTACTACATCTTCAGGTAATTTCGTACCTGACGCATAATAGGAGGTTGTGTAAAAGGTTAGCTGTCGCAGATATATAGTTGATGGTGCACTCCAATTGACGTTGAATGAGAATTCAATTGTCGCATAAAAAGTTTTGTATAGTAAGGAAGATGTGTAGAAAGCACATCGACCTTTAGACACTAGTTTTCACAGATGTGAGCTAGTGTTGAGGGAAAGAGTTAACAGAAGGGCACAGGTTGGTGTCAGTGATTCTCTCACCTTTTAGACTACCAACTCTTGTATTTTTCTGGCGACGACTAACTCTTTCTTACTCAAATCTTTTTGAAGATGAACTAGTAGTAACAAGTAATACAAGAGGGTTGAGAATGTTTTTCTGAACAGAACATACAATCTACTAAGTCAAACTCAGAATGATGGTGAGTTACAGAATGTACATAATTACTTTAATTACAGTGAAAAATAAAATCAATGTTGACATGTACTTTGAAAGAAATATACTAGGAAATTTAGAACTGTCAGTGTCTTTGGTTCAGATAAGAATAAGAGGCTATTTTCCTCACTGACGAAAGTTTATTCCTATGGCTATTTCGTGGAAAAGTGAATTCTGATTTTGGCCTGGGTTTTAAGTAGACTTATCTGCTTGGACTTATCCTGGGCGTCTCAGTAGGTAGGGATTACCAACTGGAGAATTTGATTCAGTGGGGCTACAGTCCAAGAGATGACTAGGCTTTTCGTTAACCTGGTTGTGAAGTTGCGTTATGCTGTTCAGGTGCTGACGATGTGTTTGAGGCTTATATGCTGTAGACTGCTCATATGCTGTAGAATGCTCAGGGTTGCTGACTTGTGATCACCGCTAGAGGGTTTGAGATGTAAGCACTAGTTCTCTCTGTAGCATAGAGCAACTAGGCGGTTTACTCGCAACAATTTACTTACTTACTTACTTAGTCGTTCCCCTTCTACCGTGAGGTGTAGAGGTTTGGAAGAGAGAGCGCCAGACCATTCTATCAGCTGTCTTCTTCCTGGCCTGGTTCCATTCTAGTCCTCGGTCCTTCAAAGATTGTCTAATGTTATGTCCTCCAGCAGGACTCTGGGTCGTCCTGGAGGTCTGGATCCCTGGCTCTTTGTTTCCCATGCTTGTCGTGGTAGCCGATCTTCTCCCATTCTGCAGACATGGCCAAACCATCTTAGTTGGGACTGTTCTATTTGGGTCTGCAGCGGATGGGATTTTAGGCCTTGACGGATCGTCTGGTTGCGGACCATGTCTCTTCTTGTTACTTCAACCACTTTCCTCAGATACCTCATTTCTGAGGTTTGGATCTGGCTTTTGTGGGTTGTAGTCATTGCCCACGACTCGCATCCATATGTCAAGACTGGGACATAGGTGGAGCGGTATACAGCCATCTTCGTTTTCTTACCAAACTCTTTCTTGCTGAGGAATCCACGATTTATGGCCTGAAAAAGTCTCCCAGCCGCTGCTTTCCGAGTGGCCAACTCTTCTTTGATGCCTCCCTTTCGGTCTATAATAGCTCCGAGATATTTAAAGTGGTCGACCTGCTCCAGGACCTGTTCTCCCAACTTAATCTGATGTTTTCTTTCTTCTCGTGATATCACCATGGATTTTGTTTTAGAGCTGCTTATGACCATCCCTCCTCTCTTCTCCAGCTCTTCCTTCCAGACTTGCAGGTTGGATTGGAGATGTGCCTCTGATTTAGCAATCAGGGCAACATCATCAGCAAATGCCAGCTCCGAAATATAGACCTGTCTCATCTTCCAGTACCCCACTGAATACTTTCTTGTTCTCTTCTTACATGCCTTGATGACATCGTCCATAAGGAGTATGAAGAGGTAAGGTGATAGGATATCACCTTGTCTTACACCAGTGGTGGTCCTGAACTCTTCCGACTTATGGTTTGCTGTCCTCATATAATTTCTACAAGTCTTGTAGAAGCTCTGTATAGTTTGGATCAAAGGTGCTAGAACATTCTTCCTTGCCAAGCAGTCCAAAAGTTTGCTCCAGAGGACCTTGTCAAACATCTTCTCCAGATTCAAGAAACAAAGATGCATCTCACTCTTATACTCAAGGGCCTTTTCACTCAGCTGTCTGAGTGTGAAAATTAGGTCTTGAGTACTTCGGTTTGCTCGGAATCCGCACTGGACCTCATCCAATTGTGGCTCAGCTAGGCGTCGGAGTCTCTGCTCTAGGATTCTAGAGTAGATTTTACCAGGGACACTGAGAAGGGATATGTCTCTATGGTTTCCACATTGTCGATTGTCACCCTTTTTGAAAATTGGTGTTATGATGGCAATCTCCCAATCCTTTGGTATGGTCTTGTTGCACCATGCTGCCTGTAGGACCTTTAAGAGTAATAGGTCGCCTGATGCTCCCATGTACTTAACCATTTCTGGTGTTATACCATCATGCCCTGCTGCTTTGCCCATCTTGATTTTCTCTAGTGCTGCCCTCAGTTCTTCCATCTTTATGTCATCTTCACCATCATTGGTTTCCTCTTCTGTGTCAGTGGTTATCATTTCTGATGCTTCATCATGCTCACCATCCAGGAGTTCTGAGAAATATTCTTTCCATCTTTCCATTACTTCCTTCGGGGCAGTAAGCAATTTGCCTTGCTTGTCCTTTATAAATTTGAGAGGGCATTGTTTTTCTTTCCTCATGTTCTTTAGGGTCTTATAGAACAATTTCTGGTTTTCTTGTGCATCTTTTTCTAGCTTTTCTCCAAATTCTTCCCAGGACTTCTGTTTTGCTGCTAGCACTTTGTTCTTTGCTTCTGTTCTGAGTGTCACATATTCTCTATATTTTTCCATTTGTCCTGTTGTGTTTTTAGCTCCTAAGTATTGTTTCCATGCCATTTTCTTCTCTCTTATTTTCTCTTTGACTTCCTCTGTCCACCAAGGTGTCCTCTTTCTCTGGTTCCCAAGTCGGACTTCACCGCATGCTTCTGCAGCAGCTGTCTTTATGATATCCTTGAATTTATTCCAGAGGGTTTCCAAGTCATCAGGTCGTTCTTCTGTGTTGCTCACTGCTGTAGCAATAAGCCCCTGATATCTGGTCTTAATTTCTGGCTCTCTCAGCTTGTAGGTCCTAATGCTCATTTCTCCTGCTCGTTTACTTGGTTTCTTGCGTGATGTTGGGCAGTTCCTAGGCTGAGCAACTCTTTCAGTTGTTCGTTTGATTGTTAGCAGGTAGTGATCACTTCCAATCTCTGGCCCCCTCCAGACTCTTGCATCTCGGACATATCTGAATGAGCTTCTCCGAACAATGGCATAGTCGATCACTGACTTCTCATTCTTGGTTGGTTCACATCTAGTGTATGCATGTATGCGCTTATGGGGGAACTTTGTGTTTGTAATGATCAGATTCTGCTCACTGCAGAATCTAAGGAGTCGCTTTCCATTGTCATTGAGAGTATCTTCTCCATATCTTCCGATAACTCCACCCCATCTAGCATGGTCATTTCCAACTCTGGCATTAAAATCTCCGAGCATAATAACTTCATCTAGGCAGTCATCCACTGTCCTTTGAAGCAGCTCGAAGAATTCCTCCTTGACCTCTGCTCTCTCATCCTCATTTGGCCCATACACTATGACCAGGTTGACTATGGTTTCTCCTTCTTTTAGTTTTACAACCATAATGCGCTCCGAGACAAAGTTCCTTCCCTTGATACTATCTTTTTGATTTTGGGCCACAATGCAACCCACGCCCCCTTTAGCTCTTTCAGATATGGGTACACCACTGTAGAGCAACGTGTTGCCATCGAGATCCATGACTCCTTGTCCTTTTTTCTTCGTTTCCGTTATAGCCAGGATTTCTAGTTTTGCTTTCCTCATCTCTTCCACCAGCTCCTCTTCCTTCCCATTTATACTTCTTGTGTTCCAAGATCCATAAGTCGTAGTCCGTAGTCCGTTCCAGTTCGTCGCCTTTAGAATCAGTCCGGTTTTCTCTCTTGTAGTTCGCGTAATCATGATTTAAAGCAAACAGGTGATTGGCCTGTTGTGCCTTACAAATTCCTGTCTAGCGGTAGTCTCACACACAGGTCAGGTCAGTCAGGTCAACCTTTGTTATAAGCCGACGCCTGGCCGTGTGCCTTCATGCGTGACTGCACTGGAGGACTCTTTTTCATTCACTCGTCCGTTGACCAACACGGTTCTCCTCTCCTTCACAACAGTTTTTCTTCATCACATTCCTAATACAATTAGCTTGTAGTACTTTCTCATATCAGCCAGTACTCTTACATCATTATAATGCATCAATAACATTCATAATACATAAATGCAAAATAGCTATTAATCTAATGTAAAGAAATAAAACCACAATATTAAGTATTTCACACTTTACATCAATTAACTAATCCCTTGATATTAGAGTTAGCTAATTAAGCGAATACTGAGAGTTTGCTTACCGCTCAGGACTTATCCACAGCTTAAGAAATAGAATTTGAGTAGCGTTACTCTCAATCACATATACTTGTAGATATGAGGTAGTTTGAGACTTCTATTCTATAAGCGTGTTTTCTCTTTTAGCGGTTATCAGCAAGTGATCTTAAAACTCAGCATTCGTTTGCATGAAGTTAAAACATTTCTGTTCCCACGCCAAGAGTTAATTATTTCCCGTCTCATGCTTAGGCACGTACCAAGATTTATTGTGGCGGTTTTCAGTTGACCACTGAACACCGAAATATGATACTCTGGGAACCACTGTCGATTCGACTAAGCGAATAAGTCGTATAATAATAATAATAATAAATTCTTTAAGCGCCAAACACGGCGCATAAGGCAGAAACCAGTGCTCTCCAGGTTGTTCGTTGTGACGCCACTCCTCTTAGCTCTTGCACATTATTTAGGCCCAACGTTCTTCCTTCTCTTATTATTGTTCTTCTGAGTGTTTCTTTTGGTCTTCCTTTTTTTCCGCTTACCCTCAGGAACCCAAGTGAGCGCCTGTAGTGGTATTCTGTTGTTTTGCATTCGTAGGACATGACCGATATATGACCATCGTCTTTTCCTTATATAGTCGGAGACATATTTCTGCCTAGAGTCTTCTCTTATTTGTCGATTAGTCTTGAATTCTTTCCAACTGATGTTCATGAGTTTTCTAAGACATTTGTTCTCGAATGTATTCAGCTTGTTCTCCAATGATTTTGTTATTTTCCAACTCTCACAGCCGTATGTTAACACTGAGATAACATTTGAATTAAACAGACGAAGCTTGGTATGTATATTCAATGATCGTAATTTCCAAATGTTAGATAATCTTTAGCTGCCAGTAAGCAAATTTATCTTGAACCAGCTCAGAATTCTGATGGTTTCTCTATGTTTTTCACCATTCATTTTACTGCCTAAATAATTGAAACTTTCAACTTTCTGTAGTTTTTCCCCGTTCAAGATGATATCAAAGGTCTCGTTAGAAAAGTTCATAGCTTTAGTTTTAGAGGCATTTATTTGGAGACCAATTTTAACCGAGAGATGACACAAATTATTTATTGCTTCTTGGGATTGTCTTGGTGTTGAACTTAAGAATGCTACATGTCGTATAGACATCCTTAAAGAAATGCTTTTAAGTGCCTTTGTAGAAGAAGATAGAATTTGGATCGAATGACAGGACTATTAGCGAAGACTTGAAAAACAGCTAAAGAAACGATCGCAGGTGCAAATATTTCTGTAGAGAAGACAGACAAAATGTGAAGGAAAAGAAAAGTAAGGAATTAAAAAATAATCTAGACAAAATCTTCGAGCACTCTGTGACAGATACTCCCCAATTTAAAATAGTTGCAAACTATTCAACGAGAGAAGGTCTTTGTCTAAATTATAAATTCCTTCTGTCACCCAACTTTTCAATTCTCTCGACCTTTGTCCGCTTGCTAACGCTCCACTTGGCCATGGCTCTACATTTTGAGTATCTTTGTCACGCGCTTAGTCTGCCATTGTTCCGCCCAGCTTGAATGGGCGTGCAAAACATCCTTTGTCACGGTAACAATAAGAGACCTTAGACGGTGTTTTCCATAATAGGACATTCTCAGGTATCTCCTTAACACCGCTCCTACGTTCGACCTGCCTAGGCGGTTAATGTTCCCGTTCTTTCTTTCTGGATTGAAAGATTTCCATGGGCTACGTGGGTTCAATCTAACAAGAGTTAAGTTTCCTAAACCTCCCAAGTTTTCAGATAACTTGTTCATTGATAAATCACACCAAGATTGAGTGTCACTGGCGTTCAGGTATGAACGAGGCAGTTTTTGGTGGGTGAGAATCAACTTTATAGCTGTGCTCACAGGTGGTTTAATGCGAGTCATTCCCTCCATTCAACTTTCTGTCTATTCGCTGGTTATTCCCATTATCCATACTCTTCTCAACCACAGGCGTATCTTGTATCTCAGTCTCGGCTGAATGATTCTCAGCCTGGGTTTTTCCAACCACTGTTGTGATTTTCTCAAGCAAAATTTTGTTTGGATCTTTCAATGACCCTGGCGTATCTCCTCTAATTTGAAAATATGCATCTCCTTCTGTAAAACTAATCGTCTCCTTGAGATTAGGGAAGCTGTTATAGAATGGCTTCTCAGCAGAAGTATGAACTCTCTCATTTTCATCCGTGCACTGAGGAATGAAAGGGTCAGGCTTGGAGCTGACAACTTGCATTCCATTGTTTCTCTCGACGACGATATTTTCCTCGGTGTTTTTATGTTCTTCTGGTCCATTGTTTAGTAGAGGTGTTAAAATTTCCGTTTGCTTGATGTTTTCACAGAAGGGACTTTGTCCACCTGGCGCCTGTGAACTACGTTCGCTGAATGTCATATTCGCTTCTCTCTCACAGAGAAGAGGTGGGGTTTTTGGTTCTGGGTTAAACCCAGTGATGTGGCAAGTTTTTTCCGGTTTACACTTTTCCAACATTCCAGTGGATAAAGTCACAGGTAAAAAAGTTACCTCTTGAACCTGGTCTACGACTCTAATTAAAAAGCCCATTGTGCCTCTATGAGTCACATGTTTTATCAGCCCTTTTGGTGGTTCCGCGTGTACCATCAAAGGCTGTTTCAGTTCTCCTAGAACTATGTAACTTCCCTTGTCGTTCACTCCGTAAGTGTCAACAATGAGAGGTTCTTCTGAGCTACTATTAAGCTCTCTGTCCTTTTGTTGCCCATATGACATTAATCGCGGGATGGGGCCGTTACTGAAGTTATCTGTCTTCTTAGACGTTTCTGTACAGTCCTCATTCATCCAGTTTTTCCTTTCTTGAAGGTTTACCATGTTTCTATTGTTTTTGTAGTCCTGAGCGCTTTTGTTGTGGTTATGAAATCGGTCTTTGTGTGCTTTCCAAGATTGAGCAAAGGCATGTTTTTGTTCATTAGAGATGTTCGGAGTGTCTGGGAAATTCCGTTTCTGACGTGTTCCTGACGAGAGTGTACTTTTCCTCATACTACCAGCATTTATGTGCGTAGGTACCTTCACAAAGGGGTCATGACTTATCGAGTTCGATGTCCGCCTCTCTGCTTTGCCTAAACTTGTGCTCTGAGTACTAAGTTGCGCTTCCTGTGGAGCAGAGGGTGCTAATAAACCACTGATCAATTTACAGTAGCTCGAGGTAATACTATTAAGTCTACTGACGTAATGTATCCCTTTATAGATGCTAGTATAATTGATATTTTAATAATACTTATTTCTACTGAATTAAGGTATTATTAACTTTAGACAGACGCTATACTTGCTTCCGATTATTACTAATAATTCTATGAAGTATTGTTATAATAACCACTGATCAATTTACTGAGGCTCGAGGTAATACTATTAAGTCTACTGACGTAATGTATCCCTTTACAGATGCTAGTATAATTGATATTTTAATAATACTTATTTCTGCTGAATTAAGGTATTATTAATTTTAGACAGACGCTACACTTGCTTCCGATTATTACTAATAATTCTATGAAGTATTGTAATAATAACCACTGATCAATTTACTGAGGCTCGAGGTAATACTATTAAGTCTACTGACGTAATGTATCCCTTTTCAGGAGACTAGTATAATTGATAGTTTAATAATATACTTATTTCTACTGAATTAAGATATTATTAACTTGAGCCAGACTCAAGTATAATTTATTTATTTTTAACCCTGTGTATACTCTTATTTCTTCTGAAGTAAGGTATTACAATTGCAGCCAGTCTTTCACACACAATCATCAACTTGTACACTTAGTTATCTTAAGCCACTAATTAACTTAATGAACTTAATTAATCTAAGTAACTTAATTAATTAAATAAATAATTAATTAATTCCAGGACCATTCAGATTTCACTTTCCTTATTCTTCTGTGTAATTCCACAATTCTGTTCAGAAAATGTAAGAAGTTTCGTTGTCTAAAGATATATAATAGATTCTACTCCAAGGTATTGATAGACTACTAGTTAAAGATTCAACAAGTCTTCTGCAGATAGGTCACCAAAGGTAAGATTCCGGACTGAGACCCCAAATTGTCGCATATATATTGTTGATGGTGCACTCCAATTGACGTTGAATGAGAATTCAATTGTCGCATAAAAAGTTTTGTATAGTAAGGAAGATGTGTAGAAAGCACATCGACCTTTAGACACTAGTTTTCACAGATGTGAGCTAGTGTTGAGGGAAAGAGTTAACAGAAGGGCACAGGTTGGTGTCAGTGATTCTCTCACCTTTTAGACTACCAACTCTTGTATTTTTCTGGCGACGACTAACTCTTTCTTACTCAAATCTTTTTTGAAGATGAACTAGTAGTAACAAGTAATACAAGAGGGTTGAGAATGTTTTTCTGAACAGAACATACAATCTACTAAGTCAAACTCAGAATGATGGTGAGTTACAGAATGTACATAATTACTTTAATTACAGTGAAAAATAAAATCAATGTTGACATGTACTTTGAAAGAAATATACTAGGAAATTTAGAACTGTCAGTGTCTTTGGTTCAGATAAGAATAAGAGGCTATTTTCCTCACTGACGAAAGTTTATTCCTATGGCTATTTCGTGGAAAAGTGAATTCTGATTTTGGCCTGGGTTTTAAGTAGACTTATCTGCTTGGACTTATCCTGGGCGTCTCAGTAGGTAGGGATTACCAACTGGAGAATTTGATTCAGTGGGGCTACAGTCCAAGAGATGACTAGGCTTTTCGTTAACCTGGTTGTGAAGTTGCGTTATGCTGTTCAGGTGCTGACGATGTGTTTGAGGCTTATATGCTGTAGACTGCTCATATGCTGTAGAATGCTCAGGGTTGCTGACTTGTGATCACCGCTAGAGGGTTTGAGATGTAAGCACTAGTTCTCTCTGTAGCATAGAGCAACTAGGCGGTTTACTCGCAACAATTTACAGCAATCAAAATCCAGAAACTGGCTAGGATTCTGCAACTGGGCTGTGGAAGACAATACAGGCAATCAATCTTCTGTTTGTTTTACAGATATATTAACTACAGCCACTCTGGACATTTCGTCTCAGAATGGTGCCTAATAATATATTTACCTGAAACCGTAACAGTCAGTCTTCCTTAAAGGCGACTGTCCATTTGTTTTATCCACAGCTTAAGAACTAGAATTTGAGTAGCGTTACTCTCAATCACATATACTTGTAGGTATGAGGTGGTATGAGGCTTCTCTTCTATAAGCGTGCGTTGTCTTCCAACGGTTAATCAGCCAGTGATCTTAAAACTCAGCGTTTGTTCGCATGAAGTTAAAACATTTCCTGATTCCCACGCCAAGAGTTAATTATTTCCCGTCTCTTGCTTAGACACGTACCAAGATTTATCGTGGCGGTTTTAAGTTAACCACTGAACACTGAAATTAGATACTCTGGGAACCACTGGTTTCGACTAAGCGAATAAATCGTATAGACGTCCCTAAAGAAATCTCTTTAAGTGCCTTAGTTGAAGAAGATAGAATTTGGATAGTATGACAGGACTATTAGTGAAGACTAGAAAAACAGCTAAAGAAACGATCGCAGGTGCAAATATTTCCGTAGAGAAAACAGACAAAATGTGAAGGAATAGAAAAGTAAGGAATTTTAAAATAATCTAGACGAAATCTTCGAGCACTCTGTGACATTAGCAACATCGTCACGTACAACAATTTGCTACAGAAACCACAGCTGTTAGAGCATGTGAATACTTGGTGCAGGTTTTCTGTAGTGGTGGGTTTATTGTTCACAAGAAGTCAAAAGGAAATTAATGATGATGATGATGGTGATGATGATGATGGTGATGATGATGATGGTGATTGATGAAATTCGTGATAAATGGGTTTTTCAGGGGATCCAACAATTTGCGCATCATCCTTGAAAATACACTCGGAGCATTTTTCAGTCCGAATGGTAGCATGTTGAATTCATAATGTCCATCCGAAGTGCTAAAAGCCAAATAAGGTCTCACTTCAGGCTTCACTGGAATCTGGTAATAGCCTTTACTAAGATCCACCTTTGAAAAGTATTTTGCCTTGTTTAATCTGGCAAATAACTGTTTTGTGTCTGGTAATGGGTCCACTTGTCCTTCTGTGACAGCATTCAGTTTCCTGTAATCTATGCACAGTCTGTGTTCCCCAGACGGTTTTCTCAACAAAACTACACTGGAGCTAAAAGATGATTCACTGTGTGAAATAATCCCCTCCTTCAACAAATAATCTATTTCTTCCTTCAATGCCTTCTCCTTCGCGAACGGAATAGAATAGGCTCTCATACAGATTGGGTTTCAGTCTACCAGTTTCATGTCATACTGTAGCAAATTTGTATGTCCTGATTTATCTGTTAATACATCTGTATGTTCCTCCAGAACCTGTTGAACTCTCTCCCTCTGGTTTTTAGTCAGGTGCTTACTGACTTTTACCTGTGCTGCTGTTTCACAAGGATGTAATGGGTATTCATGTGAGGTGAGTGGTTCCTTTTGCATTTGAGTTGCGATAGCCAAGGTCAGTAAGGGTGTTGCTTTCCTGGAGTGGTCTGTCCAGATACTTCTTTAAAAGGTTTACATGATAAACTTTCTCCTTCCCCTTTTTGTCAATTTTATAGTTTGCTCTAGACACCTTCTCTAGAACCGTATATGGACCTTGCCATCCAATTTGTAATTTATTCTGGCTACCGGGTAGTAGAAGCAGCACCTTCTCTCCCACAGCTAGTTCTCTGTCCTTTGCCTTCCTATTAAAATATGCTGCATGTTTCTTCCTGGCTTGGTTCAAATTATCATTTGCCAGTTTCCATCCAGCTTTCAAACGAGTGGTCAGTTCGTTCACGTATTGATAAGATGAGGTAACAGTCTCCTCTGCCTTCTCATCTGTCCAGGTCCTTAATAATGCTTCTAATGGACCTTTTATGGGTCTCCCAAATAGCAAAGTTGCGGGAGCCATCCCGGTTGAACTATGTGGTACCTCCCGATACGCAAACAACGCGGCGGGCAGGAATTGATCCCATAGATCCGGTTTTTCGTGTGCCAGCTTCCTCAGGATAGAAATGAGAGTCCCATTGAACCTCTCTACCTGGCCGTTCCCTTGCGGATGGTACGGACTACAATGAAAGTGTCTGGCTTGAAATAGCTTAAAAACTTCTTCCGTTAGTTTCCCCTTGAACTGTGAGCCATTATCAGTCAAGATTTGATGCGGGAATCCTAATCGGGTGAATATTGTAAGTAGTGCCTCTGCTACATGTTTTGAATCAATTGATGGCAGGGCTACCGCCTCTCCCCACATAGAACAAGTGTCCACCAGAGTAAGGATGTAACTGTTCCTCCTCTTGGTCCGAGTGAGAGGTCCCACAATATCCACTGCAACCCTCTCAAAAGGTGTTCCCACTATGGGCATTTCCCCTAGAGTTGCAGGAGCAGTCCAATGCTTTGGAGCTACCCGTTGACATTCTGGGCAGGATTTGACATATCTTTTTATATCCTCCGTTATCCCTGGCCAGAAGTAATGACAAGCTATACGCTGTCCTGTGGCGCTGATCCCCATGTGACCACTGAAGGGAATCGCATGCCCGAGTTCCATCACTTTATCCCTATATGAAGTGGGAAGAACCAGCTGGTTGTGACCATTTGTTCCAGTTCCGGCCTTCCTATATAATAGTTTGTTCTTCATAAAGTATTCTCCCTTGCTTGGAGGTGTGTGGCATTTGGGCAATTTTTTGAAACATGGCTTAAGGGTCTTATCCTCAGCCTGCGCCTTCCTCATCTCCTCTGGATGAGCATTTATAGGTTCACCTTCTTCCTCCTTTTTCTGTGACCTGGTCTGCACTGTCGCCATGATCACAGGTCTCTCGGGATTCCCCAAGAAGATGTATCTACACCCCAATATCAGAGGGTAGATTGGTTCATCTATCACTGCTGCTCTGATTTCTCCTTCCACATAGCGAGTTTTCACCGTTATCCTTGCGATGGGAAGTGTCATGAGTGGTATGTCCTTAGTCGCCCCTTGTATTTCCACTGTTTCTGTGGTATACTGACTTGGGTCCACTAGGCTAGACTTCACAACAGAATCATAATCCAAACCTGTATCATAAAGGCACCTTGTGGTGACCCCATTACAAATAACATCCTCACAAACTGGGGGGGTGATAAGGTTCCTGCTGTCCATTAGGATTAACCTTTAATCTTTGAGTCCCCGACTTCATTGCAGCAATGTTTGAAGGTTTCCTTCTACAAAATTCGGTGTTATGGTTATCCTTCTTGCACCATTTACACCATCTTTTTCCTTAGTTCAACGGTTTTCTTTCATTGAACTTTTGGTCATTGAACTGTGAGTTTCTGTCGCGATAGTCATTTCTTGGCCGCTCAAAGTTTGTCCTACCTTTATTTCCCTGCTCTCTATTATCAAATTTATTAAATTGCTGTGGAGCTTTAAAATTGTCTATGTGCTTCTTTTTAGCACCACTTACCTCTGCCTGGGCTGCCTGATACCTCTCAGCGACATTTAAAACCTCCCCCAACCTCTCTGCACCTTGTTCCATGAGAAATTTTCTCAAGTCTGGAGCCATGGACTCTCTCAATTGCTCTATCATGATCATCTCTTTAAGATCTTGGGTCTTCCCCAGAGCAGTCCATTTCTCCAAATAGGTTTCCAGTCTGGCAGAGAATTGGTGGTATGTCTCCCCAGACAACAGTTTGGCATTTCTAAATTTCTTACGATAAAATTCACCATTTTTTTTTCGTATCTTAACAACAAAGCCTGCTTTAACATGTCATAATTGTCTTGGTCTTCTCTGTTCATTTTTGCGAAGACTTCATAAGAAGTACCTCTCAGTCCCTGTGATAACTTTAAACTCCACCTCTCTCTCTCTCTAACCCATATGTAGTAGCTAATAATTCAAAACGACTGAGGTACCCCTCTATGTCATCGTCTTTCTCAACAAAATGGTCTAAATGAAACCCCATAGCTGATGTTGAGGCTCCCTGACTAGGCGTAGCATCTGAGGCAAAAGGGCTGGCACCATTTTCAGGAGCATGGCCTTGTAATTCCAGCTCCCTTAGTCGTAATTCGTGCTCCATTTGCAACCTTCTATCTTCTGCCTCCCTTTCGGCAGTCAACCTTTTTTGTTCTGCCTCCCTTTCGGCCTTTTTATCTTCTGCTTCCCTTTCGGCCTTTTTATCTTCTGCTTCCCTTTGCTGTCGTTTTTCATCTGCCTCAATCTGCAGCCTCTTAAGTTCTCTATCGGCCTCAATTTGTAACCTCTTCTCTTCAGCTAACCTCCTATCTTCCCTTTCAATATACTTATCACATTCTGCAGTTACGTATTGAATTAAACCCTGACCATCCATTCCCATATCCTTCGCCGTTAGCACAGCAGCTGATCTGAACTTTGCCAGCTCCGCCATACTTTTTAGACAATTTAGCAATGAGCAAGATAAATCTCTAACCAATTAATAACTAAAGTAATTCTAATTAATTAATTAATCAATTAACTACCACTGGCTGTGAAGATTCACCAACTTTTATTTTAAGGGACACTTTTAATTTTTACAATTTGTCCCCCTAATTTAATTCTCCCACCAGGAGATCCTAATATTACTGGTAAGCTAATTATCCCTGGACAAGACCCCAGTATATGTAGTGGATTTGATGGTACTGTATGGTTGTGATATTACCTAGTGTGATGCATGAGGTCAGCTGTGAAGGCTCCTGAGATAAATGTAGCTGTGAATTTACAGAAGGCCCTTCTTGCTACCACTTACGACCTCACACATATCTTTTTTACTAATGAATGTGGCTACGTTAAAATCTAGGGTACTGATATGTAATGTGTTGTGGTAGATTACATACACACACACACAGATATTTAATAAGTCTAATAATATTAATAAAATTTATAATACACTGAACTAACTCAAGCTGTTTAAATTTTTGATATTAAATTTTCTTTAAGTTTATTTGTTCTGAACCAAGGTTTTATTTTGGTCAGAACATATGAAAGGTTTTGAAATTATGAATGAGATGCATGAATATATGTCATAATAAATTAGAAAATGTGTACATATGTATTTCAAATGACTGGTTAATAGTAATTATCTTAAGATAGTCCCAGGAAAACTTATTTCTAGATAGGCTGTTGGGGTGATATCATCACTCCCTGTCTATGACTACCAAACATTGTCCATTCACTGATGGGAGTAATACAAGTTTTATTTCCCAAAAATGGTAGGTTCTAGTTGATGGTAATATAGTTGGTGTGTTATATAGTAAATAAGTTGGTGAAGGTCCAGCAGGCCAGACGCTCACGTATCTTGACTGAGTAGTTCTGGTGCTGGAATCTGGTGGCCTCACCTCTCCGTGCTTGGGGGCAATATAAGGCTGCTCTGACAAAATACTAGACTGCACTGGTCCACACTTGTATTTATCAACACAGCATTTGACACCACTTTGGTGCCAAACAGAAACTCACACTTCTGCAACAAAAGTATTGGGTCTGTCGTGAAATATTCTAATCCACATATATAAATTATCAGGTAAATGTAAAGCCTAACACATAAATTCAATAAAAGGAAAGAAGAATGGTAAAGAACAGTGCTGTCACAATGACTGTACTCGAAATCCCCCTTGTTTTCTACTTCGTCTGGAAATTGTAACGTTTCACGTTGATAATAAAAGCCTACTGCTTCAATACCCGCTTTCTACGATAAAATATGTACTCCATTTCTAAGAAAAACCTTGAGATACGCAAGATGACCTAGATTTAAAATTCCATTCATGTCTTTTTATACACTACGTTACCTAAAACGAAAGACAGATTAACTAAAGATAGAAAGAAGGGAGGGGCTGAAAGCATGCAACACTAAACACGCGTCTCGCTACACAATTACTACCATCACGCGTGTAAGGCCACAAGCACTAGCTTTTTTTCAAATCGACAGTGATAAAAAACACTACACACAAGAGAGTTAGGTTTTAAAAACTTACAAAACGCTTATTAGGAAACATGACATTCTACTGTTTTATGTCTAAAATCCTGACATTAGTCTGACAGTACAGCAGGACAGGTGGCGGTTCTAAACATAAAAAATAAAAAAAACTACACGACTATCCTGGAAAATACATATTTTGAACGCAGCCCCTTAGCCCCATTAAATTTGTATATTTGGGTTCCGTAGGACTTGCTGACAAATAATATGTTAAAAATGGACTTCTCTGGGGAAAACCCAAGATCTTAAGGAAATGATCCTTATAGAACAATTAAGAGAGTCCATGGCTCCAGACCTGAGAAAGTTTCTCATGGAACAAGGTGCAGAGAGGCTGGGTGAGTTGCTAAATGTTGCAGAAAGGTATCAAGCAGCTCAGGCAGAGGTATCAGGTAACAAAAAGAAACAGTTGGAAAATATTTGGGCACCACAGAACTTTAATAAATTTGATCCTAGGGATCAAAACAAAGGTAAGCACCAGTTTGATAGGCCACGGTATGACAATAAAAATAAAACCCCACAATTCGATGAAAGGAAATATGATGAAAGAAAATCTTTCAACCAAGGAAAAAGGTGGTGTAAAAATTGTCAGATGGACAATCATGACACTGACCGTTGCAGAAGGAAATGTGTTAAAGGTCGTTACGCAAATAGTCTAGGAAATAACCAATTATAGCCAAAAGAAATAGTGAGGGATGTCAGACAACACCCAAATCAGAATCGCTCAGTGGCAGATTTTCAACACACCATTGTACGGGAAATAGGCTGACATGTTACCTCCTATTTGATTGGCGGAAAATAAATGTAAGGCTAAACACGATTAGTCGGACTATAAATACTACTTCTTTGTTGTTAGGGGAAACGTGAGTAGGAGTACTTTTTTGAAAAGCTGTGTAAACATGGCATGATTGGTTAGACCTGCCAATATAGTCAATTAGAGGCGTCAGGTCAACACCACATTTGCAAATAAACTTACTACAGAACCAGTGCGTTGAGCGCCAGTGCATATTTTTCTAAATAAAAGCCTGGGACATCGGCAGATCGAAATTGTGCTATATTCAGTGCCAGTCAACGTAATTCTGTATTATTTCCATGAATTGTGGTAAGCTTGAAATATTTGATATCTTTTAATGAAAATTGAATGTAAATTGATAATTTATGTCTGTATATATGTGTGGTTCAGTAGCGAACATGAGGTAAAGCCTATATAATGCTCCAGCCTGAACAGAAGGTGTCGGTGGAAAGTAAAACTACATGGAATGGCCAAACAGTACACTGACACCTATATTATTGACTAGAAAGAAATAATGCTGGAATTGCAGAGGCGTAATAACCATTAGGGAGGAATATACTGGTGAAAATTGTTTCAGATGAAAATAGCAGTTGGCCTACCGCTCTGAACTCAGTGTTTGTTATGTATTGTGCTCAGTGTAGAAATAGAGTATAAATTAGTTCTGAAGTAGGAGGTACAACCTTCTTGTTTCAGGGACTGTGGTCCTAAAGTTATTGAGCAGCACCTGGTCAGAGCTTTGCTGAATCCAGAGGCGGACAGCATACTCCTTGGTCCATATAGCAAACAGTGAGGGGTCTCCAGAATACAGGGAGGCTATCGAGCAGAGGAGTCCTTTCCTGCCGCCATCACGAAAGATTACCCTATGTGGCCAGCGGAGCTCAACATTATGTAACCCCATCTTAAACTGACATTGTATAAAAATAAGAGGGGAAATTAATTGTTTTAATGAACGGAACTGAGAACATCTCCAATACTAGTTCCAACAGAAACAAACACTTGAAGTCATGATGACAAATAACAACATAGCTTGAAAAAACAAAACCAGTATTACCTCATATTACTACTACACAACTGACACACATAGGATAATATTAATAAAATATGTCACTACAAGATTCATATTGATAAATTCTGTACATATAACTTGTAATTAAACTTGATTGTGATTCCTGGTTCACTTTGTATTTGAATCAGGACACATATATATTAGTGACAGTAATTAATACATATTTATATTTGAAAATTTACCGGTGACTCATTTAAGATAGTCTTATAGCATGTTACATGTGTGTGAGTGTCACAGTGTTGTCACGTGTGGTGGAATAAATTAAATTGTTTATCTGTCTGTTATTGTTGTGACTTACACTTCATCATTTACATACCCTAGACATTCAACGTAGTCATCACAATATTCCAGAATAATTTTGACTGAGGTATAAATATGTGGTAGCAAGTACGGTCATCTGTAATACACTACCCTTATTAGATACAGATACCTTCACAGCTGATCTCAGTCAGTACACTAAGTCCCCTATAAATATTTATAATATCCCACTTTACCACATATATTGGGGTCTCGCTCCAGGGATATTGAACTTTCTCCTGTTATAGATATTGGGAATAAAAAGAATTAAAAGGTATCCTTGGGTGGAAATAAATAACGTTGAGCTCTCAGTGCCTGTAGTGTCCTTAGATAATTATTGATAGATTGAATTGTTACAATTGCATGTTAGACAATGGCCGACTTGGCAAAATTTCGATCTGCTGCTGTACAGACTGCGAAAGAGTTAGGAATGGACGGACAAATTATGATTGCTTATGTCACGGCTGAATGTGACAAATATATTGAACGGGAAGAAAGAAGATTAGAAAAAGAGGCCGAAAGAAAACTAGAATCTGAAAGATTGGCCGAAGATAAGAGAATAGACGCTGAAAAAGAAATTAAAAGGTTACAATTTGAGGCTGAGGCTGAGACTAAGAGGTTGCAGATTGAGGCTGACAAAGATGCTAAAGCATTGGAAGCCGAGGAAAGAAGACAGGCTGCAGAAAGAGAAGAGAAGAAATTAGCTGCAGAAAGAGAAGAGAAGAAATTAGCTGCAGAAAGAGAAGAGAAGAAATTAGCTGCAGAAAGGGAAGCAGAAGATAAGAGATTACAAAGGGAACATGAGTTACGACTACGGGAGTTTGAGTTTCAAGGCCATGCTCCTGAAAATGGTGCCAGTCCCTTTGCCTCTGATGCCACTGCTAGTCAGGGAGCCTCAACCTCAGCTATGAATTTTCATTTAGATCATTTTGTTGAGAAAGACGATGATATTGAGAGCTATCTAAATAGATATGAACTATTGGCTACCACATATGGGTTAGAGAGAGAAAGGTGGAGCTTAAAGTTATCTCAGTGTCTTCGTGGGGCAGCTTATGAAGTTTTTGCCAAAATGAGCAGAGGTGATCAGGAAAATTATGACATGCTAAAGCAGGCTCTTTTGTTAAGATATGAAAAGAACGCAGAATCTTATAGGAAAAAAATTAGGAATGCTAAACTACTGTCAGGTGAAACCTATCACCAGTTCTCTGCACGAATAGAGACATACTTGGAGAAATGGACTTCTCTGGGGAAAACCCAAGATCTTAAGGAAATGATCCTTATAGAACAATTAAGAGAGTCCATGGCTCCAGACCTGAGAAAGTTTCTCATGGAACAAGGTGCAGAGAGGCTGGGTGAGTTGCTAAATGTTGCAGAAAGGTATCAAGCAGCTCAGGCAGAGGTATCAGGTAACAAAAAGAAACAGTTGGAAAATATTTGGGCACCACAGAACTTTAATAAATTTGATCCTAGGGATCAAAACAAAGGTAAGCACCAGTTTGATAGGCCACGGTATGACAATAAAAATAAAACCCCACAATTCGATGAAAGGAAATATGATGAAAGAAAATCTTTCAACCAAGGAAAAAGGTGGTGTAAAAATTGTCAGATGGACAATCATGACACTGACCGTTGCAGAAGGAAACCTGTGTATATGGCCACCCTTCAGGTCAGGTCGACCTCAAGACAGGAGGAGGATATTATGTTAGATACCACTCCAGAAGAGATGAGGAAGGCACAGGCGGGGGATAAGACCCTCAAGCCTTGTTTCAGGAAATTGTCAACTTGTCATACAACTCCAGGCAAGGGAGATTTTTACATGAAAAACAAGTTGATGTATAGGAAGACTGGAGCTAGATCCAAAGGTCAGGGACAGCTGGTACTTCCTAAAAGATATAGGGCAGACTTAATAAGGAGCCTACATGTGAAACCAGATGGGGACCATGAGAAAATAGGTACCATCATCCAAAAGGTGGCTCACAATTATTATTGGCCCAAGGCAAGATGGGACATTGAGAATTTTGTAGAAAGGTGTAGCATAGCACATGAGGGAACACCCACAAGTGGGAACATGGATCAGGACCTGGACACGCCACGGGGCAAAATTAGGCCTGATAATAAAAAGAAAAATAAATTTGATAAAGTGGACCAAAGGGAATGGGAAGCCCCTTTTCACGGACAAGCTTCACTTAACTGTTTTACAATGACCACTATGCGGAGAGTGCAAAAAGATGTCTTACCCCAGGATAAGCCGAAAATCCCTCAATCGGACTTAAACAAACTGGAGGAAGAAGATGTAGAGAGGAAATCTCTCATCAAGAATTTTAAGTGGGGAGACAGCCCCAAGAGAAGAATTTGGTAGCGGTCGTTTTGTGCATGATACTTCTGGGAAGAAAAATCATCACTATAGCGCTTCAAGTGGAAGAGACCATATCGGTGCATGGACAAATAGGTCCACAAAACTAAAGGTCCATATGTAGCGCTGTTAAGAACGTGGACTGATGAAAAGGCAGAGGAAAATATTACATCCTCATACCAATATGTGAATGAGCTGACCACTCGTTTAAAAACTGGCTGGAAACTTGCCAATGAAAATTTGAAACAAGCCAGGAAGAAACATGCTGCCTATTATAACAGGAAGGCTAAAGACAGAGATTTGGCTGTGGGAGAGAAGGTACTGCTTCTTCTACCCGGTAGTCAGAATAAGTTACAAATTGGATGGCAAGGTCCATATACAGTTCTAGAGAAGGTGTCTAGAACAAATTATAAGATAGATAAGAAGGGGAAAGAAAAAATCTATCATGTGAATCTCCTGAAGAAATAATTGGAAAGAGAACATCAGGAAGAGACACACTTGTTGACCTTGTCCATTGCCATGGAGATGAAAAAGGAACCACTTTCATCATTTGAATATCCATTACACCCCTGTGAGACAGCGGCACAGGTGAAAATCAGTACACATTTAACGAAAACTCAGAAAGAGAGAGTGCAACAGGTTCTAGATACTCATACAGAGGTGTTAACAGACCGACCAGGGCATACAAACTTATTGGAATATGATATGAAACTGACAGACCCCACACCTGTCTGTATGAAACCATATTTGATTCATTTTGCTAAGGAGAAAGCTTTGAAGGAAGAGATAGACTATTGGTTGAAGAAAGGACTTATTTCACACAGTGAATCTTCGTATAGTTCCGGTGTTGTACTCTTAAGGAAGCCCTCTGGAGAACATAGACTCTGTATAGATTACAGGAGACTGAATGCTATTACAGAAGGACAGGTGGATCCATTGCCGGATACAAATCAGTTGTTTGCCAGGCTAAATAAAGCTAAATATTTCTCAAGGGTGGATCTGAGTAAAGGCTACTAGCAGATTCCATTAAAACCTGAGATCAGACAAAATTGTTTTAATGTAAACATTTCGGAGGAACGTAATGAATCCCTGAGTTGCCTCTTTGATTGAGGATATTCCGAATGTTTCATACAGGCTAATAAGAAGATTATGGGATCCCCTACGAAAACTCTGCTATCACCAGGTATATGTTATCTCCTCATAACGTACATTTTGAGGAAAATCTAATGTTCTCTGGACATGTCATTGCGCAGACTCAGAGAAGAGAAATGGTGAATACGGGTTGTGAAGCAGCATTAAGACAAGCAGTCACACTTGCGGCTGTTCAGTAACATAACCGAAAAATATTATTGGTTGTAGAGGTCTGAGGCAGATTTCATGAGTAGTGCTTACTCTGAATGGACCCAACTACATAAAACCATGATAGCACAACAGCAGAGTAAAGTCAAGTTGACTTACATTTATCTATGTGTATATAGAATAAAGGACTGACATAAGATGTCTGTTTTAAGAGGGGAGATGTCGTGAAATATTCTAATCCACATATATAAATTATCAGGTAAATGTAAAGCCTAACACATAAATTCAATAAAAGGAAAGAAGAATGGTAAAGAACAGTGCTGTCACAATGACTGTACTCGAAATCCCCCTTGTTTTCTACTTCGTCTGCAAATTTTAACGTTTCACGTTGATAATAAAAGCCTACTGCTTCAATACCCGCTTTCTACGATAAAATATGTACTCCATTTCTAAGAAAAACCTTGAGATACGCAAGATGACCTAGATTTAAAATTCCATTCATGTCTTTTTATACACTACGTTACCTAAAACGAAAGACAGATTAACTAAAGATAGAAAGAAGGGAGGGGCTGAAAGCATGCAACACTAAACACGCGTCTCGCTACACAATTACTACCATCACGCGTGTAAGGCCACAAGCACTAGCTTTTTTTTCAAATCGACAGTGATAAAAAACACTACACACAAGAGAGTTAGGTTTTAAAAACTTACAAAACGCTTATTAGGAAACATGACATTCTACTGTTTTATGTCTAAAATCCTGACATTAGTCTGACAGTACAGCAGGACAGGTGGCGGTTCTAAACATAAAAAATAAAAAAAACTACACGACTATCCTGGAAAATACATATTTTGAACGCAGCCCCTTAGTCCCATTAAATTTGTATATTTGGGTTCCGTAGGACTTGCTGACAAATAATATGTTAAACGTTACGCAAATAGTCTAGGAAATAACCAATTATAGCCAAAAGAAATAGTGAGGGATGTCAGACAACACCCAAATCAGAATCGCTCAGTGGCAGATTTTCAACACACCATTGTACGGGAAATAGGCTGACATGTTACCTCCTATTTGATTGGCGGAAAATAAATGTAAGGCTAAACACGATTAGTCGGACTATAAATACTACTTCTTTGTTGTTAGGGGAAACGTGAGTAGGAGTACTGTTTTGAAAAGCTGTGTAAACATGGCATGATTGGTTAGACCTGCCAATATAGTCAATTAGAGGCGTCAGGTCAACACCACATTTGCAAATAAACTTACTACAGAACCAGTGCGTTGAGCGCCAGTGCATATTTTTCTAAATAAAAGCCTGGGACATCGGCAGATCGAAATTGTGCTATATTCAGTGCCAGTCAACGTAATTCTGTATTATTTCCATGAATTGTGGTAAGCTTGAAATATTTGATATCTTTTAATGAAAATTGAATGTAAATTGATAATTTATGTCTGTATATATGTGTGGTTCAGTAGCGAACATGAGGTAAAGCCTATATAATGCTCCAGCCTGAACAGAAGGTGTCGGAGGAAAGTAAAACTACATGGAATGGCCAAACAGTACACTGACACCTATATTATTGACTAGAAAGAAATAATGCTGGAATTGCAGAGGCGTAATAACCATTAGGGAGGAATATACTGGTGAAAATTGTTTCAGATGAAGATAGCAGTTGGCCTACCGCTCTGAACTCAGTGTTTGTTATGTATTGTGCTCAGTGTAGAAATAGAGTATAAATTAGTTCTGAAGTAGGAGGTACAACCTTCTTGTTTCAGGGACTGTGGTCCTAAAGTTATTGAGCAGCACCTGGTCAGAGCTTTGCTGAATCCAGAGGCGGACAGCATACTCCTTGGTCCATATAGCAAACAGTGAGGGGTCTCCAGAATACAGGGAGGCTATCGAGCAGAGGAGTCCTTTCCTGCCGCCATCACGAAAGATTACCCTATGTGGCCAGCGGAGCTCAATATTATATAACCCCATCTTAAACTGACATTGTATAAAAATAAGAGGGGAAATTAATTGTTTTAATGAACGGAACTGAGAACATCTCCAATACTAGTTCCAACAGAAACAAACACTTGAAGTCATGATGACAAATAACAACATAGCTTGAAAAACAAAACCAGTATTACCTCATATTACTACTACACAACTGACACACATAGGATAATATTAATAAAATATGTCACTACAAGATTCATATTGATAAATTCTGTACATATAACTTGTAATTAAACTTGATTGTGATTCCTGGTTCACTTTGTATTTGAATCAGGACACATATATATTAGTGACAGTAATTAATAGATATTTATATTTGAAAATTTACCAGTGACTCATTTAAGATAGTCTTATAGCATGTTACATGTGTGTGAGTGTCACAGTGTTGTCACGTGTGGTGGAATAAATTAAATTGTTTATCTGTCTGTTATTGTTGTGACTTACACTTCATCATTTACATACCCTAGACATTCAACGTAGTCATCACAATATTCCAGAATAATTCTGACTGAGGTATAAATATGTGGTAGCAAGTAAGGTCATCTGTAATACACTACCCTTATTAGATACAGATACCTTCACAGCTGATCTCAGTCAGTACACTAAGTCCCCTATAAATATTTATAATATCCCACTTTACCACAGAGTCATGTGTCAGAACTCTACCTCCTGAGCCACTTCTGCACACAACACTACACAACAACACCACATAGACGGGGTCAGATCTCTCTGACCATACAGCACATCTTACCAAGTTAGTTTCACATAGTACTAGTTCCCCAAGACTACATATTCTGAAATATGTTCATTAGCTTCCTGCTATTGAATAAGATAGGTGATATGTTCCACTGATCTCAACACTTGATCCGCCCTTCATAATCCTTGCTGGCGTTTATGTATTTTGTTTGTCTCTAGACCCTGAACTTGGGCTGGGGATCTAGAGCGAATCCTTACTTGTTGTAAGGGATAGATTTTGATATGGCAGTATCAAATCACTCGAAACATTAAACACTATTAAAATATACAAAGAAATGCTTTCAGTCTTACCAGAATTATGAATAGAGAACACAGTTATATTCTAGCAAAACTCAGCTGAGCTGCTGGCTCTAGTATGGCGTCCCTCTAAATATTGCAATTAGCTTCTGGGAACTACACCACTGAAGAATTACTGTGTCTATTACTGGACAATTTATGTTGAATGGCAAAAATGCGCGTCTGTGCGCCGATAATATGATTATCTGTGGCCAATCACCGACTTTCCCCCTTTCAAATTTCAAACCTCCTACCAAAAGTCAATTCAGTCATACCTCAGTCAAGTATGTATTATTGTCTGTTGGTCCGTCTGTCTCTACTTGCTTTTTCATAAAAAACACGCTTGGTTCTACATGCCTTTCTACACGAATCGGTCTCTAGAGTTATTTTTAGCCACAATTTTCCACTATTTCCCCCTCTCTTTCATTCCAACTAGATTTTAGCACTTGAGTCTCAAGGCCGCAATTTTTGAAAATTAGTGACATTTTTTTAACAGTGCAGTCGCTCGTCTGTTATGAACAACACAGTCTTTTGTCAATATCTTCATTATTATCTATCCGTCTGTATAAATGAAAGCATATTATTTCTCTGCTCAAGATGGGCTATCAGACTAGCTAGGTTTTATATTCCTAACATTATTATTAAGAAAAAGTTACTTTTTCAAGGTTAGTTTTTTTTTTTTTTTTTTTTTGAAATATGTTCGAGCATCTTCTGTAATGCGTTTGCCGCTGAATTCAAATAAAAGGACTAAGTATCGTAAAAGCGTCCAAGAAATGACGGTTGCGTATAATAGCTAAGGTCCCTTTTGTCCATTTCTTTACATTGTGTCAACTTAGGGACGTGAATTTTTTTCCTTTCCCCACCAATTGCGTCTTTTTAGTCTTGCTAGTTTCAAGCACGTGTTCAGTCATATTTTTTCTTTTTGATCTCCGTTCCCTCCCGTCTCCAAGGGTAAACGTTTTGTCTGTGCGTCTAACAAGTTAGTTTCCATGGCGGGTAGTGAACCGCGGCATGGGCGATCATGTCTTCTAGTAGCTTACGCCTTATTTTTATCCCTACATTTTATCTTTGGAGATATTTTAACGTTGTATCACGGTTAAATTTATCACAGTGATCTTCTTCTTCTTCTCGTTCGCTGTTGTTTAGTAATATCTACACAAGAAGGCCAGTTCTCTGGATGTATGTTGCTGTGGTTGAAAGTTCGTCAAGACTCCCAAACAGCTTTGTGTGGGTGTACGTCTCTGTGGGCCAATGTTCAGTCCGTAATTGACTAAGCATGTGGCAGTCTTGCCGGATATATTCGGCTGTCTGTCCACACGTACATTGGGGTGATGGGACCAATCTCAGTCTGTATAAGTGACTGTTCAGTCTGTTATGTCCTGTTCTAATACGGAACAGGATCACCTGTTTTGCTGTTAAGGTATTTTATTGGCATGGTCTGCTAGAGGTTAACAGCATAAGATTAATAGGTGAATACGTTTAATATAATGTAAATAATTGTTAGTTAGTGTACGCGATACACACGATTGATTATGACGTGTATGCGTTGGTATGTCACGCACCGTGACTAGGTTACCACACCCTTTTCTTAGATGACCGTCAAACGGATAAGACGTGTCCTATAATCCTTCCAGTGGTAGGCATGATATTGCCGCACATATGTTATTGCAGTATGGACATGGGTCAGTCCGATATTCTTATGAAGAGAGGAATGTATCGAGGTTAGTAATTTTAACTAAAGTCAAGGAAGGATGAAATTATGGTCCACATTCGTTTTATATCGCCAGACGTCTAATCTCATTGTCGGCCGTTGGATGTCCCAACCGCGCGTACATATAGTTACGACGTTCTGACTATAGTGTTGCATATTATTGGACCAGGACTATAATGCATGGATAGCATTTATGATGTATGATTCAATTCTAATATATAATGTTTTCATAATCAACCTCCATGGATTGTCTACTGTTTGAAATGTATATTAAAAATTGTGTGGACTCGAGAAGAGACTTATCACGTTCATTGAAGTTACAAATTCAACAATTATGATACTGAGTTCAAACCTTGTGACAGACAGAAAGTATTAACTCACATTCGCGTAACTATTCCAACAATAGCACGATCAAGAATTAATGAATCAAATGACCAGAACTAAGAAGCTTATTGAATCAATGAGAACGGTGGCTTTCCACAACGACCACTGAAATAGAAGACGGGGCCGCAACAACAATAAAAGAAGTGAATCGTATAAAGCCCCGCAACAAAGTGGTTGCCATTGCTGGGGAACGAAGGAAGAAAGAAATTTTTCTTGTTTACATACTTTCACGGACTGTTTACGATTACAAGAAAACGTTCAAGTCACATGATTCCGAACATGACGTGGCTTGTGTAACTATGCAAAAATCAGTGACGTCACAATATTCCGTGTAAAGCCAACGATCGAAGGACGATGCCAGCTCACCTAATGTTTCATTCAAGAATACAACTTCTCAGTAGATCATAGGATTGAAAAGACATTATTTACCAACAAGGAGCAAACAGTCCTATCCTCTAGTCTAGGCCGTTGGTGAAGATCGCATCGGACGACGGGTTAAAAGATAAGTCTCAATTCGTGACTGTTGTCATTCATAAGAAACATCACTGAGTCTAATTCACATTTTGCAGGCATGTCCGTTCTATATATTTTATATGCACGTTATATTTGTTTTCATTGTTTGTGCTGTGCCTAATTTGTGGGAGGTTGGAGTGGAGATTCAGAATGAATAAATTATGGCTCTACGGATTGCCGATATTCATTCTGAACGGTCTTTAGGGTAGTGAATTAAATCGCATTTCGCGGAGAACGCGTCGATGACATTTCCGGGGCTTGTTTCGTTCGGGACTGCATTTAATTCACAGTATATGTTAGATGTCTAGTTTGGTGAAATAATCGGTGTATTTTATCGTATTCAGTTTAAATTCTATTTAGTTTGGTAACAATGTTAGTAATCTATCTTGTTCTTTCTGATCTTGCTATTATTCAGTTCATTTTTTTTTGTATAACCGTCAATGAGTCCATGTTTGCGTCATTAATTTTTGTGTACGCAGATTTAACTCTATATTCAGTTAACCTTCACCCTACTCTATATTTCCGGTTTGCAGATTTGGTTTCATAATATCAATTTTTATTGTAGAAACGTCTTGTTTCGTGATAATATGGTTTGTTTATCCTTGGTTTACCCATCGTATCGTATGTCCTCATTTCATCTGTTCATGATTTAACACTAATAATATAATTTCTTGCTTAATAAGAGTGTATATGAATATAATTAAAATTTAATGACTTTTAAGGAGAATTAGGGACTTTGCACCAATTTGCAGTGGTAGTCCAAGAAATGGGCGATGCACTTTATAGCTCATGATTAAGGCATAATATAATAATAATATATATTTATAAAATAATTTGACTTTTTAGTCTGTCCTGCATATAAAGGACATAGTGTATATTATTTGGTACATTTTTTCCATTACTAAATGATTTACTTAGCACATATCACTGACTGAATGATATAATACTTGAGGAATAATACTATTTATTATTAGGTGCATGATAGTAATTCAGCACCCGAAATAGATAAATATCATCTTAGACTATTTTATTAAAAATGGTAAAGATTTGGGAAAAAAGGAGAACTTCTCGAGGCTTATGCGTTGGCTGAGTTTGCAAAATATAAGGCAGAAGAGGAGGAAAAGAAAGCCATTGCTAAAGCAGAGATGGAAGAACTTGAAAGAAAACAGGCGGAAAAGAAAGCAGAATTAAGACAAGAAGAAGAAAGAAAGATAGCAAGAGATGAAATCCTACGGATTGAAGAAGAGAATAAATTGAAACGACAAGAAATCATACTGCAGCAAGAAATGGAATTGCAACGACTTAAATTAGAAACAGCAAAACTTAATTCACAGGGCGCTGCAGCAACCCAAAATGATACTGCTCAATCTGGATCTTCATCCACACGACTTAAGGTAATTATTACTTTAAGCTGCCTCCATTCAAGTTACACGTAGATGACCTTTCATCGTGGCTCGCGCGCTTTGAGGACATATGTAAGGTGAATAACCTTGACAAAGCGGCATGGGCACTGAAACTTAAGGAATTTCTAGATGGCGAACCTGCAAGTGCAGCACAAAATATAGATCCAACACTATCAACAGACTATGAGGCCATTAAGACGTTGTTACTACGTCGTTTCCACTTGAACGAAGAGGCATGTAGATTGCGTTTTAAAAGTTTGTTGCCAGATAACAATAGAGATTTCACAGGTTTTATTGCTAACATACGCAATACTTTTAACAGATGGGTTGAACTGGCAGGTGTCAACAAATCCTACGACAAGTTAGTCGATTTGTTATTGAGGGATAAAGTATTATCGTCTGTCAGCCCACCATTCTTTGCTTATCTGCAAGAAAGAAAACCAGAATCTATTGATGAGTTAGAAAAAATTTCCTTAAATTACTGCACAGCTCATCCGAATGCTAATATTTCTGGCACATTGATAAGAGAACCACTTCCTGTAGCCTCCAATATGGCATATCATAATCATAACAAACCTAGAACACACAGTGTAGACAGGGGTAGGTTCAAAGGAAACTATGACATTAATTTTCATAAGGGACAGAATAACTTTAACAATAACTTTAATAGAGGACGACAACAAACCAGAAAACTATTCACCTCAGTCAAGAAATAACAGTAATCCACGTAACTCAAGTTATAATCGATCATATAACTATAATAATGATTACAAGTGGAACAATAGCGATAATTATAACTCGAGACATCGAGATAACAGTTACAATAGAGGACAACGGGATAATTCATCTAATTATTCTCGTCATCGTTCTCATTCTCGTAGATCGACAACTTATAACCATAATACAGGGGCAGCTGTTACTACTGCTACAACCCCTAGGGTTCAGAGTTCAACTACTGATAACAAAATACAGTCATCGTCTACTTGTTTTGCAATGAATTATAACGTGGCAAATAGTTGCCCAACATGTAATCTTATATTTCAGAAAGCAAAAGAGACAGTCTGAACTGCGGTCATATTCTACCAGAAGTCAGTCTAGCAGTCAATGACGGAACAGGATCACTGATCTTCAACAGAGGAAAAGTTAATGGATCCATCGTCTCAGTCTTAAGAGATTCGGGATCGACCACGATCGGAATCCGTCAGACACTTGTTCATCCAAATTGTGCAACTGGAGAACATGTCAGGTGCATGACTTTTGGGGGAACCATAGAATATTATCCAACAGCTATTATTTACATTGACACACCTTTCTTCACAGGCAATGTTAAAGCATGCATGTTAAGAAACCCAATTGCCGACCTTATGGTGGGATGCATACACGGGAGTAAAGATTGCACACCAGATGAGATTATTCAATGGGAAAAAAATAATCTATACATCGGAAATGCAGCAATAACCAGAGCACATACAAAACAATTAGAGACTATAGACACGGACAACAAGGAAACAAATGATCATGAAAATATCGAGATTCATTCTGCTATTGACCGAGTATCATTTGCTGCAAAACAGAGGGAAGACAGGTCACTAACAAAATTTTTTACGCTGGTCAACAAAGATGACAATCTTTCTAGGAACATAAATTATAGTCAGTGGTTTAGTATTAAAAATGACATTTTTATTAAGATGTTTTATGGATAAAACTCAGATAAGACAACAAGTCATGGTACCTTTTGCTTTTAGGCGGTACATACTTCAACATGCACATGATTCTAAGTGTGCAGGTCACATGGGTTATACTCGTACACGTTCACGAGTATTATCTTCTTTTTTTTGGCCGGGAGTATCACGAGATATTTCACAGTACGTACGCTCCTGTACGATATGCCAAGAAGTGAAAGCACGGGGAGCCTTTCACACGGGTCCTATTCAGGCTTGTGATATATCGGTGAGACCTTTCGACAAAATGGCCATTGATATCATTGGCCCACTTTTACCATCAGCCAGAGGACATAGGTTTATTCTCACTTGCATCGATTTATGCACACGATGGCCAGAAGCCATCCCATTAAAACAACCACCACAACAGATGTAGCTGATGCACTACACTTGATCTTTTCTAGAGTAGGTTTTCCTAGAAAACTTTTGTCAGATCATGGTTCTCAATTTATATCTGAGACTATGACGGAGGTAATGAAGACTTGGCAAATAGATAGAAACCTCAGCAGCATTTATCACCCAATGAGTAATGGTGCTGTAGAAGGACTTAACCGTACACTCAAACAAATGCTACATAAAGTTACAGTTAACCATCCACAGGACTGGGACAGAGTGCTACCAGCGGTGTTATTCGCTTATCGAGAGGTGCCAAATGAACAAACTGGCTTCTCTCCGTTTCATTTAGTCTTTGGCGCTCCTCCAAGAGGTCCTATGGGACTGATAAAAGATTTATTAATCGATTCTGAGATGACTCAGGACACTCAGTCATCCTATGAATATGTAATTAATCTCCGGAATAACATTATTGATGCCTGTCAAATGGCAACAGCTTCATCTGAGGCTGCGAAAGAGAAAGCTAGAACTTTCCAAAACAGTAATAGACGATTACGTCAATTATTTCCAGGAGATCAAGCTTATGTGTTATTGCCACATAACAATAATAGACTACTAATCTCGTGGAATGGTCCTTACCAGGTTATCAATAAGATTTCTGATGTTGATTATGTCCTGGACATTAAGGGACATCACAAAATATTTCACATAAATATGCTCAAGCAATTTCATACTCGACCTGAACATCTACAAGCTATTTTTCATGAATTAGATGACACTTTCAGACCTACATGTCACTATTCTAATTTATCCGTTATCCAGGAAGAAGAATCTTCTTTTCCTGAGGTACAGTTAGCTTTACCTGTACCTGTAGTACAATCTAGCGAATCTTGGCGGGACGTAACCATCTCTTCGTCGGTTACACCGCAACAGCATCAAAAGATTGCTGATCTGCTACAATCTTATCCAGATGTGTTGACCGATGTTCCAGGTCGCACATCAGTCATTAATCATGACATCACTCTTAACGAGGATACTCCAATTCGGGTACATCCTTATTCTGTTCCTATACACTTTCTTACAAAAACTACTAAGGAACTTGAACAGATGTTATCTTTAGGAATTATCGAAACTAGTAATTCCCCATTTTCTTCTCCATTAGTTATTGTCCGAAAGAAGGACAATAACATTAGACTATGCGTCGACTATAGAAAATTAAATGCACAAACGATAGTTGATAGCGAACCACATCCACTTCTCGATGACTTACTGCCACGTCTATCGACAGCAACTATATTTACTAAGATAGACTTAACTAAAGGTTATTGGCAGATACCACTAACCGAAAAAGCAAAATACTACACAGCGTTTTCAACTCCGCTAGGTCTATACCAGTGGAACGTGATGCCTTTTGGGCTGGTTAACGCTCCAGCTACCTTTGTTCGCATGATGCGACACATTTTTTCAGGTAGACCAGACATTATTACATATATAGATGACATATGCTTGTTTAGTTCATCTTTTGAGGAACATTTTTTGGGTCTTGGATACGTTTTTGATACCTTGAGAAGGTACAAGTTAACTGCTAAACCTACAAAATTACAGGTAGCATTTCATGAGATCACTTTTTTGGGTCACATTATTGGAGCTGGATATATCCGAACATTACCCAGTACAGTTTCAAAAATTTTAAACATTTCCGTTCCTCAAACGAAGAAACAAGTGAGAAGCTTGTTAGGTCTAGTCCAATATTACAGTAGATTCGTACCTAACTTGTCATCCATCACTGCTGTATTGTCCTCATTACTAAAGAAGAACATGCCAGTGAAAGTGACATGGACTGACGAATGTGACAGAATTTTTCGGCAAATAATTTCTATATTTTCAAATCCACCTATTTTGAGATTAATTGATGCTTCTAAAAAGTTCATTCTTCGTACAGATGCGAGTAACTACGGAATTGGCGCATGTTTGCTCCAATACCATGACGACATCCTCCATCCAAACTTGTACGTGTCACGAAAACTGAAACCACCAGAAGTGAAGTACTCTACGGTTGATCGCGAACTCTTAGCCGTCGTGTGGGCGATAACCAAACTAGAAAAAATTCCTACTGGGAGCCCCTTTTGTAGTACAAACCGATCAAAGGGCCGTAGCATCACTACAACGAGCAAATCACAAGAGTCCAAAATTGACCAGATTTGCTATACTCCTCCAACCCTTCGAGTTTTCAATCGAGTACATCACAGGATCCGACAACATCTTGGCAGATACATTATCTCGAAATCCTAATGATGTCGATTCCTAATTTACGTTGTTTGTCGCAAAGACAATACCATGTACAGAGAAACTTAATCAAAGAACATAGCACCATCGTTGCTTTTTGACACATGAATGAACCATTTACTCAGCTGCTTTCTATAGGCAAATTATACGCAAAGTGACTGCAATCAATTGACACTATATTCGTCTTTACACCTGGACTTTCCTGGTTTACATTTGTCACAACATTGTTTCAAAACACTTCGGAGAAAAATAAATAACATTCCAGTCGAACTAATTCGTTATATAACGTGATTCAGAATACTTGAAACATTTTGTCTAATGGAAATTCAAGGATCAAGACTACGAATGGATCTTCATATCCAATGTTAATTACTTTAATTTATTCTTTAAAACTAATCCACATTAAAATGACAAGTGAGTTGAATTTTAAAAAAATGAATGAAACTTAAAAAAATGAAAGAAAGAAAAGAAAACTCACATAATTCTTTGATTATATTCTTAGAATTACATGATTATATTGCATACTATTGTTTAAATTAGTTAGAAAGGTATTAATAACTTAATACTACACTTACTTGATGTTCAACACACATAACTTAGTTAAATTTATACATCATTCATTTTTTTTCTTTCTCTAATTTATTCTTTATTCGTTATTATGTCTTTCTTTAACAGATCCTCTCATTTTTCTTACATTAGATTTTCAACAACTTATTCTTATTCCATACCTAGTATAGTTATTTAGTTTAATTTTAACACTTTAAATTAGTCTGACATGACATTTTATCACGACATATTTTAAGTTAATTAATTATTTAATTAGAGATCGACATTACCATTCTCTTTTAGTTCTTATTACCATTTATATTTATTTATGATATAAATAATGAATATATTACATGACTATTGGTTAGTCGACATGACCACGACATTGGTTCTAGACAGAACGTCGTAGGCCATATGCCGCAATCTCGTTAAATTTTTTTTTTGATATTGTTAACATATTGGTATTTTTTCAGATGGGTTTTTGTTAAAAAAAAATCTATCTAATAGATTTTTTTTTTCCCCCAGTGGACAGGGAATTGTTAAGGTATTTTATTGGCATGGTCTGCTAGAGGTTAACAGCATAAGATTAATAGGTGACTACGTTTAATATAATGTAAATAATTGTTAGTTAGTGTACGCGATACACACGATTGATTATGACGTGTATGCGTTGGTATGTCACGCACCGTGACTAGGTTACCACACCCTTTTCTTAGATGACCGTCAAACGGATAAGACGTGTCCTATAATCCTTCCAGTGGTAGGCATGATATTGCCGCACATATGTTATTGCAGTACGGACATGGGTCAGTCCGATATTCTTATGAAGAGAGGAATGTATCGAGGTTAGTAATTTTAACTAAAGTCAAGGAAGGATGAAATTATGGTCCACATTCGTTTTATATCGCCAGACGTCTAATCTCATTGTCGGCCGTTGGATGTCCCAACCGCGCGTACATATAGTTACGACGTTCTGACTATAGTGTTGCATATTATTGGACCAGGACTATAATGCATGGATAGCATTTATGATGTATGATTCAATTCTAATATATAATGTTTTCATAATCAACCTCCATGGACTGTCTACTGTTTGAAATGTATATTAAAAATTGTGTGGACTCGAGAAGAGACTTATCACGTTCATTGAAGTTACAAATTCAACAATTATGATACTGAGTTCAAACCTTGTGACAGACAGAAAGTATTAACTCACATTCGCGTAACTATTCCAACAATAGCACGATCAAGAATTAATGAATCAAATGACCAGAACTAAGAAGCTTATTGAATCAATGAGAACGGTGGCTTTCCACAACGACCACTGAAATAGAAGACGGGGCCGCAACAACAATAAAAGAAGTGAATCGTATAAAGCCCCGCAACATTTGCTCGATCAAGATAGTGATAGTTGTCTCTTTGTTGGTCAATTTTCCTGATGGCCTTGATAAGGGTCTTCTTTTCCTGGAAGGTGATTGTTTGTTCTTTTTGTTCCCGTGTTGCTCCCTCTTTTGCTAACGTATCTGCTCTCTCATTTCCTGGTATGCCACAGTGTGATGGTATCCACTGTAGCACTACCCTTCTTTTGATATTTACTTCGCATAGGGCTTATTTAACTCTAGCAGTTTATCACTGTTGAGGGCTTGCAGAACTGACATTGCATCGGTAAGGAATAACAACCTGCTGACATTGGCTTATTGTGTTATTTATTATTCCTGCAGCAATGTTTAAGGCCTGTACTTCAGCAGAGTAGTTTGAACAGAATATTCCAGTAGGTGAACAGGTAGATTCGTTTTCTTTGTCTGGTACATAACATAATAATAAATTCTTTAGCCCAAACTCGGTTGCATAAGCAGCAACCAGGTTTCCAGAACTTAGTTAATTGACTGAGCACTTCTTTATTGCACATATTTAGGCCCAATGGGTTTTCTGAGTGTTTCTTTTGGTCTTCCCTTTTTTCCGCTTTAGTGTGAACCCAAGTGAGCGCCTGTAGTGGTATTCTGTTGTTTTGCATGTAGATAAATGACTTATGTGACCATCGTCTTTTCCTTATATAGTCTGGATGAGACATACTTTGCTGCCTAGAGTCTTCTTTATTTGTCGAGGAGTCTGAGAATTCTGTCTCAGCTGTGTCATGAGTTTTCTAAGGTCTTTATGTATCTTCAGCTTGTTCTCCAATGATCTATATTTTTAAGCCGTAGTTTTTTAACACTGAGATACACATTTGTATTTAAACTGCGAAGCTCCCTAATAAACATTTAATGTTAGATATCTACTAGGCGCTAGCTCCCAAAGCACCATTTCTAGTATGGATCTCAGTCACCATCCTGAGGAATTATTGAAAAACTTTCATACTTTCTGTAGTTTTTTCCCCGTTGATGCTATCAAACGGTCTCGTTAGATGTGTTCTAGCTTTAGTGTGCTTAGAGGCATGGTGAAGTGTGTTTGGAAGATGACACAACATTACAGACTTGGATGAAACTGCCTGAATGCTTTCATCTGCGAAATCCAGGTCCTTCCAGTTATTTACATTTGTCTGGATAGACAAAACACCTCGCGTTCTTCACTGATCTGGTTGCAGATCACTGGCAATATCTTGGATCCATGCTTCTTTGGGTTAGTTTTTTTCAATCATGTCACATGCTACTGTTTTCTTGACCGAGTATAGGCTCTCCCATTGGGGCAAATTTACCTGGAGGTCGCTGAAAATGTTGTTCCGGTTGGGAGGAGGTGTAACAATGTATTTTCCTTAGTTTCTAGTCGTTATCCTTGCATGAATTCTAATTAGGTTTTTTACTGTGTGTGCCTGATTCAACCTACCACTGGCTCTAGATTTAAAAAGTTTTCATTGGATGTGCTTGACATGTTTCTTTCACTGTTTATGCCTGGAATAGAGGTAGAATAGAGGTGCTACTGTGATTTTTTTCCAATTCGTTTTATTGTGTGGTTCGTCGGCACCCGGACTCTTAGAATGCTTGTAGGTGTGATTAGGCTGCTGAGACCATGCTGCTGAATTCTCGTAATCCTAATATTGGTAATGCACCTGTATAAACTTGTTTTCTTTATGTGTCGTTTCATTAGCTCCACCAAGTTTAATCCAGCTATTGTCCTTAGTATGGCAAGGTTTTCTTCTTGCTTTGGCCTCTGTTCTCTATGCTGGAGCCTCCATGTCATTCTCTTATCTAATTAATACCCACGTACACCGGTTCCTCGTCTGTTTGGAGATGTATATTTCCAAGTCGTATCTCGCCTGCTTTGTCTTTATTTGAGAGCGTGAAAAGTATTGTTGAGGATTTTTCAGCGTTGATCTGCACCATCCATTTCTCTGCCCATGCTGCTATGTTGTCTGCTGCCATTTGTATTCGCTTATTAGCGGTAGTTAGATGTTCTTCTACACACCACACCACCAAGTCGCCAGCGTATAGGGCAGCTCTCACACCTTGTGGCAGGTCGTCGATGGGGTCATTGATGAACACAAGGAACAGGGAGGGAGACAATACTGAGCATTGAGGAACTCCATGTTTTTGGAGGATTTTCTTGCTGTTGTGGCCTTCCATGGTGACACTTGCTTTCCGATTGTGTTGGAACGGCTGGGTCCATTTTCTCATATTACCCTTGATTCCGTTCCTTTGCAGTTTTACTATTAACCCGCCTTTCCATACTTTGTCAAAAGCTTTTTGGAGATCTATCCATAGGGTAAAGACTTTTTTCTTTTCTTGGAAGGCATCTTCAACAATCTGGGACAGGTATGTGATTTGGTCTTCTGTGCTACTGCACTCTCTAAACCCTGTTTGTTCTGGCACTAAAATTTTCTCAGATTCCAAGTACCATTTCAATCTTCTGTTGATCATCCTCTCCATTGTCTTACATACACAGCTAGTTAGGCTTATTGGTCTGTAGCTGGTAGCCTTCCAGTTGTCTTTTCCTTTCTTTATGATGGGGAACATGACCGCCGCTCTCCATGTCTGTGGCACACTGCCTGTCATCCGACTGTAGTTGTATATCTGCAACAGTTTGCTCATTGCTGTATATCCTAAGTGTTTTAGCATTTCGTTGGTTATACCATCCGGGCCTGGTGATTTCCTGTCTTTAAGTTTCCACAAGGCTGTTTTTAACTCTTCCATAGTGAATGGTTTGGACATAACGTCCGGACTGTTTTCATTAATTCTAGTGTGGATTATTTCTTGACGAATGTCTCGTTGTCTGCGTAAATTGACGGAGATGTTACTTTCATTTCTGTAGGATGTGATGGTGATGATAATGATATGGTGATGATGATGGCGATGATGATGATGGTGATGATGATAGTGATGATGATGATGATGATGATGGTGATGATGATGGTGATGATGGTGGTGATATGATGATGATGTAAATGTGTGATTAATGTCAGAACATACTCAGTGTCAAAATTATTTTACCAAGATCCAGGCCGGAAAAAAATTCATTTAGAAGAAGTTAGTACAGTATATAACATCCCTCTCCACGAAGTTAGGAGACTGGTGATGTCATCAGGCCAACAAAGAGGGACTAGCCCATCTATCACAGGCAAGGTGTGCTCAGGTTGATCAGTGTTGCATGTGGTTTTCTCTTGTTTGGTTTAGTTCTTGTAGTATAAAGAATTATAAACGTTCATTCATGCTGACAACACGAATGGACACGGGTATGGTCATCACAGGACATAAATGGCCGAAGAACACAAGACATCTTGTAGAGGGTCCACGATAAGTTTCGTTTGACATTTATTTAACTCAGGAACAATGGCATGGTTGGAGAATCTTGAATGAGGTCTCCGCAAACATACATATGCATGGACAGTCCATAAATAAGGCATTCATAGTAGTTAGTCATCAATACATATCAACTCAATTATTCAGTTCTCGCCGCTGTACTAGAGGTGCGTGCAAACGACGACACCCAAGTAATGTGGACCAGAAAAACGTGAATATATAATACTTGAGTTATACTTCTCAGTAAGAAGTGGAACTTCTGTATAAGTTCAGGACCATCTTAGAAAACATAGTGGCGGCCGTCGAAGTTAGTTTATGCCACTTAAATCTATATTATTCCTCCACAATTCTGGGAGCTTGAAAAACACGTCTTACTAGGACGACTTGAAGTAACGAAAGACCACGAATATTAGCCGTTATAATAAATTAGCGCAAACGCGTTACGTCATTGACAACCGGTGACGTATTAAATATGTAGCGTTCAATACAAGTTAAAAACCGTGCAAAAACATGAGTTACCACAAATAGACATATTTCCTCAATAGCAATGGCTATATGCCTGTGTGTGACAATAATACATAACATATTAACAATTAATGGCATAAGAAAAGACAAGTAACTGTGAAGATGCATGGATTTAAAAAAAAAATTTTAGTGGTCATCTCCCTGAACGAGAAAGTTGTAAAATCCAATACAGGAAGAGACAATGTAAAAAAATCACAAGTAAGCTTACATCTTAATGGAATTAAATTGAATTAAAATTAACTAATTAGATAATGTCAAATGATGGGATCACAGTCCCAACTATACCCAGTAGCAAGTTTAGCACTGAGAACTGTCAATAATGGCATGTGAATACACATCAGTATTTCTGGTGCAGAAAAATGTTCCACAAATCAGTATGTGTTTCTGAACACAGCTACCACTGCGAGTTATGGCAGCAGGAAATGCAAGTCAGTGTTAATATTAGTCAGCACACAAAATTCACCAGAACACTTGTATGTTCATACAATAATATTGTAATAGATTACTTTGAGAGACTCGTGTCAGCAATGTTAGATCAGGGTATGCCGGTAGATTGCTGATGGATCGTCACATAAAATCTTTCGTATGAGTTGTCGTGAAGTCTGATTCACAACACGTCATTCTTGCCCCAACGGTACGCCATACTTTATAAAATCGGTATGATAGACGGACCAATGGAATTGCACCCTTCTGCATCGTGTTTACACAAGTACTAACCTAACAATAGCGAGCTGTGTAACCTTGTTTCAATTGGAGGTAAGCTACAGACTTATGAGCAAAGTACAGCATGGCAGAGGTCAAGAGTTCACTAATAGGAATGTTCAATTAATAGAGTGTGCAAAAATTTCCACGGGAAGTGATATAATAATAGAGAAATCTCGAGTGGAATGCATCGAGACATCAGGCAAGTCAAAAATGTTGCTGTTTAGGCTACGCCTAGGAAAAGATGGTAGTATGATAATAAAAGACAATTATCTAGAACAAGAAAGAATAATCCAGGGCGTAATTTAAGCCTAAGATGAAGAAAATCGGTCCAGAAATAAGGTAGATTACTAGTTTTTCATATTTGTACATCTGGACAAATGTATGCCTGTATTTCGGAACACAAACACACTTTAGCAGTAAAGCTCCCTCTGTCGTTTGGCCTTGGCCTATATATATATATATAGGAAATGCCCTAAATGGAAAGCAGGCCATACAAAAATTTCAAATACAGCGAGAGCGCCAGTTCTGTCAGTGAAGACTTTTTTGCCTTCTGCATCTGAGAGCAGACTGCGTGACCATTAACAGCTCGACTGTATGTACTTGAGGGTAAGAAAGAATGTATAAACATATATATATATATATATATATATATATATATATATATATATATATATATATATATATATATAAATATATATATAATATTTGTGGCGTTAAAAGTTTATATTCTTCGGTTGTTTGTTTGTGCTTGTTTTCACTCTGTGTCTTGGTTTAGATAGCGTTGGTTCACAAGATTCAAGACAGCCACAATAGTTCATTAACGATACTTTCTATGACTCGAAGATTCCACACAACGATCAACATAACAGCTGGATATTTTAGTAACATTCCATTTATTATTCACGTAGACAATACATCATTACACAGCATGCATAATTAGGTAGATTCATCAACTGCTATAATCCGTAGGTCCATATAAACATTACCTCATTCCTATTCCTACCTTCCGTTGTATTTAATAAACATTAATATGTTTCAAGACACTTCTCTTTTAAATTTCCCATATTTCTACCATTGGGGAGAATACACATACACAAGTCGCCCATTCAGGGTCAACACACGCTCTGTCCATCTTTTTTCCACACTGCTCACGTCATGTGCGCAATACACATATCGACAAATTACTATCGTGCAGCGCTCATCAGCACCAAAATCCTATATATTTTCTAGCATGTGGCGTGCATTAGCCGGCGCCACATTGTGGCTGTCCTGAATCTTGTGGACCTATGCTATATAAACCTAGACACAGTGTGAAAACGAGCACAAACAATCAACTGAAGAATATAAACTTTTAACGCCACATATATACATATATATATATATATATATATATATATATATATATATATATATATATATATATATATATATATATATATATATATATATATATATATATAATTCTATTTAATTAATTAACTTGTGCATTAGGAAGTGTGTAGATGTGTTTCAAACTACTGTGTAATTTCTGGAGGCTAAAGCAAGCCTGTGTATATTTAAATAAATTAAGAATGAAAGCAGAAAGGGTGTCCATGGTTTTAGAAAAGCATTTAAAGAATTATTTCTTGATGGAATGGGACCCACACCAGGAACAAAAGGAAGGATGAAAGGAATTGTATTACTGTGTTGTTTAAGATATCACTTAGTATTTTACACAAGACCTAATAATTGTATGGAGGCGGATCAGGGACAAATGGCTCTAACTAAGGATTTGGAGAAAAATTGTATTCACAGTGACCTGGATTGTGTTGTTACTGATATATTATGCCCTGTGCATCTACTTTCACACTGTCTGAAACTGTCTCTCATCCTCTACATCTGTAATAGAGGGATAGTCTTCTTCTTCTTCCTCGTTCGTCCTGAAAAGGACGTTGGTTCCGTTGTGTCTGTTTACGCCGGAGCTGTGATATCTGCGCCTTTCGGCCGACACATCCGACTTCAGCACGGCATTTTTGGGGACCGGGTTTGCCTTCCCTCTTCGATCCCTACTCTCTCAGCCAGACTGCAGTGTGCAGCCTGTTTCCAGGACCACCACGTGGAGGTGGAGTAGGGTCTTGGTCAGCTCTGGTTCGCTGACCCTGATGCTTCAGTCAAGCTATGGGTCGCTGACTGCATTCTCTATTGCTGCATCTTTGGGTCCCAGAGGGATAGTGATAGACATTATAGTGGTTAATCAAATATGCTTCAGGTTATATTCTGTCATCCAAGTACACGTTAAAGAGTCAGCCACTACTGCAGGAACTAGTGGTGCGAGCGCCCTTGTTGTTCATAGGGACAGCCACCAAGTAACCACTGCCTGGAGGAACCTCATGTGACTTTTCCTTCCATGTCAGAAGTGTGTCAGGCTTCAATTCACCAGATAGGTAGCCAAACAAGGCTACTTTTCAGAGTACACCAGTCAAACCACTATTAAAGACAGTAGTATCTAATGATGATATCTGTTTGGGCATGGTTATAGCCAGTATAAACAATCATTCAATATCTGTGAAGTAAGATGGGTCTTAAGATATAAATATTCTACAACCAGAGTGAGTTCAACCAAGAGAGAAGAACTTTCTACAAATTTAGAGACTTTTGATACTTTTGAACAATGTTCAAGTCTTCTTCTTCTTCTTCGATCCTTAACCACCGACCGTCAAAGCTGTCAGTGGCCATCACGCCTAGTGGCGTCTAGTAGGGCAACAACAAATTGATTCCACTTTGCACGGTCGGTGGCCATCCTTCGTACAGTGCCCCAACTCTGGTTCATTCTTTGCATCTCAGCCTCCACAGTCCTCCGCCAAGTTGTTTTTGGTCGGCCTCTCTTTCGCTTTCCTTCAGGGGTCCAAAGCATAGCTGTTCTTGTGATGGCATCGGGGTCTCTTCTGAGGACATGACCAACCCAGCTCCAGCGTCTGCCAGCTATGATGGTATGCATGTCCTCTTGCTTGCTACGAGTAAGCAGATCTTGGTTGGTGATGGTATTCGGCCAAAAGATTCGGTGAATTTTTCTTAGGCATGTTGTGTGAAAAGAGGACAATTTTGACATTTCCTTCTCTGTGACTCTCCAGCATTCCGCACCATAGAGAAGCACAGAAAGCACGCAACTTTGGTATAATCTTAATTTTGTGCTTGTGCTGTATTGGGAGGACTTCCAGATGTTATTTAGGCTAAAGAAGGCTGTTCTTGCCTTATTCATTCTGATGTTGATGTCTTTGCCTGCCCCACCGTCTGGTGTTACTATGCTTCCTAGGTATGTGAAGGTATCTGTCTGTACCAGTTGCTGATTCCTTACTGATATGGGCTCAGGGTTGCTCACATTGAGCGTCATGACCTCAGACTTCTTTAAATTGATGTTCAAGCCCACCTGCTGGCTAAATTTATTAAGTCTATCCGTTTTTTCCTGGATGTGTTGATGTGAATGTGCCAGCAGTGCAATGTCATCTGCATATTCCAGATCTTCCAATGTTGAAAATGTAGTCCATCTTATTCCTCTTGGACTGCCCTCTGTTGTCTGTCGCATCACCCAGTCTACGACTGTTAAAAATAGAGTGGTTGATAAGGGGCATCCCTGTCGTACTCCTGTCTTCACCTCGAAGGTTAGGTTGCTCTGCCCAACACTACACGTAAAGTTGGCATAGAGGCTTTTTATGATTGACACTATGCAGCTTGGAATTCCATAAGCCCTCAGTATTTTCCATAAACTGTCCCTATGTATGCTGTCAAAAGCCTTTTCAAAATCAACAAAATTTATGTAAAGCTGTCTTTGCCATTCTGAGCACTGCTCTATAATGTTCCTGAGAGTGAATATATGGTCTACACATCTTCTGTTCTTTCTCAATCCTGCTTGTTCTTTCCTCAGTTTGTAGTCTACTGCCTTTGAAATTCTCTGTATAATTATCCTGCCTAGTATTTTGCTGGGAACTGAGAGAAGAGTGATTCCTCTCCAATTATTGCAGTCTGAAAGATCTCCCTTCTTGGGCAATTTGACAATTATTCCTTTGTTCCATTCTGATGGTGTTGTCCCCGTTTTCCACACTTGTGCAAATAGTGGTTCTAATAGTTCTGCTGTTAGCTCAGGGTCTGTCTTAAATAGCTCTGCATTTAAGTTATCATGGCCCGGAGCTTTACCGTTCTTTAACCCTTTGATTGCTGTGATGATTTCTTCTTTTCGTGGAATGTCTGTATTTACATCTAGATCGTTTTCAGCCTCAGGAACATTCAATTGTGTCTCTGGTATTTCCTTGTTCAGAGTTTCTCTGAAGTGCTCTGCCCATCTTGTTTCCTGTCCCTCTGCTGTCTTGATGAGATTTCCTTGCTTATCTCTTACTAATGTAATATTGTTTGCACCTTGTTTTCCGCTGATGAATTTAGTTATTTTGTATACTGTGCTTTGTTCATTTCTCAGTGCTGCCTCTTCTGCCTGTTTTGCAAGATCGTCTAGGAAATTCCTTTTGTTGGCTCGGGTTTGGCGTTTAACTTCCCTGTCCAGTTGACTGTACTGTTCGCTATATAGTTGCTTTAACCTGGGGGACTTCGCTTCTGTTTTCTTTCTTTTCATTTCCTTTCTCATCTTTATGGTGTTTAGTGTTTCTAGTGTTATCCAGTCTTGCTTCTTCCTTTCCTGGAATCCTAAGCATGATTTGCTACTTTCCTTATATATTGTTGAAATTGTGTTGAAATTCTGGTCTATATCATCAGTCAATGTCTTTTCCTGGCTTTTGGCAAATTGATATCGTTTCTTAATGTCGGCCGCAAAAGCTTTTCTGGTAAGGGGGTCCTTCAATTTGCTGATGTCAAACCTTTTCTGTGTAGTTACAGTTGGTCCAGCCCTTCTTAGTTTCACTTTCAGTTTTGCTACTACTAAATGGTGATCGCTTCCCACATCTGCACCTCTTCTTACCTTCACATCTTGTAATGCATGTCTCCATCTACCGTTAACCATGATGTGGTCTATCTGGTTTCTGTCCCGACCATTTGGTGATTCCCATGTTAACTTGTGAATTTCCTTATGTGGGAAAAGTGTTCCTCCAATGACCAGGTTGTTAATGCTACAGAAACTTATTAGCTTATCCCCATTTTCCTTTGCTATTCCGCTGCCGCATTTCCCCATTGTTCTTTCATTATATGTATTGTGTGTACCAACTTTCGCATTGAGGTCTCCCATTACTATAACAAGGTCATATCTAGGTGTGTCCTCCATTTCTTTCTGCAGTTGTTGATAGAATTCATCCTTGACCTCCTCATCGCTATCATTCGTTGGTGCGTAGCATTGTATTATTGTAGTGTTGGTGAATCTCCCCTCTCAATCTCAATCGTATCAGTCTGTTGTTGATGGGTTTCCATTCCAGTAATGTCCTTTCTATCCCTTTCTGTAGAATAATGGCTACGCCTTCACTGTGCTGTCCATCCTCTCTTCCAGAGTAAAGTACTGTTTCTCCTGTTGCTGTTTTAACTTTTCCTGCCCCTGTCCATCTGCTCTCGCTTATCCCCAGGATGTGTAACCTATAGTTTCTCATTTCTGCCGTGACCTGTCTTAGTTTACCTGTCTCGTACATTGTCCTGACATTCCAAAATCCTATTCTTGTATCCTGTTTTGCGGTCAGGACATCCGTTTTCATGTCAGTGGCTTCCTTTCGGCTTTCACCACTGACAGTCATACGAGCCACAGACTCCGAATGTCCATCCCGCAGCAAAGATTGTTCATTTGATGTTGTTTCCGTAACTTCATTATTTTTTTTACATAGACAAGGGTGTCAGCCCTATGCTAAAACCCCCAACCTGGAGGACCAGAGTACCAGCTTTTGTCTGACCCCTACCCACACAGACCAGTCCAGCTTGGTTGAACCTACCAGGAGTAAAACTCCCACTGGCATAGCTCTGGGGATTGTCAGGGTACGCAAGCTGCCATACCGCTACAAGGTATAGGTACCATTGATGGCAGAATGTTCAGGTGTTTTTATTTATTTAATGTTGTAATCCAATCTTGAGTTCATTGAAAGATTTTCAAAAAGAAAAGAAAAACTTGTAAAAATAAATTGTAAATATTTACCAGCAGACTTACTTAAATTATTTAAGTTAAGTTACAGTTCTTGTTGGTAGATAGTTTAGTTAATACCCCTAGCAGAGCTAATAATATAAACAGAGGAGGATCTTGAGAGGAGCATTTAGGAACTTAAAGTAATACATTACCATCTTCTCTAGGAACTTATACAGCTTGATCCTACCTTTGATGTCCACACACCCTTACTCTTTTCAGAGAAGGGGGTATTACTTATAAGACCAGTATCTTATCTGGCACTATCCTGGTATAATCTGATACAAATTTGTGTCCAGGATACTTTATAATTTCTATAACAATCAACCCTCTCGCGACATGAGTGTGAGAGAAATGTTTGACCAAAGTTCGATCAGGATATGCTGATAGATTGCTGAAGGATCGACTTAATAGTTTCAAGAGTGTGCCGTAGGCAAGTTTGATGGCAGTGTCAGTTCATCGTATCAGGGTCTGTTTGATGACATCTGGACAAAACGTCAGCCACCACATTTGACGAACCTGGGATTGCTTGAATTTCGAATTGGAAAGGCTGAAGTAATATTGCAAATCGGGCAAATTTTGCATTTTTGTGGATTGCACGTCCTATCTCTCGGTGTCCGAAAGCTGGCGGGAGATGTACAACGTGGGTTGAAGAACACCATCGAACTCCAGAAGCAATGCAGTACAGTCATCAGGACTAGCATCTGTGTGAATATAATAAATAAGGTTTATATCTAGCAACCTCAAAATAGGAGAATTAGGCAAAATGTACTTGATAAAATCTAACATGACCTGGCATTCTTGTGACCAATGTACGTGATTTGGTAAACAATTCTTTAACAGAGAGGATAGGTCAGCAGTGACAGCAGAAAGCTTGGCAACAAATCTACTGTACAATTAAAACAGACCTAAGAGACTACGAGCTGGTGATTTCGTATCAGGAGTGGACAAGTTGAAAATCTTCAAGACATTTTGTGGTAGACATTTTATAAACGTTCATTCATCATGCTGACTACACGAATGGACACGGGTATGGTCATCACGGGACATAACTGGCCGAAGAACACAAGACATCTTGTAGAGGGTCCACGATAAGTTTCGTTTGACATTTATTTAACTCAGGAACAATGGCATGGTTGGAGAATCTTGAATGAGGTCTCCGCAAACATATTCATGGTCAGTCCATAAATAAGGCATTCATAGTAGTTAGTCATCAATATATATCGTCTCAATTATTCAGCTCTGGCCATTGAACTGAATTATACTTCTCAGTAAGAGATGGAACTTCTGTATAAGTTCAGGACCATCTTAGAAAACATAGTGGCGGCCGTCGAAGTTAGTTTATGCCACTTAAATATATATTATTCCTCCACAATTCTGGGAGCTTGAAAAACACGTCTTACTAGGACGACATGAAGTAACGAAAGCCCACGAATATTAGCCGTTATAATAAATTAGCGCAAACGCGTTACGTCATTGACAGCCGGTGACGTATTAAATATGTAGCGTTCAATATAAGTTAAAAACCGTGCAAAAACATGAGTTACCACAAATAGACATATTTCCTCAATAGCAATGGCTATATGCCCGTGTGTGGCAATAATACATAACATATTAACATATGTTCTTTAACAATCAGATACGGAACTTTGTGAACCTCAACTGGTACAGCAACCTTGAGGCTCTCTTATAGTGCTCCAGGTTGGCTTTGTGTCACGGATTGCCTACCCTATTTTGCAGTAGTAGTCCAACAGTGGCCAAAACTCAAGAGTACCTAAATGGGTTTTCAAAGGTTTCTACCTTCGCACAAGATTACTCTTGGCAGAGATGTAGATAAAGAGTAATAACGCTTCTACCTTAAGGGAGTTTCCACTAGATAATTCAGAAGTCAAGAACAATGCTGCTTAGCGCTGAACATTTGTTAACTTATATCTGTCCGTCGCCTTTTGTGAAGGATTTATGCAATGGTTTTGTAGCCCGTTCAAGCCCCCAGCTGAGTTAATTCAGCGAATTTCCTCTCATAATGGTATAGCTCTGTTTAGAGGTAAATATATGTCTAGATGTATATTAAATATTCTGGCTCGTACGTTTGCTTTCATACATGTAATAACTGAATAAACAACTATTGTTTAGTTTTAAAACAACAGGTAACAAATTTAATAATCAATTAGTATTAACAGTTTAAAATAAAGGAAATGCTGGCGAATTTTATATTGGAATCAAATTTTCTCTTCACGGAGATTTAGGGTGAGGATATAGTTCATAAAATTATGTCCGGTAGCTGGTGTCTTTTTATAAGCACTTAACTGATATAAGGGGGTCCTGCAGTTGTGGTTTTCGTCACTTCTTGGTGATGAGGGCACTTCACACAACTTGTCCGATTTAGGCGGTTGGGTGGATTCCCTGTTTTTCACTCACAACTAGCTTCGTTCCACGAACTTTTTAGACAAAATAGAAAAACAAATGCCTCTGCTAAGTACATTTGTGGGCTGCCAATTAACAGGCGCATTCTCGCTGTCCACCCACCAATGTTAATCTCTCAGAAGAGTTAAATTCCCGAGTACACAGTGTAGCTCAGGGAAGATGATTAAACATCATCAATATTCTTCCGGGTATTAAAGTGGGAAAATGTGTCTGGATGACGCAAATAATGAGTTGCCTGAGTTACAATTAACAAAGTGCATGTATCTCCCAAAATATTATACCCTTTAGGCACATGTGATGTAATCATCAGTCATTCCTGCTGCATTCGGAGTCTGGGGTCACCTCTGCTGTCGGTTTTTCGCACGACTAGCCAGAAGAAATCACCAGTGCTTGCTGTAGTGGTTCAGGAATAAACTATTTTCATATGTTGAGGTTGTGTGGTGGGTTTTGATGTTATAAGTATTAGTTATTGTTATTATTTGTCTACAGAGTGAGGTCTAGCTATGTAAGCCCCTGATTCTAATAGTTGATGGTGAGTTATTCTCAGGGAACCTAACTGCTACCACCCGGTGATCTCACTCTGCGATATATTTTGAACCTATTTATTTATATTTGACTAGTGTCTAGGGGAATGAATGTATGATGTGATGTTGATAACATACATATACAACTGTAACTCAAGATAAGAAACTCAAGTAAAACAGTGGTTAACTTTTTTTGAAATTAAATCTTTTTTACAATTTTATTCTCCTGAACCTCAAATTCTTTTGGAACAGGAGTAAAATTCAAACAATTAATAAAGGTAGTTTTATCTATCAATATATATATACAGTTAATTAAATTGGCAGGACTTCTTGTCCCTACTAAGTGTTTAATAAACAATTTCCTAAACTGTATCCCTTTCTGACAAATTGGTGTATTATACTATATCACTAGTTGGAGAGACTGATGTCCTCATCACCTCACTCGAAATGTATTAATAAAATAAGTGTGGAGAATAATTAAATAAAATGTCATAAGCCAAAAATATGGGGCTTATATTCTGTTCTTGTTGAAAATGGAAGTCTTCCTGTTGAAACTGCCCACTCTTCTTCACAAGAGGGTCTCCTGGAGTAAATAAGTAACTTGCTGTAATTTCTGCCCACTCTTCTACACAAGAGGGTCTCCTAGGATCATCTGACATCTGGTTTCTTCACATATACCAGACAGAATGCCTAGTATTCAGCATCTCCAGTTATGTTTGACATGATAATAGACGATTCAACCCGCAATCAATGAAATAATACACAAGGAATAGATTGACTAGCAATCGTTTGTCCAAATAAAGATCGCCGTCTGGTACAGACTGCAGAAAACTTGCTTTCAATTCTGCACTTCTGTGGTCAAACTTTCACTTGGTAAAATTATTCTTCAAATGGCGCTCTAGGCTTGTACCCTATCACTATTATCAATCTCTTTGGTCAATGGAAACTGCGCATCCGAAATTGACTCTCTTTTTTTTTAAACCCCACCTTTTGGGTTATCAATACGTTTGCTTGTCTGATCCCTCTATTACTATGTAAAAATACGGTTCTCGTGGCTAACAAATCTGCAGTTTCCACCTCCCCTTTTCTAACTATTGGTGTACCCAATCAAATCGAGTCAATAATATTTGACTGCAGCGGACAATTTTCAAAACTGAACCATTGTGGGTTATCCGTTTGTCTGCCAGTCTGTCTCAATTCTACGATATCTGGGTTATTTATGGAGCGATTTTGATTATTAAAACTAGTTATTAAACTGCTTGTTTGCATCTATCATTCTATCTAAGTTTTATTTTCCTCTTTATCATCGTTTACACTTTTGTACTTTTCCCTTTTTATTATCATGGGCTCTTTTCACTGTGCTAACATATCAGGGAAAGAAAGGTTCTAAGTCCCGATAAGATATTTATGGTAATATATTAAACAACAGTACTCTATTGTCAAAATATCTCTTTTATTTACTCTCTTTCGTTTTTATGAAGAAGTAAATATTCTTACTTTCACTTTTGCCTCTTGCACAATGCAGTTGAGTCCAAATTTCCAAGTAGACGCGATTTTTTTCTTTTTACAATCCACCATCGTTTTTCCCTCTCTAAGCACGCGATAGGCGTCTGGCACGCTTCCGTCAGAAAAAAGTGAGAGGGTGCGGGCGGGTTAAGATTTGTTTCAAATACTCCGTTGCTGGGGGACTTAGATACAATACAAGTGGCGTAGTTATTTATAGATTTTGGACAGTAGTTTTTTTTCCTTTTTCTCTTTCACTCCTATACTCCTTCACTCTTTTGAACTAAACGATGCCTTGGCCGCTTGGCAAGTCATTCTAACGTTACTTTTAAAAAATTAGGGCGGAGCTACTAGAAAGCTTGTACTGTAGGAAAGGGGGTATTATTAGCAAATCTTCAATACTTTCAAATCCAGCGCGAATCGCTGACAAAAAAATGGTGGCGTTGCCCTTATTCAATCATTGTTCAATTAAAAAAAAAAACCATAGTAGCAGAATCCATAGAATAATATCTTTTACATGATTTGAGGAGGGGGGTTGAAACTGACTTTATCACAGGTTGCCAGCCTCATATATAACCACTTAGCAAGAAAACCAGTTAATTCACATTTGTAAAATAAAGGTTTACACTTACCCCATTTGGGTTATACACAATCTCCTCGCACAGATTAGAATTGGCACGAGCAATTTAGATTATATGCTCTCGAATCACTTGGTCTGGAAATTTTGAATCCCTTTTATGACGGGTGAATCTGCGAAACACATGGTCTGTGAAAGTTTCTCTTATAACGGGTCATCCAATTCCTTAGGTATCCAGTCCTAATATTTAAAGTCCTGGTCCCTTAAGTTTTCAGTCTCTGTATTTTTACAAAGGCGAGCTTACTTTTTAAGGTTTTGAGTTTCCCAAATACATTGATCTGTCACTTATAAGTATGGAATTCTAGGTCTGATCCTTCTTGCTCTGGCTTTTGGGAGTTGCTCGTTTGAAGTTGCAAAGCCGTCTGTGTTCTGTGTCTCGGATTTCACTAGATTATATCTCTCATTCTCAGTTCAAAATACAGATGGTACTTCTGCCGAAATTTCCAATAAAATTCAATGTTTATTCCGGTTCTCACTTCAATCCAATCGTAAGCTCTTTTGCACTATGTGGGTAGGGGTATTTATAATCTCCCCCGCGTGTTTAAAATATTACAGTTAATATTCCAACGCGTGACCTCTTTCAGATCATGCGGTAATATTTCCGCCAACTCACAACAAATCTGGGAACCTATTTGATGTCCAGATGTTACCTTCAAATATTGTCTCCCCCAGACAGGTTGTCTGTAATAATCTTACACCGGGTTACGATTGTCTCATTATCGCCCGTGTTTTCGCACACCTCCGACAGCTCGCTCAGACAGACAATATTGGCTTCCTATTCATACTCGTACGAGACCATACTGTGTTAAACAAGGATCATCTCCTATCAAGGTGGCCGGCGACTCAAAGAAATGAACGTATTACCGCTGACCGGTGATAATGACTGGGTATTGTTACGATAATACCACAGTTCACCTGGCGGAACGTAAATAGTGGTCACAGTAAAAGAATGTAAGGGCAATAAAAACGCCACATAAAAGCGGTAGAATGGGAGAAAGAGAAAAATGAAGAAAAGAAGGGATACTGCCGGAGTGGCTGAAGGTGTGAGACAGCCACCAAAAGAACACGTACAGACGTTTTGTCACACTTTGTTCAGCTAAAAATTCTTTGTAGCATTCTGGATTTGGTGAACTATGGTTCAGGACACGCCCAGGTCGCATCTTATTCTTATGTCTTCTGTTAATCAGGACTTTCTCATGCTTGACTTGGTATATCATGCTTGACTTGGCATATTATGCTTGACTTGGTATATTATACTTTAGAACAGAGGTTCTCAACCTTTTTTTTTTTTTTTTTTTTGCTCAAGGCCCCCTTCTGAGACTTATTTACCTCTGAGGGCCCCCCTCATAGTCGCTGTTAGGTGGAAAAAGATACTTTATCATTTTGCTGTTTTCCACTGGAAATATGGCATATGTACTCCTGGGGACCACGTGACCCACGTTGAGAACGACTGCTTTAGAAGGTACCCATAATATGTCCATTCAACCAAATGTTGCTTATAGCCTGAATGTTTTACAAAAACTCGGTCACCGACGTTGAGCTTAGAAGTTTTTCGCCAGTCTGACGCAACTCTTCGTTCTATCTGATTTAATATACCGGCATCAAATAAGTGCAAAAATAATCAAAATAACCTTTTCTGTACATCTCTTTTAGTCACTTTTGATCTGAATTACCTTGCATATATTCATTAATATTAATACATTTTTAAAAATGCATAAATTACGCTCTACCTCAGCCAGGAACCTAACCCATTATTTCCTATAGTTTTCTAAGATCCATTCACGCGAATTTTATGTACGCGAGGTGTTTGAAGAACAGTTACAGTGTTGCTTGTTTAAAATTGTTTAAATTTTGTCATACTTTCTCCACCAGGGTTCTAAACTATGGGAAATTCTTATAAATAAAAGTGCATTCTTCTTTCCTATTTCTCCCCTTCTGGAGCGTGGAGCAGCGGGTCCCCTTACAAAAATCCTTCATCAACGCATTCATGTGGTCCATCTGTAGCAATATGTTTTACATGATGAAGATACCAGCCACATGAACAACCTCAGGAAGCAGTCATTCTATTTTTTCTTTGTTTCTTCGGAGACCCCGGGAACTACAATAGGGCAAATCATTTTTTTTTTTAAATATATGAAATACAAATAATATTACTGTTCAATGTTCTGCGTGTGTTCTCTTTTCTCCGTATCTTCTTATATTCTCGTATATGTTTATGTCTTGTCTGCAAAGCAAATCTTCATTTAGGACAAAGACACTTCAGTCAGACAAGCAAATAGATATATCTCACAACCTCGTTTTAGTTGTACCTTATTGTCTGGTTGTCATATCCACCCGACACGAATGTTTTTAATCATTCCAGGATGCGCACGCATGATGACCTTCCGGTATGTTTCTTTTGTTCAGCGTCTAGTAACTGTGGTACCAGAAATCAATTCAGAACTTACAGTACACACTGGTTGAAGACAATCATGTGCCGGCTGTTTTGAAAACCAGGGCTGTGTAGTTGGAGTCGTGGAGTCGGTCATTTTTAGTGAAGTCGGAGTCGATAAGAAATGTCCCGACTCTGAATTGTACGAGACTTAAGTCAAGGCAGATTCACATTTGATCCATGCAAGGGAGGAGGCCGCTTAAAAAAATTTGAAATGACATTTTAAAGTAGTAGAACTCCTAAAACCACTTTCATGTTAAAGTACATCCATTTTTACATAATGTAGGAAAATTTCAGTTGGTTCTGATAATAAAGTTTTTATCGCAATTGGAAATTTGTTGGCACATTTTGAAAAAAAAAAAACACACAAGAAATGAAAATAAACTATATTCACTGTCAGTTTTTCCGTCATTGTTAAAATGAAACTATTTTGCCTCACGGCGTTTGGCAAAGCAGTCATTTGTGTGCAGGTGTGGATGATTTGTTATTTGGTATTACTGTATGAATGAGTGAATAGTTTAATATGTAGTCTACGACAGCCACGTATTCATTTATTCACACATATACCATTCTTCTTCTTTGATCCTTAGCCGCCGACCGTCAAAGCAGTCAGTGGCCATCACGCCTAGTGGCGTCTTGTAGGGCAGCAACAAATTGATTCCACTTTGCTCGGTCGGTGGCCATCCTTCGTACAGTGCCCCAACTCTGGTTCATTCTTTGCATCTCAGCCTCCACAGTCCTCCGCCAAGTTGTTTTTGGTTGGCCTCTCTTTCGTTTTCCTTCAGGGGTCCATAGCATAGCTGTTCTTGTGATGGCATCGGGGTCTCTTCTGAGGACATGGCCAACCCAGCTCCAGCGTCTGCCAGCTATGATGGTGTGCATGTCCTCTTGCTTGCTTCGAGTAAGCAGATCTTGGTTGGTGATGGTATTCGGCCAAAAGATTCGGAGAATTTTTCTTAGGCATGTTGTGTGAAAAGAGGACAGTTTCAACATTTCCTTCTCTATAACTCTCGAGCATTCCGAACCATAGAGAAGTACGGAAAACACACAGCTCTGATATAATCTCAATTTTGTGTTTGTGCTGTACTGAGAGGACTTCCAGTTGTTTAGACTAAAAAAGGCTGTTCTTGCTTTGTTCATGCTATTGTTGATGTCTTTGCTTGCTCCGCCGTCTGGTTTTACAATGCATCCTGGGTATGTGAAGGTGTCTGTTCCAGTTGCTGATTCCTTACTGATATGGGCTCAGGGTTGCTCACATTGAGCGTCAAGACCTCTGTCTTCTTTAGATTGATGTTCAAGCCCACCTGCTGGCTATACTTATTAAGTCTATCATCCATGGGTAGATGTGTTAGTGCAATGTGAATGTAGTCTCTGGCTATATTTATTAAGTCGAATCCAGTTTTTGATGGTGAATAGTAGTCTCATCTGCATATTCCAATGTAGAAAATGTAGTCTCTTATTTCTCTTGGGCTGCCCTCTGTTGTCTGGCGCATCACCCAGTCTATGACTGTTAAAAATTGAGTGGTTGATAAGGGGCATCCCTGTCGTACTCCTGTCTTCACCTCAAAGGCTAGGTTGCTCTGCCCAACGCTACACGTAAAGTTGGCATAGAGGATTTTTATGATTGACACTATGCAGCTTAGAATTTCATAAGCCCTCAGTATTTTCTATAAACTGTCCCTGTGTATACTGTCAAAAGCCTTTTCAAAATCAACGAAATTAATGTACAGCTGTCTTTGCCATTCTGAGCACTGCTCTATAATGTTCCTGAGGGTAAATATGATCTACACATCTTCTGTTCTTTCTAAATCCTGCTTGTTCTTTCCTCAGTTTGTGGTCTACTGCTTTTGAAATTCTCTGGATGATTATCCTGCCTAGTATTTTGCTGAGAACTGAGAGAAGAGTTATTCCTCTCCAATTATTGCAGTCTGCAAGATCTCCCTTCTTGGGCAATTTGACAATTATTCCTTTGTTCCACTCCTGCTAGCTCAGGGTCTGTCTTAAATAGCTATGCATTTAAGTTATCGTGGCCAGGAGCTTCTCCACTCTTTAACCCTTTGATTGGTGTGATTTCTTCTTTTCGTGGAATGTCTGTATTAACAGCTAGATCATTTTCAGCCTCAGGAACATTCAATTGTGTCTCTGGTGGTTCCTTGTTCAGAGTTTCTCTGAAATGATCTGCCCATCTAGTTTCCTGTCGTGATGAGATTTCCTTGCTTATCTCATACTAATGTAATATTGTTTGCACCTCGTTTTCCGCTGATGATTTGATTTATTTTGTATACTGTGCTTTGTTCATTTCTCAGTGCTGCCTCTTCTGCCTGTCTTGCAAGATCGTCTAGGAAATTCCTTTTGTTGGCTCGGGTTTGGCGTTTAACTTCCTTGTCCAGCTGTCTGTACTGTTCGCTGTATAGTTGCTTTAACCTGGGGGACTTCGCTTCTGTTTTCTTTCATTTCCTTTCTCATCGTTATGGTGTTTAGTGTTTCTGGTGTTATCCAGTCTTGCTTCTTCCTTTCCTGGAATCTCTAGCATGATTTGCTGCTTTCCTTGTATATTGTTGAAATGGTATTGAATTTCTGGTCTATATCATCAGTCAACGTCTTTTCCTGACTTTTGGCAAATTGATATCGCTTCTTTATATCAGCCGCAAAAGCTTTTCTGATAAGGGGGTCCTTCAATTAGCTGATGTCAAACCTTTTCTGTGTAGTTACAGTTGGTCCAGCCGTTCTTAGTTTCACTTTCAGTTTTACTACTAAATGGTGATCACTTCCCACATCCGCACCTCTTCTTACCTTCACATCTTGTAATGCATGTCTCCATCTACCGTTAATCATAATGTGACACATACCATACTTATACATATAACTCCATATAAGTGTATAATTTTATGCCGTATCACTCGTTTAAAAATAAACTGTAGTCGGAGTTGAACTTCTAAAATTTCTTGAGTCGGAATCGGAAAATTGTTTTGGCCGACTCTACAAATCTGTTGAAAAAAAACCCATCTAATAAAGGGAGATAATCTATTACATCTTCGGTTCCAGAGCACTCACTATAAGCTAGATTCTGGCTTATTTCAGTAAGCACGTTACCCAGTCTTTTTCATATCAGGTTGTCTTTTTTCTGTCATTATGTCCACGTTTAAATTCAATCCCTCATTTACCGAATCCATTATTTAACATCTTTTGACCGTTTCCTTTCTCCTTTTAAAACATTGTTCCTTCCCTTATTTCATTGAAAGAAGCTATTCACGCACAAGACCCTCGCTTCGTATATTGACCTGTCTCCCCACAACGCGTGCTCTACTCTATGAAACTGTAAGAACATACCACTTCAGCCACTTCCTTTTCACGACTGTCTAGAAATGCCCATCCCCAGTCCATTTACTTAATCTCTACAGATTAAATCTTCCCTTTCCTAAGCGACGTAATCAAACTTGACCCAAACGCTTCAGACTGAGAAAGCCTCTCAAACTCTTTCGATGCCGACAGTTCACAACTGATAGCACCATCATTCAATCTGCACACTCCATCTCAACAATTATACTAATACAGGCCTGCTTTGTCCACCATTTTCCACTAGAAACACATCGTTGGTACTACGGCTCTCATGTATCTGCCAGACTAGAGTGGCCTGCCCTTGTCGTCTGTCGGATCAGATTCAGTGTCTGCTGTTCGTATCTTTGTTCATATGATTGATCGTTGCTCGTGCTCAGCAGTGTTGCTATCCTAAATAAAATATAAAATAAAAAACTAGATGGTACGTTAAAAAACACCTGGATACACCTAGATTTTGAAATTTGGGCTACCTTAGGCGGTTTTTTGGGGGGCTTCTATGAGCTATTTTTGGGATACTTTGCACGACAAATCGAAAACTGAAAGTTGATCTAGATGGCGTTCTTCAACTAATGAAGGAAAATGACACCTAGACGGGACCCCCCCGCCCCCCCCCACCCCCCCCCCCCCCCACCCTCCCCCCCCCCCCACCCCCCCCCCCCCCCCCCCCCCCCCCCCCCCCCCCCCCACCCCCCCCCCCCCCCCCCCCCCCCCCCCCCCCCCCCCCCCCCCCCCCCCCCCCCCCCCCCCCCCCCCCCCCCCCCCACCCCCCCCCCCCCCCCCCCACACCCAACACGCTCCCCCCCCCGCCTCCTCCCCCTAACCCCCCCCCCCCCCCCCCACCCCTCACACCCCCCCCACCCCCCCCCCCCCCCCCCCCCCCCCACCCCCCCCCCCCCCCCCCCCCCCCCCACCCCCCCCCCCCCCCCCCCCCCCACCCGCCCCCCCTCCCCCCCACACCCCCCCCCCCCCGCCCCTCCCCCCCCCCCCCCCCCCCCCCCCCCCCCCCCCCCCCCCCCAGCGCCCCCCCCCCCAGTACCCCCCCCCCCCCCCCCCCCCCCCCCCCCCCCCCCCCCCCCCCCCCCCCCCCCCCCCCCCCCCCCCCCCCCCCCCCCCCCCCCCCCCCCTCCCCCCTCCCCCCCCCCCCCCCCCCCCCCCCCCCCCCCCCCCCCCCCCCACCCCCCCCCCCCCCCCCCCCCCCCCCCCCCCCCCCCCCCCCCCCACCCCCCCCCCCCCCCCCCCCCCCCCCCATTAAGGCGAAAACGTAGGTCTCCATTCCCCCCCCCCCGCCCCCCCCCCCCCCCCCCCACGTAAAACCCCCCCCCCCCCCCCCTATGTGGCTTAAGCATTCTAAATTTCATGTAAATACATGGTGCCACCGTAATAGTTTCCCACGGGTCTCTGGAAAACCCCCCCCCTCCCCCCCCCCCCCCCCCCCCCCCCCCCTAAGGACACAACGCACACAACCCCCCCCCAAAAAAGAAAAAAAAAAACCTAGCCCCCCCCCCCCCCCCCCCCCCCAAAAAAAAAAAAAACAACAACAACAACCTAGATCTAGGTGAATGCACCTAGGAGTGGCAACATTGTTGCTCAGTACATATTGGCGCTGGAATGGCGCGCAAGGAGATCTTGCTGATTCTTGTTGAAAATTGCGGTTAGATACATTAATGGCGGAAAACGTAGTCTCCATTCTTGTATCATATAATATATCTTAGATTATATGTATTTTCTATGTGCATAAGCATTCTAAATTTATGTAAATACATGGTGCCCCGTATAGTTCCCACGGGTCTCTGGGAAAACAAAGAAAGTATATGACTACAGCTCCGTCATGCATTTTCTAAAAGGTGACGATTCTGAGGCTGTGCACGTGGCTATCAACCTAATCATGTGATTGTTATTGTTAATCAGAACCGACATCACAGCACTTCGGGCAAACCCAATCCTCAATCTCCTTCAGAAAACGTCGAAGTGTATGAATGCTAATTGTTCCTATAGCGCGCGCTGGTTGCATACACGATGGATATTGTCAAACTAATTGTTACAGAAACCACTGCTGCATGGCCATCTACTTTAATGCAGGCTTCTTGTAAAGGGATCAGCTGCAGTAGCAGCTTCGTGCCCCGTAAGGAGTGAAAAAAAGAGATGATGATGATTAATGCGTATGTGGAAGCCGTAACACTTTACCTCCTAACGTGTCTTTTGAAGTAAAGTTTGTGATACAGTTTAACTACTCAACAACGCAGAGGTTAATCATCGCTTTTAGTAGATTTCGAATCATTGAAGGAGACTGTTTTGTTGTTGCTGTTTAACTAGGGCTGCTGAGCTTTTCGCTCTTTTGCAGCCAATACCAAGTTGAAGACTCCTTGGTATTATCTACACTGTAGATCTAGGCTTTTCCTGGTGGCTTTTCTGCAATTCAGAAACGTGTTGAGTTGAAGTCATGAGCTCCAGTTTCACCAGCTTGGCATGCATTTAAAGGATCATCACATCTGGTCCCACGCTAGGAGTAAGAAGCACGTGGCAAACTGTGCATTCCCCGCCATTCAAGGGGGCTCTCCAACTATGCAGAGCTAAAATACTGTACTCTGGTTCTGGGCTCGCTCAAGGAATTGTCACGTCCTGCACAGAGCCACTTCTCAGCTTCCCCTGCCTATCACTGGGTGCATTCTAAGATCTTTCTGCATGCAGTCAACCAAGTCTAAGCCAAAGAATTACGCCTGGAGCTCAAGTGACCTCTCCAAGCGTAGTGCAAAAACAATAGTCTTCGATCTTTTTACGACCACCGCCCTAATTTAAAAGTTTGTGAAGCTGGCGACAGTGTAACAAGAGGTGAGAAGAAGACGATAGCGATGGATGGGACATAGACTGAGGAAACCCGCGGATAGCATTGCAGGGCTATCCTGGTTCAGGAACCCCCAGGGTGGGAGAGCAGAAGTAGACCAAGCACACGGAGAGAAGAATTGGAATTAGAAGTAAAATAAATAGAGGGAGACAAAACAAGACAAAGAAGAGAACTGGAGAAAGTAATAAAAAAGAACAAGAAGACAATGAAGGACCTTGAGTGGAAGGTGAAGGACCTTGAGTGGAAGGTAAAGGTCCGGACGGCTTAGCATATAGGTTATTTTCTGCTGAACGTTATTAGCTGATGAGTGATAGTCCACAAGACTTTCCTCTGGTCAGAACAAACTGACTAAAGTCAAAACGAATAGAATGAAAAAATACAGTGAGTTATGCTCAGAATATTTGTTTTTCCGCATTGCAGAGCTATGGTTTTCCTGAATTTAGTGTCATTTGAGAAGAAAATTACGATGCAGTTAACATATTAACTCGCCATTAACTGCATTTCTGAAATATAACCAAATACACTATTAGTTTAGATCCCAAAACAGAATTAGAATATATCTTTCAAACTGGATTACATTACCGCAAGAAAAGATAAGACAGCGGGTTAACTAGCGATAAAGGTAAGGAACAACATAAAAGGAAGCATATTATTTAGAATAAAGACACGCACGCATTTCAGACACACGTAACAGACACACGTATATAATGAGAAAGATTGAACGACGGTCATTTAGATCATGGGTTCTCAACATATTTTTGCTCATAGCCCCCTTCTGAGCCTCATTTACTTCTGTTAAAACTGGAACAAAGGTACCTTACTATCTTACTGTGGCCCTCTAGAAATATGGCATGGCCCTCCTGGGGGGCCATATGGCTCACGCTGAGAATCACTAATTTAGATGCCCTAATATAACCGACAAGGTTGAACGGGACGCGCCTCGCCAAAACGATTTTAAAAAAAAGATGACTGCAGAAATAAAAACATGAAAACTCTTTGCCTCCCTATGGCTTAATCTGTTTTTCTAGTCGTTCATCTGATCATCCATTCATCCATCTTGTGACTGTGCGTGTTGATGGTGTAGATGTATAGTGGCTATTCGAATACTGCCCTATTAGTGGGTGGTTGATGATGATGGTGATTTTCTCTAAACGAATTCAAATAGCTGAGCACAGATGGTGGGTGATTCAAATCGATGGAACAGATTGCACTCAAACAACGATGAACGAAAACGTGCAATGTTTATTTACAGCTATTCAAAAATATGGTGGAAGGAGGATTCTTCTGCCCAACCTTCCATCGTAGCATACAACTTTTGTACAGCAGCTTTATGTCATGATCAACTTCAAAAATATCGTCCTTGCAGCCCTCTGTCATTCCCTTCTTGTCTCTGTCTCAGCCTCTATTCTCTTCATATTGTAACTGACTCTGACGTCTATCTAGAACTGGCTTGAGAACCGTTGATCATCTCTTTTAAACGTTACTGAATCTGAGTTAGCTCACTCTACTTGATAAGTTATATATTCACTCTATGTCAGAGTTCTACTTCAACAGACTGTGTGATCGTTTGGGTATCTTTACTAAGACTGGCCTACACCGCCAGGGTTGACTATTTATACCAAATGTCTATGCCTCACGCGTCTAGCAGTTACTACAGTTTATTCATACCTGATGGTCTTGAAACTTGAGAGAAATCTTGCACTCTTCTTGAGCATAGGAAAAAATGTTCTATACTTGCTTGCTAAATCAGCATCTCTAGCTATATGATGGCATGCTGAGCGATCAGGGAGCTCGACAAAGGTACATCTTTTGTGAACACAAAAGCAACCAAACCATGGCATGTTGTCTGGGTTCACTCCCTAATAAGTACTCGCCATTAAACTCTTTAACACATGGGAGAGAACACAAATTCCCATCTAACGCCTATCGCGTCTGAATCTGCACTCAACTGCCTATCTTATTTTCTCCGATTTACCACTACGATTTTAAAATCTTACTAACTCATACTTTGTCACGAATCGTTCACCCAAAACCCCGTGCACTTTTCTCCGTACTCACTGTTAGAACCAAAACAACTCACCCCAAAATACCTAAGGGACATAATAATAATTTTTCTCCCTTTGCTAATCCATTTGTTCTTCTCCCCTTCAGTTATTTTATATAGCGTATGTGTTATGAGTAAAACTCATAACATATCTGTCGATATCAAATACGGCTCGATTGTTGACCATATTTGTTGATGACCGGTATCCTGGGTTACAGGGAGTACGTCATTGCCTTTTGGGCGTAGTAGCAAAAGTATACGGTCGATGTTAGCAGAAGTGAAAGTAGTATACAATGTTGGACTTAGGTATTATTTTGGCGGCGCGCTGGCGGCGCGTGACTTTTATATAGCAAAAAAAAAATGGCGCAAGATGGCGGGTTTTTTAGATAACAAGAAGAGGTTATATTTAGACGATAATAGGAAGACTTTGAGATAACAAGAAGGGGGTATATTTAGATAACAAGAAGCCGATAATAGGAAGAGGATAATAGTTAGAATATATTTTTAGATAACAAGAAGACGATAATAGTTAGATGATAATAGGAAGACGATATATTTAGATAAACAAGAAGAGGATAATAGTTATATTTAGACAAACAAGAAGAGGATAATAGTTAGACGATTTTTAGATAACAAGAAGACGATAACAAGAAGACGATATATTTTTACAACAGTTATGTTACAACAGTTATGTTACAATAGTAATACGAACAGTTATACGATATATTTTACAACAGTTAGAAGAACAGTTATACGAACAATTAGACGATATGTGTTAACATAATATAAAGACAGAAACTGATAACGCAAAAATTAATAAACACTTTATCACATTAAAAAGAATATTTAGAACATAGCATATTTTTGGCTTTAACAGTACTGAACTACACAAGGACAGACGCCTTGCTACGGTGCAAACGACCAAACACGTTAATAAAACTTATATCTCCATTATTTTAAACGACAGGGCAGATCGTCACTTGTCTCGCGAGTATGTTGGATCACGCACAGGGTGGGTTTTAAATCAATATCTTTTCTGCCACAGCGCGCGCGGTGTATTTTTGATACGTTAACATCACAGAATAAGAAATAACACTGTGTTTTATTTACCTGTTTATTCTCTCTCTCTCTTTCTCTCGCTCTCTCTCTCTCTTTCTCACTCTCTCTTTCTTTCTTTCTTTCTTTCTTTCTCATTCTCTCTCTCTCTCTTTCTTTCTTTCTCATTCTTTCTCATTCTCTCTCTTTCTTTCTTTCTCAGCTTGTCTGTGTCTTATTTAACTGATTGTTACATATATGTTGTTGTATTTAATTTTATGTGTGAGTAACGTTTTCTTGTTCCTCTTCTATTCAACAGATGTCTTCAACTCAAAGATATGGTTGTGCACAATGCACTAGTTTTTTTACGAGGAGTCGTGACCTTACTCGGCATACGCGCACAGTCCACACAGACCAGAATCACGCCTGTCGTGTCTGTCCTCAAGTCTTTGCAGGACCTGAGGCACTACAACATCATATCGAATTGAGCCATGGCCCAGCGGCCCCGAGATCCCCCACAGTGGAAGCCATTACACAGGGGGCTGCTACACAAATACCCGATATAGACACCTCAGTGTGGACCACCACTGCAGCTGGGCACAGTCTGACGTGTGCCCGATGCAACAAGACATTCAAACGCCTTGACAATTTAGGACGACACATCAAAACCGTGCACTCTATGCCTCGTTTTTCTTGTGAGGTCTGTGGGAAAGACTTTACCCGAGGTACCAGCTTACGGACCCACAGAAACCGCCAACACCCCACCACTACCCACCTTTCGACCTCAACACAGAACCCAGCAGGCGCCGAAACACGCCCCACAACAGCAGACCCCACAACAACAACAGACTCAAGATCGGCGCACCAACAGACAGCATCATCATCGACGCACCAATCAACATCATCTGCTGCAGCAGGCACCACAACAACTACCATACTACATACAGACCCATATTCAACAATTCCCATCTCAACTACCAAAAAACAGGCCAGACCAAGAAAAGAACAATGATCAGTAACGAAATCCCTATGAAAAAACCCCGTCTATCCTCCGAAGAAGACAGCTTGCAAGACTTACAGGCTGACATAAGACAAGTCTATATTGACAACTGGCAGGCGATCAAAACACACGCAAACAAACATAAATATCTGTCAACATTCACATTCTATCACAATAACGAAAATATCGACTGGGCCCGTCTCTTGACACCAATCTTCACACAACAAACAAAAAGATTCAAAATAAACTACAGTTTTCATATCGTTTTAAAACACAGAGAAACTCGAGAATTAAGATTTTTTCACTCTTCTCATAACAATGCAGTCGTCTTAGATCAACCTCACCTAGTCAACAACATTACAGATTTCAAATCTTTTGTCTCACAATTACACGATAGCGATATTGTCACACAGGCACAATTAAACAGACCAGACACAAAATATTTTGTCGAAGCAATTCCCGTGACTTCTTTCTATCTATATCATATTCAAGACTTTCCCATTGGCTCAAGATCGGTGCACCAACAGACAGCATCATCATCGACGCACCAATCTTGAGTCTGTTGTTGCTGTGGGGCGTGTTTCGGCGCCTGCTGGGTTCTGTGTTGAGGTCGAAAGCTGGGTAGTGGTGGTGTGTTGGCGTTTTATGTGGGTCCGTAAGCTGGTACCTCGGGTAAAGTCTTTCCCACAGACCTCACAAGAAAAACGAGGCATAGAGTGCACGATTTTGATGTGTCGTCCTAAATTGTCAAGGCGTTTGAATGTCTTGCCACAGCGGGCACACATCAGACTGTGCCCAGCTGCAGTGGTGGTCCCCACTGGGGCGTCTGTATCAGCAATTCGTGTAGCGGCCCCCGGTGTAATGGCTTCCACTGTGGGGGATCTCGGGGCCGCTGGGCCATGAAAGACCTCTAAATGGAGTTGTAGTGCCTCAGGTCCTGCAAAGACTTGAGGACAGACACGGCAGTGGTGATGTTGGTCTGTGTGGACTGTGCGCGTATGTCTGGTTAGGTCACGACTCCTCGTAAAAGAGCTATTGCACTGTGCACAATCATATCTTTGAGTTGAAGACATCTGTTGAATAGAAACAAGAAAACGTTACTCACACATAAAATTAAATATAACAACATATATGTAACAATCAGTTAAAGAAGACACAGACAAGCTGAGAAAGAAAGAAAGAGAGAGAGAGAGAGAGAGAGAGAGAGAGAGAGAGAGAGAGAAAGAAAGAAAGAGAGAGAGCGAGAGAGGGAGAGAGAGCGAGAGAGAGAGAATGAGAAAGAAAGAGAGAAAGAGCGAGAGAGAGAGAGATAGAATGAGAAAGAAAGAAAGAGAGAGAGAGAATGAGAAAGAAAGAGAGAGAGGGAGAAAGAGAGAGAAAGAGAGAGAGAGAGAAAGAGAGAGAGAGAGAGAAAAAAAGAAAGAGAGAAGAGAGAGAGAGAGAATGAGAAAGAAAGAGAGAGAGAGCAATAGAGAGTGAGAGCGAGAGAGAGAGAGAGAGAGAGAGAGAGAGAGAGAGAGAGAGAGAGAGAGAGAGAGAAAGAGAGAAAGAGAGAAAGAGAGAAAGAGAGAAAGAGAAAGAGAGAAAGAGAGAAAGAGAGAAAGAGAATGAGAAAGATAGAGAGAGAGCGCGAGAAAGAGAATAAACAGGTAAATAAAACACAGTCTTATTTCTTATTCTGTGTGAAAGAAATTTTGTTCTTTAACGTATCAGAAATGCCCCGCGTGTGCTGTGGCAGAAAAGATATCGATTTAAAACCCAGCCTGTGCGTGATCCAACATGCTCGCGAGACAAGTGACGATTTTCCCTATCGTTTAAAATAATGGAGATATAAGATTTATTAACGTGTTTTGGTCGTTTGCACCATGGATATAGCAAGGCGTCTGTCCTTGTGTAGTTCAGTACTGTTAAAGCCAAAAATATGCTATGTTCTAAATATTCTTTTTAATGTGATAAAAGTGTTTATTAATTTTTGCGTTATCAGTTTCTGTCTTTTTATATTTTATTATGTTAACACACAAAAAATAAACCTCGCAAAAATAAAATGAACAAAGCACTTGTCTAACAATAGGGGAGAAACACGGATAAGATTTAAACTAAGGAAAATTATTTAGACTATAGTACATAATAAATCGGTTAAGTCTTAACTTATCGAAAAGCAACCACTCTTTAAAAATGACGTGTAAGAATTTAACATAACACACAGATAAAAATTGAGGAAGGAATGCGCCGTCACCTTGGTAGAAATGTGGGAATGCGAGTGGCAGGCATTGAAGAAAACCGACCCATCAATCCGTCGTTTTCTGAACGACACCTTCCCTACCCAGAAACCATCTTACACCAAATGTCGGTACCCGCTGACAAAAGAAAATATTCTCACCTCGGTGCTAGACGAGACCTTGTTTGGCCTAGTCGAGTGTGACATACATGTCCCCGACTCCCTAAAGGAACATTTCTCTGAGATGACGCCCATTTTTAAGAACGTCGACGTCACGAGGGAAGATATTGGGCCTTTCATGCGGGAATACGCCGACAAACATAAACTTCTGACTACCCCCAGGCGGACGTTGATCGGAAGTTATGTGGGCAAAAAGATTCTGTTGATAACACCTCTGCTTCGGTGGTACCTAACCAAAGGCTTAGAAGTCACCTGTATCTACCAGGTGATTGAATATCCACCTGTGACGTGTTTCAAGCAGTTTGGGGACACTGTTTCAGACGCGCGTCGACAGGGTGATACTGATCCTGCCTACGCCATTACCAGCGAAACTATGAAACTGTTGGGTAACGCCGCCTATGGTAAAACGTTGACCAATAAGGCGAAGCATGTGGATGTCTCGTACACGACGGGAGAGGGTACCTCTGACCTAATAAACTGCCCCCGCTTTAGGAAAATGACGTTAGTGACGGACGACATATTCGAAGTAGAAAAACTTAAAAAGACTATTAGTTGGGACCTGCCCGTCCAGATAGGTTTTTTCGTGTACTAATACGCTAAATTACGCATGTTAGAGTTTTATTACGACTGTCTAGATAAATTTGTAGATAGGTCAGATTTTCAGTTATGCGAGACGGACACAGACAGTCTTTACTTGGCCCTTAGCGCGAGTAACTTAGCGGACGTTGTTAAGCCCGCTATGCGACGCGAATTTTATAGCTCCTACCACCAATGGTTCCCCGCCGAGGTATGCCCCGACCATAGACCCGACTTTGTAGCTAGCGAGGGTAAAACGCGCGCCCTTTGTCATAAATGCCGCGCTCAAAAATTATACGACAAACGGACACCTGGCCTTTTTAAATTAGAGTACGAAGGCAGCGGGATGATTTCGCTGTGCAGCAAGACGTATCACTGTTTTGGGGAATATGACAAAACAACCACCAAAGGACTCAACAAACACCACAACAAAGTAGACAAACACACATTCTTAGAAGTCCTCAACACACAACAAGCACAGGGTGGGAAAAATATCGGGTTCCGTGCACATAAATCCTCCATCTACACCTACGAACAACACCGCAACGCCCTATCTTACTTCTACATCAAACGACACGTACATCCCGACAACGTCACCACCTCACCCCTCAACATCTAAACTCTCTGTCTCTTTCAGATACCTAGACATATCCAATACACAGATACCCACAGGTATACACAACACACATCTCCCTATTTCTTACGACGTGACGACACCCCTCATGGTCTGGCCTGCAGGTGTGATATTTTTATTGTAAATATTGTATAAAAAACTGTGATAATGTATATTTTGAACATACATCTTTCCAATATAATACCCCTATATGTATTATTTTTCAATTGTACAATATTGTGATTTGATAAAAAATTACTGCACAATGTATATTCATATGTGATATTTGACAATTGTACAATGTCAATGTTTGATAATGTTATTTGAAAAAATACGAATCTTACCAATATAACAATTTGACAAAATAAAATATATTAACTAAAATTCTTTTTTGTTACCTATATATATATAACTATTCGTATAACTGTTCGTATGTCTAAATATATCGTCTAACTGTTCGTATAACTGTTCTATATCTAAATATATCGTCTAACTGTTATCGTCTTCTTGTTATCTCAAGTCTAACTATTATCGTCTTCCTATTAACCTCTTCCTATTGTCTAACTATTATCGTCTTCTTGTTAAAGTCTTCCTACTATCTCAAGTCTAAATATACCTCTAACTATTATCGTCTTCTTGTTATCTAAATATACCCCCTTCTTGTTATTTCAATAAATATCGTCTTCCTATTATCGTCTTCTTGTTATCGTCTGTTATCTAAAAAACCCATCCCGCCATCTTGCGCCTCCAGCGCGCCGTCATTTTTTCCTATATAAATGTCACCCGCGCCGCCAGCGCGCCGCCATTTTTTTGCTATATAAAAGTCACCCGCGCCACCAGCGCGCCGCCAGAATGTTACCTGTTTCCTACATTGTATACTACTAATTAAGCAACAAAAACTAACAAATCATTAATAAAAAAAAAATAAAACAAAAACAAAAACAAAAAAATTAGCAAACTTACTAACTACTCATAGGTCAAGGAAAGACAACGAGGTATAAAACAAAAACACAAAAACACCAACCCAAAAATAACAAATACTAATACAAATTAAAACCAAATGCGGGACCTCAAGACGCAGCATTAGAGACCGCAGTCAGCGAATCATAGCTTGACTGCCTGCGTCAGGACCAGCGAACCAGAGCTGGTCAAGACCGCACTCCACCTCCACGTGGTGGTCCTGGAAACAGTCTGCAGCTGTGCAGTCTGGCTGAGCGAGTATGGATCGAAATGGGAAGGCAAACCCGGTCCTAAAAAATGCCGTGCAGAGGTCGGATGTGTCGACCGAAAGGTGCAGATATCACAGCTACGGCGTAAACAGACACAACGCAACCACCGTCCTTTTCAGGACGAACGAAGAAGAAGAAGAAGAAGAAAACCAAATGCTAAGGACAATAGTTATCTATAATAATAATAATAGCCCCTTCAGTCATAACTGACTATGGGAATGCGCCCCTGAAGTGACAGCCCTCAGCTGCTTATTTTCCTGGTGCTCCTTTCGACGTTTTCTCCCCTCCTCTGCTTGTTGTGTGAGCCTCTCTTCGCCCAATCTGAGGTGGCGCCGTAAATAGCATCGCCACTTAGTGCGATCGGCAGCTTCATCCTCCCATGTTGCTGGATCCATGCCCAGTGCCCTCATATCTCTCTTGCACACATCTTTGAACCTCAGCTGTGGTCGCCCAACTGTTCTCTTGCTAATTGTCCGTAGAAGATATCTTTTGGGATGCGACCATCTTCCATGCCGAGAACATGGCCAAGCCAGCGAAGTCTGCGCTGTCTAAGCAGTGTATACATACTTTGAAGGCCAGCACATGACAACACCTCGACAGTACCATCAGAGGCACTTTTATTCAGGGTAAAGGAGAACAAAAGTTGCTTGCCTACGCAGACGATACTACCTTCTTTCCCCCCAATGATAGGTCTATACAAAATATTCTAGACACTTTCACGCTTTTTGGTAAAGGTAGTGGGTTAAAATTAAACGTCCAAAAGTCTACAATTATGGATATAGGCAGATGGAAAAACAAAGCAGATTTTCCCTTTGATTTTAACGTCAACAACAAACATGAAACTGTACGGTATATACTTCTCATCTCACCCGAACCGCACACACAAAGTCACATGGCAGAACTTAGTCGCATATATCACAGACACGCTTCACCGCTACAAATACAAAAATACAACAATTTTTTTCCAGAAGTGCAGTAGTGAACTGCTTTATTATTCCAAAAATAATTTACATTGCTACAGTTTTTGACCCTCCACAACATACGGTGACAGATAAACAAGGAGATTAGGCGTTTTGTTTTTGGGCACACTTTATTTAGCATTAAACATCAAACACTCATGCAAGAGAAAAGATTCGGGGGAGTTGCCCTCCAGGATATAGGGCCAAAAATAAAGGCACTTCGAATCAGACATGTAGGAAATATAATAAGAGACCCAGAACAACACACATTATCCCATTACTACGTAGGGCTTAGACTTGCTAGACTGAAACAACTAAAGAACAATGTCCCACACCATTACGGCACACTACCACACTTTTACAGGACATGCATACAAGCCATCAGAGGACACGAAATTTTAATTAAACAGAAAACAAACAAAATTTACAAACACTTAATCAGGTTACAAGCACCACCTTTACACCTAAGAATTAAAAGAGGTTATAATTACTTTATAACAGATTACACTGAGATTTTCACCGATCTTCACAACAAAAGCATCGCACCAAAAGCCAGAGAAGTCACATATCGATTTTTATATAACATGACACCAACCACAGAAAGAGCAGCATACAGATTAAAACGAAAATCACGATGCAAGATGTGCCAGGCAAATGTACAAGAAAGTGAGGAACACATTTTCTATAAATGTAGTACAATTATACCAGCACAGAGAATCTCACAAGACATACTGGACACACATACGACACACAAAAAACAGACATTTTCAAAGCCATTATGCTTAATTCAATTCCCAAGACACTACCAGACATCCATTTAAAATTAATCCTTTTGAATTTTGTTCTTTAATATGGAAATGTCGCATTCAGTCAGTATTTGAGTACAAAGTTATCCGCCCAGCCTTTCTCCTAAATTTGTTCCTCCAGCGAGTGACGCTTATTTTAAAACCTGTCCACTATCCCCAGCTACCTGTACCCCGACCTGCCAAATATTCTTAAATCCAAGCCTTTAGTTTATACGAAGGTCACTTTCCTACAACCTCCCCCTTCCCCCACCCCACTGCCAATTACTTGGTATTCCATCACCTGTGTTTTTTTTCTACCTTCCCCACCCCCTTTAACACACAACCTCATCCTCCCCTCCTCCCCACACACACAACGTTAAAGATGAGGGACTCCATCACCCAATATATTTATCTTAAGTACATGTGAGAGAGTGTGTGCATGTTTAAAATTTTTCATCCTCCTTTTTGTCATGTCCGCAGAGAGAAGCCTGCCTTTAAATTATTATTTTATTGTCTACGTATCTCTTATTATTATTATTGTCATTATTATTTTTACATTTTAATGCATATGTACATGTGTAGTCTATTTATTATATTATTTATTTTGTATTTATTAATTATTATTATTATTAATTTTTTTTAAGACGGATAAAGCCCTAATATATAGGGACTCGCCAGCTACACCAACGCCCGAGCTAGTTTAGTTTGTTAAAAAAAAAAAAAAAGGGGGTGGGGGGCCGGCATCACACATAATTTACACATTTTACACAATAAAGTCAATAGACCTCACTTTGAGCCCCAGAAGGGGTAATTAAATTTAGAAATTTGGCATGGTCCTATTTATAGAACCATATTTAATTAACTAAAAAGATACCAAAAAAAAAAAAAATAGAACCGAGATCACACATATTTTACACATTTTATTCAATAAAGTCAATAGACCTCACTTTGAGCCCCAGAAGGTAATTTAAAAAAAAAAAAAAATCTATTGTAATCGCTTCTCGGCCTTCTGGCTAAGATCAAAGTGTCTTAGCCAGGGCCGAGATCACACATAATTTACACATTTCACTCAATAGTCAATAGACCTCACTTTGAGCCCCAGAAAGGGGTATTTAAAAAAAAAAAAAAAGTTAGCGACCCATAGCTAGACTGCTTGCGTCAGGGTCAGCGAACCATAGCTGACCAAGACCCTACTCCACCTCCAAGCGGTGGTCCTGGAAACAGGCTGCATCACTGCAATCTGGCTGAGTGAGTAGGGATCGAAGAGGGAAGGCTAACCCGGTCCCAAAAATGCCGTTCTGAAGTCGGCCGAAAAGCGCAAATATCGCAGCTTCGCTGTAAACGGACACAACGCAACCAACGTCCTTTTTAGGACGAACAAAGAAAAAGAAAATTATCTTCAATTACACTGACAAACAACATTTTTCTTTCTTATATAAGAATAAGTGTTCTTAAGTCAGTTTCTTGCGCTGATTTCAAATTTGAAATCCGTTTATCTCTATCACATCGGGTTCTTAAGATATTTGTGAATAAATATATTTTTGGGTGGCTAGCTACCGTGGAAGAGATTGGGGCCTTACCACGTACTTCCTACAGAACGTAATGGGATCACAACAACAAGATAAGAACCGATATGTAGAGAACTATCTGTCCCCTGGGGAAGAATCTACTGTACAAATTAACAGGGAAGAGGCAACTCCTCTAATGAGTAAGGAAGTACATAATGACGAGTGTTCCTTAAATTCTGTTGAAAGGGAGCATTCTGAGAAAGACCACCTAAAAACTAGTAGGAGAAGCCTAAAAATAGGAACATGGAATGTTAGAACTCTAAACCGAGAAGGAAAGCTTGACAATTTTATATTAGAGGCAACAGACATGAAACTCGATATACTGGGAGTTGCAGAAGCAAGACTTTTGGATACAGGCTACATAACAAGAGACCAGTACACGCTTATACACTCAGGAGGAGAAAAACATGAAAGAGGGGTAGGAATGTTGATAAAGAAGGAGTTAGAAAAATACGTATGTGGATACTGGACACACAATGACAGAATGATGTTACTAAAGATGAGAGCAAAGCCATTCGACATATCAATCTTACAAACTTATGCACCAACTAAAGATTACAGCGAGGAAGAAATAGAAGAATACTATGAAGAGCTACAACACACACTTAAACCAGTCAAATCTACAGATGTGTTGATAGTAATGGGTGATATGAATGCAAAAGTAGGAAAAGGAAAATACAAGAAAATAGTAGGACAGTGTGGATTAGGGACAAGAAATGATAGAGGAGACAGACTTATCCAGTTCTGTGAAGAAAACCAGCTGGTCATATGTAACACCTTTTTTGAACACCACCAAAGGAAATTATACACATGGAAAAGCCCAGGAGATGTAACACGTAATCAAATCGACTATATCATGATAAAACATAGATTTAAGAACAGTGTCACAAGTGCAAAGACACATCCTGGCGCCGACATAAATTCAGATCACAATCCAGTTGTCATCAAAGTAAATATAAAGCTGAAAAGAGCAGGAAACAGAAGACAGGAGGAACCCCAGATAGAAATATCAGCGCTGAAACAACCAGATATAAAACAGAAATATTTAATCGACGTCAAAAATAAATACCAACAGTTATTGACAGAAAGCATGGAGCAGTATAGAAGAGAAAACCCAGAAGAAAAAGCAACCGCAAAATGGGAATGCTTAAAAACAAGCATACAATCAGCAAATGCAAATTTACCTAAAAAGGAGTCTAAGAAAAATCAAATTTGGATGACAGATGACATCTTGAATAAAATGGCAGAAAGAAAGAAAGCAAAAAAACACTCCAGAATATAAAACAATAGACAATGACATACGTACTATGTGTAGAGAAGCAAAAGAACGGTGGATAGAAACAAAATGTAAGGAAATAGAAGACTTGGAAGCAAAGCACATGACAAGAGATATGCATGAAGAAATATAGAAATTATCAAATCGGTCGCGGTTTGCACAAGGAGGAAGCTGTATCAAGAACAAAAATGGTGTAATATTACTTGATGAGAAAGACATATCAAACGGATGGGCAGAATACGTAAAAGAACTATTCGAGGACAACAGAGGTAAAAAACCATCACCAGATTCTAATGAAGGCCCAAACATTCTCAGATCAGAAGTAGAGAATGCCATTCATATGATACAAAAAGGAAGATCAGCAGGCATGGATAACATAAAAATTGAAATGATAGAAGCTCTGGAGAGCTTTGGTATAGATACAATCACAGAAATATGCAATGATATATACAATACAGGATATTTACCACACGACATGAAGACATCAGTTTTTATAACATTGCCCAAAAAACCAAATGCAACAGAATGTTCAGACTTCAGAACAATCAGCCTGATGAGTCATGCAATTAAGATACTGCTCAAAATCATACAGGAAAGAATAAAAAGTAAAGTAGACAGCGAAATCCAAGAAGAACAGTTTGGTTTTAGACGGAACAGTGGAACAAGAGAGGCAATATTTTGCCTAAGAAGATTAGCAGAAAAATATACAGAGGTCCAAAAAAAAGTATGTATATGTGCTTCATTGACTATAAGAAGGCTTTTGACAGAATCCATCATGAGAAAATAATTGAATGCCTCAAAGACATAGGTATTGATGGAAAAGATATAAGAATACTCAGTAACCTTTATTGGGAGCAAACTGCCACAGTAAGATCAGGAAGGAATTATTCACCATACATAGACATAAAAAGAGGTGTCAGACAAGGTTGTGTGCTGTCCCCCTGCCTATTTAATTTATACACCGAAAAATTTTTCAAACAGATACAGGAAATACCAGGACTGAACATCAGTGGAAGATCAATAAACAACCTTAAATATGCAGATGATACCGTGTTGTTAGCTGAAAGTGAACAGGAGTTACAAGAACTAGTGAAGCAAGTGAACAGTATAAGTCATGAATATGGACTCGACATTAATATTGAGAAAATTAAAACTATGATAATTAGCAAATCAGACGATAAACCCACATTAAAGATAAGCGTAAATGGGAAAATCCTGGAACAAGTCAAGAGCTACGTATATCTTGGTCATATAATAACAGAAGATGGCAGATGTGAAACAGAAATCAAGAAGAGAATAGGAATGGCCAAAGCTACATTCAACAACATGAAACATATACTGACATCCAAACAGTTATCTCATAAATTAAAACTGAGAATCATAAAGTGTTATATATATTCTGCATTTCTGTATGGTGCAGAAACATGGACGATGAATAAGCATTTGGAAGAAAGAATTGAGGCTCTTGAAATGTGGATATATAGAAGAATGGGGCGTATCTCATGGAAAGAGATGAAAACAAATAAGGAGGTCCTAGAAAATCTAGGTATGAAAAGAGAACTAATGAGAGAGGTCAAAGTTCGGCAGCTAAAATACTTTGGCCACATAAAAAGGCATAACACCTTGCAGAAGACCATAACAGAAGGGAGAGTTGAAGGCAAACGTGCAAGGGGAAGACAGCGCTATAAGTGGGAAGATAACATCAAGAGATGGACGGGAAAGAGTCTATCAGAGTGTACCACCAAGACAAGAGACAGAAGACGTTGGAGATCCATTACAACCAACCTTCGTTGTGGAGATGGCAACTGATGATGATGATGATGATATTTTTGGAAAACCGTTATTTGCTCCGTTTCATTTTTACTATATAACTTATTAAAAATTAATAAAATGCAAAATAATTCTACTTTTTATACTGCTAAAAGATGCATGACATATGTTACGCTATTTTTCAAATAGTTACTGTATTTTTAAATAATTCTGAGCGAAATATGGCTTCTAGAAGTTGTAGAAATTCGGCTGATATGTTCTGTTACATGTGCGGATATTTTACCGATCGTGTTCACCAGAAAAACTTTACACCATTACTAAAGAAAGCATACAAACTTTATTTCGATTCGAAAGTTGATGATGCAAATAAATCTTGGAAGCCAAATGCAGTTTGTTCAACTTGTGCAAATACATTGGCAGGTTGGTTACGAAAATCGCCGAAGCATAAGTCGATGCTTTTTGGAGTGCCAGTAATATGGCGTGAACCGACAAATGACGCTACTGATTGTTACTTCTGCTTGACAAATATCCATGGTTTCACTTTTAAAATTAGAAAGTCTGTGGTTTATCCAAATATTGAATCGGTTTCGAAACCAGTGCCTCTTGATCCAATCACGTGTCCGATCCCAGTTCCACCAGAACAATATCTGTTGGACGTGAATGAACCATCAGAAAGTGATAGTTTTCCTGCTTTAGAAACTAATTCTGACTCGGATTATATACCGGTGAATGATGGTGTTCACTTAATTAACCATTCAGAACTTTCAGATCTAATACGTGATCTCGTTCTTACCAAAGGACAAGCGGAATTACTCGGTTCGCGACTCAAAGAATGGAATCTTTTAGCGCCCAAAACACCCGATATCTAAATTTCGTCATAGACACAGAGAACTTGTTCAATACTTTGAGATGGATGATGACATTTGCTATTGCAAAGATGTAAACGGTCTAATGGTGCACCTCGGTCATGAGCACATAGTCAACGAATGGCAACTTTTCATCGACTCTTCCAAGACTAGTCTAAAAGCCGTGTTATTGCATAACGAAAATTTATTTTCATCAATTCCAGTTGCCTACTCTGTTCATATGAAAGAAACTTATGACAATATGGCTATACTTTTGGCAAAAATAAAGTACAATGACTACAAATGGCGGATTTGTGGAGACCTAAAGGTCATTGCAATTCCCACGGGCATGCAGACTGGGTATACTAAATTTTGTTGCTTCCTATGTGAATGGGACAGCCGCAACAGACAGGAACATTATGCAAGAAAGGTGTGGCCTATCAGGGATCATATGCAGCTCGGGCATAAAAATGTAATACACGAGCCATTAGTTAACACAGACAGCATCATTTTACCACCGTTACGTATAAAGTTGGGTCTCGTGAAGAATTTCGTAAAAGCGTTAGATAAAACGAGCAAAGCTTTCACTTATCTTCGAGAAAAGTTTCCGCAAGTTAGCGATGCAAAGATAAAGGAAGGTATCTTTGTAGGACCTCAGATTAGGAAAGTTATTGCAGACAAACAATTCGAGAACTTGTTACATGGTAGTGAACTTCGCGCATGGATGGCATTCAAATCGATCGTCAATAACTTTCTGGGAAATCACAAATCTGTCGACTATGTGCATATTGTTAAGCAGTGCATAGATGCATACAGAATTATGGGCTGTAACATGTCCCTCAAAATCCATTTGCTCGATTCGCATCTTGACTTTTCCACTGACAACCTTGGCGAAGTCAGCGATGAACATGGAGAAGATTCCATCAAGATATCGCCGTAATAGACGGTTATCAAGGACGGTGGAGTGTGACCATGCTTGCCGATTATTGTTGGATGCTTCATCGCGATGTACCACATGCCATTCACCGACGAAAGTCGACTGCAAAGAAATTCAAGCCTATGTAACTGTTATTCTTCTTGTACGAATGATGTTGTAATACTGTATGTGTTGTTAAAAAACTTCAATTGCGTATTTCTAGAGATCCCGACCTGATAGAGAAAAACGGTTTTCAGATTTAAAAACAGCGCATTAAAATTGACCAGAAAAACATAGAAATGTTAGAGAAAGAAAATTTTTTTTTTTTTTGTTAGCCAGTGTTATCTCTCCGGTTACAATCTATCCATCTATTTATCCAAACTATCTTCTCGGCCTTTTGGCTAAGATCAAAGATCACACATATTTTACACAATAAAGTCAATAGACCTCACTTTGCGCCCCAAAAGAGGTATTTAAAAAAAAAAATTTTTAATGTTGGCCAAGATCAAAGTGTTGGTGCAGATCTAAGCCAGGGCCGAGATCAAACACATTTACACAATAAAATTAATAAACCTTACTTTAAGCCCCAAAAGGGGTAAAAAAATAAAATAAAATCTATCCAATCACTTATCCATCCATCCATCCATCTATCTATAAAAAGTAAAAATAGTACCATAGAAGATACTGCCGCAGAGAAATGAAATGTTAGAGCTTTTACTATAGATCCAGCTTCCAGAGATGGGATGACCAGCTCCTTTCATCGCTGCCTTTTCCTGCCCTAACTCATGAGCAGAGTCTAATACCCAGACAAGCTCGGGCGTTGGCGTAGCTGGAGAGTCCTTGTTAGGGATTTATGCTAGCAGATAGATAATGTTGGTCCTTTTCATGACTTAGTATCTATCAACGTTGATCGGGTTAGCAATCAACAGAGTTGACTTTTCTTTTTGGATGGTAAATGCGCTCTGATATAACCAAAAAGGTTGAAAGGAACGCGCCTCGCCAGAAGAAGGCAAAAACCGAACCAAAAAAATAAAATGAGCAGAGTCAGGTACTTCTAGGTAGACTGGAGCGTGCCACCACCGTGTTTAGAACCCGCTACCTTTGTCGCGAGAGACCAGCTATCTAACCACTCTGTCAATCGGACGCTCATCTCAGTCTATGCACCCAGTTATTGTTAATATCTGTGTTTAGTCCATTTACATCGCATTTAACTAAGAGGAGTACGTGAATGGGAAAAGAAATGCATGAATTTTGAGGACAAATCGACAAAGAGAGAAAGAGAAGAGACAGACGGAGTAAGAAAGAGACTACTCCTACTTGAGATATTCCCAGTATTACTCTCTTGACAAGTAATGGAATATTACTTCAGGTAATTACGTCTCTCTACGCTCATCTCCTGTGATGTTTACGTCTATCTTTCTAACGTTCTTTCCACTCTGATAAATTCTCACTGTGAGTTTTCAGCCAGTTCATTAACTGATTACCTGTAGATAATGTATCAAAAAGATCAATGGGAAGGTACTTCCAGCGTTTATTTTGAAGCCTTAGTCTTTCAGATGAAAAGTTAAATTCAGTTATTTTCTTTCATGAATCGGCACATCACTATAGAAGTTGTTTCATGAACTGCTTGAAACAAATGATGCAAGGTTTCTCATATTTAGACTTTGCTAAACAACTCTACGCATTTCAAGCAGTCATTTGATCTCATCACTATCATCCCTCAGCTCCCCAAGGAGCATAGGCCTTCAATAAACCCATGCTAACTCCTTATGTCCCGTGCCATCAGGTCAAGGTCTACATCATCATTTTCATTTGTGCCTCCAGTTCTCTTTTCCGTGTGTTTTTTGGTTTGCCTTAGCTTCCCTTACCCTGAAGTTTCAGAACAAGGACTACCTCGTAATTCTATCAACAGGTTTCCACAAAGTGTGTCTCATGCGTCTCACCATAGAACGGCACAAATTCTGCCAGTCACATCACTAGCCTGAACGAAACATTGCACAAAAGCAAGGCTTAGTTACAGAATATCGTTTCGTCTGTCCCAAGCAAGACTGTGAACAGTTATTAGTTGGCGAAAATATCACATACATATCTACAAGAATCAGTTTGTAAGTCAGCATTAGCTGATGAATATCCTTTGCTGGAGAGAACAGCTCACATTGCGCACTTTACGAGATATAATTCTGCAAACTAACCTTTAAGCGGAAATGAGTTGACTTCAAAAACGTCAATCAGATTAAACCAGCATGCAAGAAAGAGAAAGCTCAACATCAACAGATCAGGCAGATCTGTCAATCAAATTCAAGCATCTAATAATCTGTAGTCGCGAGCCCAATAAAAACTCTTGACATTAGAGCTGCTTCGGAAATTGTTGGGGGGGGGGGGGGGGGTTGTTATTAAGAATTGGGCTCCCGAAGACTCGAAAAACCTAATTCACAGTTGGATTTTTTCGATATTACTGGACCGGCGTCGAAGTATAACTAGGTGACAAAGTTCGTACTCTGCGACTAGTTGTAGTACCTGACAATTACAGTGGTTGTAAGATTTTAAGGATGCAGTAGTTTCATGCTTTTTGGTCTAACAAATCCTGACCATAACTTCATATCTTCTGAGATCGTCAGAGCAGTTGAACCACTCAATTAAAGTCACATTTTACAACCGGACAAAGAACTTTGCAACAAGCTTTGAAGTGTCTGTGCAGTCGGTCTAGGAAAAAGCATTACTTTAAAATCACATTGGTGTCTCAAACTAATGCATTTCCAATATTTCACAAACCATAGCCAATGCCTTTTGCCCAAAAACACGACACTAAGAAAGAATTTGAACGGCTTACTCAAGCAGGAATTGTCAAGCCTCAATCGTAAAATGCCGAAGAAAAAAATTTACTGTATTCAAGCAGCTTTCTGCAGACGTCGTCATTTAATCTGATTTGCCAGAATAAACTAAGGCTGCAGTGTGCTACTTCAACCATAGAAAACTAAGTGTCCACGATATTTTTTGTTGATTCTATCTGTTTTAACAAGCAATCTGGTTGTGGTGGGTTTTGATTTGTATTTAGAAGTCTACAGAGTGATGCGTGATGCCATATGATGATGGATGGTATCCGCATGTCTGGTTTTGTATGGTGTGCAGATGTGTTCAGTCAAAACAATGTTCATCCAAAAATAACAGGGCAATCCACATAGGACGTCAGTAAACTCACGACGTATAAAGTCAATGAGTCTTGAAACAGCCGTTGACGTTTTTCTTCATTATTTATTGTGGACGCCACAGTGACAAAATGGTTACGCGAATATGTAGACACATCAAACAGTCATTATCACAGCAACATTCAATACAGCAATAGACGGTAGACAGCATTACAATGATGAGTCAGATGCATGTTATATTTCATAGTGCTGTAAATGTAGTCAGGTGAAAATCTCCATCCTTTTCTATAACAGCCAGGAGATAACCAGATGTATGAGATCAGTTCACTCTCCTTAATCTGACTTCAGCAAGACAGACACGTCTGCCGAAGTATAAATAATGTCCTCAAAAATATCCTCTAGATAACAAAGGTTTTTCAAACCTAGTTCAGGTAACCAAGTAGCAAGTAATAGTCCTTGGGACCTGCATCAACCGATGCAGCACAATACAGCGACATGTGAGCTAGGAAAACATCTCGTGACGACGACTTTCGAAGACAGGCTATGAACCAGAAATCGTTCACGACCAAAAATCGATAGAGTTAATGACAAAGTCAATTTACCTTGCTTTCATGAAATACACAGAAATATCACGCCTCCCGACATGTGGGAAACACTAGAGGTATTATCTCGAATAAACGAAATATCCATTAAGAGGACTACACATCCCTGACAGAACAAAAAATAGCGGAGATCCCCTCTTCAACGAGGCATCTCTTTCGCCATTCCAAATCGCTCACTCCACTAGTGGTGGGCGGAAACCGATCGACCAAGAAGCAAGACAAGTCATGCGCAGTCCAGCGCAAAATGACCACAGCTCAAACTTAACTGCATTCGATACCAACGCGAGAAGACAAATGCTTACCGAGAAAAGTGACTATAAATTTCAAGCAGTTGTTGCCCTTGCGTTATAAAATAGATATTGTAAAAAACGATGTTGCGAGAATTTATCACGCAACATATCACCACCTCCTCCCGATAAAAAAAAATGTGGAACATATTTTTTTTTAAATATCAAAGAGCATGCGATAAGCGGCTCAAAACGCACGAATTATGCGCTGATAATTAATTAAATTGCCTAACATGAGGCTAAATATAGAGTGTCTGGTGAGGATATACCTCAACAGAAAAATAAATATGTCTCAAAAATATTCACATCGGGGAGGTGTCACCAACACACATCACGTTAGCATGTAAACACAATATACGTATGCAAGTTACCATAATCATCATTAAACAGCATACTCTAATATTGTCTTTAAAAATGGATGTACAAATCTGATAGGAAAATTTAAATAGTACATTATTTGACATGTAATGACATAAGTACATAGTAAAGTTAAACTACATGACGATCCAGGACATATGCTCTGGTATTCCGAGGGTAAGTACACAATCTAGAACTCATCATGCTTGATACTAGTAAGGTAAGTCCTCAGCTCAACAATGACATTCTGAGAAAGTACAAGCAATATAATGCTAATTAATAACTAATATGCTTCATAAGGTACAATACATTATTAATAATTGTGGCTGTTTAGTAAACTAACGGCCCTTATATTAACCACTCAGTCTTCCTCTATCATCTTAAAAAACGAACAGAAGAAGATGATAACAAAGCACGATGGTGTGTACATATAAAGTGAGTACAGATGTGCTAATCTATTGTAGTAATATAGGTGTGTTATGACTCTGTAATATATGGAATAATAGGACAGAAGTATTAGTTGGAGTCATGTGGGCATCTAGACAAAATGTCAGCCATCACATTATCCGCACCACGGATAGCTCGCAACGTGAAGTGAAAAGGTTGAAGAGCTATAGCATATCGAGTGGATCTCGAACTCTTCAAATTCTTAGTCTGAATAGCTGTAAGAGCTTTCTGATCAGTCTCTAGAATGAAATGTGCGCCCAGGAGGAATCTTTGTAGCTTTAGAATTGACCAAACCATCGCTAACAACTCACGGTCTAAAACCGAGTAGTTCCTCTCTGCCGCATTTAGTTTTCTAGAAATGTACATAACAGGATGCAGAGTATTTGCATATCCTTGCATCAGTGCTGCTCCAATCCCAGTGGATGAAGCATCACTCCGAAGAACAAAAGTCCTATCAAGAGTAGGTAATCTTAAGATGGGAGGAGAAGAAAATATATTCTTGATTTGGTCTAATGAAGATTGGCATTCTTCAGACCAACGGACCAGATTAGGCGAACCTTTCTTCAACAATGTTGAGAGAGGTGCCATGATCGAAGATAAATTTGGAATAAATCTCCCATAAAATTGAATTAAACCTAAGAGACTCCTAACTTGTTTCTTCGTTTTAGGAACAGAGATGTTCAGTATTTTGGAAGTATTGTGGTCTTCTGTCTTCAAGAGACCATGACCAACACGATGACCCAGGAAAGAGATTTCACCAAAACCAACAAAAGCTTTTAGAAGGTTTTGCTGTCAAATTATTCTCACGTAGAGTGGACAGTAAGTCATATAACCCTAAATAGTGATCTTCCCAGGTATCACTGAAGAGACAGATGTCATCTAAGTATGCGATGACATCCGAACGATGTGACAGAATTCGACGCATCATGCGAACGAAAGTGGCAGGGGCGTTCATGAGACCAAAAGGCATAACATTCCATTGAAATAGCCCCCTAGGTGTAGAAAAAGCAGTAAGAGGTTTGGCATGCTATGCTAAAGGCACTTGCCAATAACCTTTAGACAAGTCAAGTTTAGTGAAGAATCTAGAATTAGAAAGTCTAATCAGTAGATCTTCTAACAAAGGCATCGGTTCAGCATCGAACTTTGTGACCTGATTCAATTTGCGATAATCAACACAAATTCGTATGTTCTTATCCTTCTTCCGGACAATAACCATGGAAGAAGAATATGGTGAAGTCGATGGTTCAATTATATTTAATTGAATCATTTCATCCAATTCCTTTTCCACTTGCGACTGAAAGTTGTATACAAGAATAGGATGTTACGGCCTAACCCTAATTGGATTATTGTCGTAAGAATTATGTCATGTTCTATGACATCTGTGTGTCCAGGAATGTCAGTGAGAACATCCTGAAATGTTTGTAACATCGACGAGACTTGTCGATGTTCGTCACCAGAAAGATTAGGAGAAACAGAAACGTTTTTCCAAGATTCCGTGGAATGTAATGGAACCACTGGAAGGGAAGGTTGACATCAGAGAAGGTAGCTTCCTCATCCTGTATGACAGACAGGGATGAATAATGACCGTGAGGTGCAGGAGCATCATCCGTTGCCTGGAAAATAGGCAGCAAATAGTCCGGACGTTCGTGAAATTCCGAAAGCATGTTTATGTGGAAAGTTTTATGCTTTCCATCAATATCGACCACATAGTCAACATCGGAAATCCGAGAGACTATTGCATACGGACCTTTCCATGCATAAGAAGTCTATTTTCCCTACTGGGGAGTAGGACGAATGCTTTGTCACCTGGACAAAGTTGTCGTAGACATCTATTCTTATTAGCAAACTGTCTTGCCTTCTCTTTAGCAATTTCTGATGAAGCAGTTGCTAGCTTACATGCCTCAATGATCTTTTGTCTAAGAGCAATGACATACTCATATGAGGATTGAGTTTCCTCGCTAATATCATCGGCAGTGATGAGATCGTGTAATAAAGACATAGGGCCGCGTGGACGCGCGCCAAAGACAAGTTCGAAGGGAGAAAATCCTGTGTGTTCATTAGGGACTTCCCTATAGGCAAAGAGAGCCGCGGGTAAAACCCTGTCCCAATCTTGAGGATGATCTTCAGTTATCTTACCAAGCAAAGTCTTGAGCGTTCTATTCAGACGCTCAACTAACCCATTAGACATAGGATGGTAGATACTACTGAGAGATCGTTCAATATGTAAGGTAGACATTACCTGTGACATAGTGTCAGATATGAGTTGAGTGCCATGGTCTAACAATATTTCTCTGGGGAACCCCAAGCGAGAAAATATCAACCAAAGAGCATCTGCGATATCTGTAGTAGATATGCTCTTAAGAGGAATAGCCTCTGGCCAACGTGTGCACATATCGACACATGTAAGGATAAACTGATGTCCTCTGGCCGAGTTGACCTTAAAAGGGCCAATAATATCTATGGCCATTTTCTGAAACGGCCGAATAGGAATGTCAGCAGCCTGGATAGGCGCAGCATGTCGTGGTCCTCTAGATTTGACCTCCTGACATACCTTGCATGATCGGCAGTAAATACGAATGTCCTTATTGACAAAAAGGCCAAAAAGAAAGCCGCAAGGACTCTCGACTTCGTACGGGCAAAACCCATATGTCCAGCACATTGCGAGTCATGAGCATGTTGTAATATTTGGACTCTCATGCTCTTGGGAACAAGAATTTGCGAATGTGCCGACGTAGTCGAATCTTGTACCATACGTACAAGTACGCCGTTTCTCATTGCCATCCAAGATTTTCTATTTGTATCCTGATTCGGATCACCTTTCTTCGCAAGAACGAAGAATTTTTTTAAAGAAGGATCTTCTTCTTGCAATTTTAAGAAAGAGTCACGAGTGATTACTAAGTGACTATCTTGGCTATCAACTTCATTATCACTATTCAGTGAAGTTTCGGGTGTTTGTAGAGCTTGTGCTCTTGTAACTACTGCATTTGTAGCTTGCATGTTATTATCTTCCCAAGCAGCAATCTGCTGTGGGGTACACTCCCTAACTCCGTGAATACGACCAATAATAAGGTCCGCAATAGGATTAGGTAAGAGACAAGCATGCACATCTCCAGTAAAGAAAGGAGTGGCAATGCGAATTACAGCAGTAGGATATTTTTTCTAGAGTGCCGCCAAATGTGACACATTTAATAACCCTTCCTGTAGCACAAGATGGATCTACAAGCGATTGTCTAACACCAATAGTGGTGCATCGGGAATCGAAAAGTAGTGAGACCGGAGTATCATTAACAAGACCCTTATGTAGAATTAAAGAACCCCTCCCGTCATGCGCAACAGCAGCAGGAAGAGCGGGAAGTGGGTGACCACAACTCAAAGTAGTTATGGTACCCGGTTCGAATAAAGTACTGCATTGGGGGGCATTTGTTTGCTCTCTCAAAGTCAAAAGCAGAACCAGTGACAGCGTCAAAGTTTTTATTATCAACAACATGATTACAGGCTCCCTCAGTTTCCTGTTGTACAGCATTAGCCTGCTGAATCTCTTTTTTTTGTGTTGAGATCTACCCCGACTATTATTACCTCTGAAGTTATCAAGTTATTATTATCTCTGCAGTTATTATTGTCTCTATTGTAATTGTTATCCTGGTTCGAATTCCAGTTTCCACGATTACTATCATGTTCACATTGATGCGAACATCTATTTGTTTTGGTTCTGAGGTCTTCGGCAGGAATAACCTCTATTACCATATCCTCTTTTGAAATGCTTATAATTATTAGGATGATAGTAACGACCACTATCAGGTTGTCTCCAATTCTTCGAAGAAGAATCACCATGAAATTGGTTTCCATGATTTTGACAGAAATTACCGCTGCTCTTTCTATCAAAATTTTGTTGGAATCTACGAGCAAAGTTTTGACCATACGGAGCTGCCGAAGCAACTGGTAAACCTTCTTTCACCTTAGAGTTACCCATGGTTATGTGTGGGTGTGCAGTTACGTATTGGCAACAGAAATCTTCCATTTCTTTTATTGTTTTAGGTTTACGTTCATGAAGGAAAGCAAGGAAAGACTCATTGACAGACGACATGACTTTGTCTCTAAGTATTAAGTCCATAAGTCCTTCATAAGTTTTTTCCGTCTTAGATAGTTCAACCCATCGTGAGAAAGTAATGCGTATTCTTGCAATAAACTCGGAGAATTCAACTCCATTTTCAGGTAACATGTTTTTAAATTGTAGACGATAGCCGTCTTCGTTAAGCTGATATTTCTTTAACAGAGCGGCCCTGACAACCTCATAATTGTTCTTGTCAGGTTCATCCACACCATATTTAATATACTTAGAGCTTTACCTGTCAGTATCCCTGATAACTGATAAACATATTTTGCTTTGTCTATGTTATGAGCTGTACATGCTTGTTCAAATCTGTCCAGATAGAACATTATGTCATCACTGGAAGGACTAAAATTTGGCAACTTAATCTTAAAAGTATCATTATTAGCCTTACCAGAAGATGAACCCTTGTTTGAATCATTACCATTACTCATGTTCATCAATTTCAATTTTTCCAACTCTAAAGCTAAGACCTTTTCTTCATGTTCCATTTTTGCTTTCTCTTTCCTCTCATCAGATTCTCGCTGTAATCTTCTCTCCTCAGCCTGAGCCTCTATTTGAAGTCTTTCAGCCTCTTTTTCAAGTCTTTTATTTTCAGCCTCTTTTTCAAGTCTTTTATTTTCAGCCTCTTTTTCAAGTCTTTTATTTTCAGCCTCTAGCTGGAGTTTTCTTTCCTCAGCTTCTGATTCCCTTTTTTGTTTTTCCATTTCCATTTGGAATCTTTTTTCATCCACCTGCATCTGCAGTTTCTTTTGTTCAGCTTCCATATGCAGTTTCTTTTGTTCAGCTTCCATTGCTTTATCATATCGAGCAGTTGCAAATTCTTCTAACTTATCACCAGTCTTCCCAAGCAATTTACCCTGCTCAATAAAGTGCTCAAATGTAGACATGTTGTCTAACATATGCGCCCAAAACCTGAAATAATTAACTAATTTATTTCAAACCTAAGTGTAACAAGTCTTAATTAAGCACTTGTATATTCACATCACCTTATATTATCCCAGTCTCTGTGGGAAACAAGTCTCCAATCAAAGAACTTGTATATGAAATATCAACAATCAATTCTTGATCATAAGTGCACTTCTCATTCAATAGTGCACGACACTATTCACCATTCATTTATCATCAGTGTAGTAGTAACAGTGCATTAGCATAGCCCATTAACTAATTACTATAACTGTAAACAATGACTATGTAAACACATGCAGAATGTAAACATTGAAAATGTAAACAATGCAAACAATGTAAACAATAACAATGTAAACAATAACAAAGATCAGCAACAATACAAAAACGTTCGCAGAAATCAACTAAAAATAAAGCAGAAATTAATGAAATATCACAAAAAATGTGACGATATCTACGATAGAATTAAACAAAATACATGACACCACAGTGTATAAACAAAAATGTTGTATGAAACTAAATTATAGACAAGAGTAGGCTAACAAATACAAACAAATCAAAACAAAACTAAAGAATGCGAAATAATAACGAAAACAATATTAAAACATGTCATCACAGCTAACATAAATAGCAACAGAAGTCGCTTAGCAAATTCCAGTATCGGAAATTTGCAAACCCTACAGAAAACGCTCACAATAGACGACCTCTATGACGTGGCATAATCTAACGGAGACACCACCCAACCGAGAACCCGCTGAAATATAAACATATAAATATATAAAATATACAAATAACATATAGACATAATAACATATAGAATGAGATGATACACAGAAGACTCAGCAGAAGTATAAGGGCACAGTTTACATACAAACAGGCCACTTAACTTATAGGCTTCCAATCGTCGAACAGCAGAAAAAACGGATGTCAATCAACGTCCTAAAGAGCGAAGCTCCAACGATGATGGCACATCTGAACTGCTTCCACTGCTAACACGATGGTACAAGAGCTTCTGAAATACTGTGTGTTGAGTTGTTTCGGCACTTGACCTTCTAATCCAAAAGTAAGTTGATGGAAATCGGTACTTGGCCTTCTTCAGAAAACAACCCGTTTCAACCGGCACTTGACCTTCACAAAAACGACAGCACTGGAACCTTGACAGCAGCAACTTGCTTGACTTGCGTAAAAGATCACAGCAGTCCGAGTTATCCGGCAACATGTAACAACGCCGGGTACTGTCAAATTCTTGTTTCCGTCAAAAAATTGAAATTTTGACTTTTACCGGGCAACGCCGAGTACTTTGAAAATTTTGAAGATGTTGACTGTATTGAAGAATGTTAATTTCTTGAAGGATGCTGATGAATTCTGGTTGAAAATGAAGTGGGTAAGGGACCCCGTGTTTGCTGGTACCAGAATCAAACCAGCTTATGGCCACCAAATGATGCGTGATGCCATATGATGATGGATGGTATCCGCATGTCTGGTTTTGTGTGGTGTGCAGATGTGTTCAGTCAAACAATGTTCATACAAAAATAACAGGGCAATCCACATAGGACGTCAGTAAACTCACGACGTATAAAGTCAATGATTCTTGAAACAGCCGTTGACGTTTTTCTTCATTATTTATTGTGGACGCCACAGTGACAAAATGGTTACGCGAATATGTAGGCACATCAAACAGTCATTATCACAGCAACATTCAATACAGCAATAGACGGTAGACAGCATTACAATGATGAGTCAGTTGCATGTTATATTTCATAGTGCTGTAAATGTAGTCAGGTGAAAAACTCCATCCTTTTCTATAACAGCCAGGAGATAACCAGATGTATGAGATCAGTTCACTCTCCTTAATCTGACTTCAGCAAGACAGACACGTCTGCCGAAGTATAAATAATGTCCTCAAAAATATCCTCTAGATAACAAAGGTTTTTCAAACCTAGTTCATTTAACAAAGTAGCAAGTAATGGTCCTTGGAACCTGCATCAACCGATGCAGCACAATACAGCGACATGTGAGCTAGGAAAACATCTCGTGACGACGACTTTCGAAGACAGGCTATGAATCGAAATCGCTCACGACCCAAAATCGATAGAGTTAATGAAAAAGTCAATTTACCTTGCCTTCCGGAAATACACAGAAATATTATGCCTCCCGGCATGTGGGAAACACTAGAGGTATTATCTCGAATAAACGAAATATCCATTAAGAGGACTACACATCCCTGACAGAACAAAAAATAGCGGAGATCCCCTCTTCAATCAGGGTACCTGACTGCTACCACCCCATACGATCTCACTCTGCGATTTATTTTGGGTATCTAGTGTTTGTGATGTTATTTATATGGCTTGATGTCTAGGGTAATGAAAATGTAGTGATAAATGCGTTAAACCAGTACAATTTTAACTCACTAACATCGAATAAACAAGACTGGGTTTAAAGTTATGATATATATGTATATACAATTTAATTTCCTGTCCCTCAAATTTTTTAGGATAGGAATGTTTAACTTAAAATGAAATTATGGTTTTATATCAAATTAACTACACAAGAAGGACATTAGTCCAATATATCTCTTAATATGTTAATGTTTATACACGTTTATTCCCTGTTGGAGACTACTGTTATCTGAAGAGTCACTATTGGGAAAAACTGGTATTCACATCATATCACAAACTGTTACTGAATAGGGTGGAGATCGAACATATTTGAGCTAGCATGTAAGCCCTGAAGATTTAGGCTTATCTTAGAATCCGTGTAGACCCTGGATGACTGGTTTGAGAAAAATGCACACGATCCACTGCCGTGTATTCTGGAGTCTGCGATTACTTGTATGCTTTGATAAAGAAACAACCGGTAGGTTGCCTCAACGTCTGCAGCTCCGACTTCTGACCAAATTGAAATGGGTGATGTAACCCTGAAACAAGAGGAACAAGCCTCCCTAAGTCTCCAGCTGACTATCTCCACCACTACCAATTTAACATCATTAAACAAGTATTGTGATCAGATAAAATAGATAACTAAATTAGCTACAGTCTTTAACTTTATTGCGACTTCTTCATAACAGTGGGTATCTTCTTTTCCACATAGTCTCAACGCCCCTTTCAATATACATCATCTTCTTCTTCAGCTGAAAATACAATCTTTTCTTTTCTTCAAAGTTAATATACCAATAGGCCTGCCAGTGACTTCCTGGTCTTTCAGTCAAAATATGTATGACAATATTCAACTCAAATTTAGTTTAATTTGCTTCCTATGTCTGCTTAGACATGCCCCTGCTCCTAGTATGTCGCAATCTTCCACAAAGGCAAAATGTCGTACACACCAATGTTATGGCGCCCTATCTGGGTTGGCCTCTACATCTAATAATGTATTAAAAAGGTTATTCATCTTACCGCAATCAATGAAATAATCACACAATATGTTAAGGTTTAACAGGCTGTCAATGGTCACTTTTAGACAGCTGCTTCTATAGACGCAACGGCTATTTATTGCTCTGCTTGAAACCTTGCTTGTATGAAAAATCTCTTGTTGTAACTTTTCGTTTGCCAGAACTCATTCCACCGGGACTCATTTAGTATGCGGCACGAGATCAAAGAGACAGACTGAGGGATTTCAGGGGAGACTATCGGCGTTATCAAAGACAGTAGTGGTCCCTGATACGAGACGCAGTTGCTTGCCGCTATTTTCGCGTCTCGGTGTCAATCGCAAAACCGAGCGAACGGGAAAGCCGAAACGGGCAGCAGCGAACGGAGATACGAAGACCAGGGTGCGGTTTCTTCTCTTGATTTGGCGGTCAGATCCCCAAAAGTTCGTGAGATCAAATAAGCTGTCAAGTTTATCATGTCCCACTCAACTTACATTCCATTTTAGCTAAATAGACCATGAAGACTAGACACGTTATCACTCGCTGGCCAGACCTTTACAGAAGCACTAGCTTTATTGAAATCTTGTTATAGATTTTCCCCTGGATTTTATATATAGATTTGCAGTGATTTCTATTCTGTGCAAAGCGGTAATATAGATTGTGTAAAGTGATCAGTGGTCTAGTTCAGTCATTCTATTTCAATGGAGTTTGTGTTAATTTAAATCTATTAAATTAAACCATCTCAATAGTTCCAGTTGTAAATATAATGATCTATCTATTATATTATTTCAAAAGATAATAGATGCTTAAATTAACTTTTAAAGTCGCGAAGGAATTTATAATTAATAAATTCAGTTAAGTCCTAGTTTTATAGATGTGTGTTTTAACCACTAGAATTCGCGCAGTGTTTATTAAATACATAATTAAATACTCGAGTGTATTATAGGCTTAACGGGAAATTTATCGCGCTTGATTTTTCGGTATGTTACATGTCTTTTTTCTTTCACACAGAGTGATCGTACCTGCGGTCCCAGCTAAATAAAGAAAGAAATAAAGAAATCATCCTATAAACTTCCAGTCATATTGAAGAAACATTTCTTTTAAAATATAATCTTGTGGCGGTCTTTTTGCGACCTAGCTGTCAGAATTAAATGAAATAAAGCCCACCCAAGAACATTTTTAAAGAATAATCATCAAATTACCCTTACAAACCTGTAAGATAAACTGGAAGGTAATCATCGCCAGTAGCGATATCATATTTACTGTTTACTGTGAGAGAGTACATATTTTCCTGACTGTGACTGAGCCTAGTTTTTTCCTCAATTGGATTTAATAAAACTATCATCACGCATTGAAGGAATTTTACCATAGCGGAGGATTAAAAGAGACCACTTCATTTTCACCCCTGTGCCGAACTGTGTTAGTGCCATCCCATAGACTCCTTTTAATATATATAATAAAAACACGAGAACTCTTAGTCTTCAAGTCTTGCGATAAGTGAGAATATTTGTTACCAACAAACCCTCGCAAACATCTGGGGCGGGACATCGAAGGACTAGACAGTTCATATGTCAAAAGATTACTTGCTGTTTTTATATACTTTTATGGATCGTCTGAGGCTGCATTCGGAAAGTGTGTGAGTATATGAGTGTGGATCCTCACGCGTGTGCATGAATGACAGGAAATTTAATCGTTTTCTTTTGTAAACCTGTTGTTAACTTTCTTGCCTAGTAATATAATTTTTCTGTATTCCCTGCATTGTTCCTTTAAGGGGGAGTTGCTAATTGGTTAACTCTGTTTAAAACCCCCCTCCTTTCCATTTGCTTAGTAAAGGGAAGAACAGCTGGGAAGAACAGGTTTTTTCTATCACCTATACCTAACTTTGTAACACCTCTTTCCGAGCAATTAACTTCACTGTTAGGTTAACGTACCCGTGTTCCTGATATTATCTATCTCTGGACTGGGTTTATCTTTGTCTAATAAGCGGGAAGGGCTTAGTCGATACCAATCTTCTTCACCCCTCCCAAATTTGTTATTTGCATTTGTGTACTTATGATAATTTATGTAATACCTGATATTTGTTAGTGATTGATGTTTAAAATGAATAAAATCACATAAACTCATTTAGTTCTGTGTGTTGGATATACCCAAAGCCCAACTTTTCCCCTATTCGTTTAATATAGTTTGTATCTACATCGTCTGTGTGTGTGAAAAACACCAAATCGGTGTGCGCGCAGATGCGAGTCTGGAAAACTGGCAAATAATTGTTTGACCAGGAGAGCGGAAGAGAAGATTGAGAGAAGCGATTTGTCGTAAATAAGTCTGTCTTTACTCTCCTCCAGCACGCTGTGAAGCAACTATTTAATATCTACATTTTCTATCACTGAGCTTTCCATCATCATTTTCCACTCTAAACCGGACCACTATTTCTACGACTCTTTTCTCTCAAAATAAATTTACGACAGAGGCAAGCCAATGTGACTTGTTTCCAAGCAACGACTAGAAAAATGTTACTTTTAAACTGAGCTGGGATATCAGTGTGATCGTCTGTATGTGTCGTCAAATTTTATTTTATGCAATAACTCAGTCACTTTTGAAGCTATCTAAAAGATGAAAAGTGATTATTAATCAGGCTAATGTCCTTTATCTAGCCAGTATATTTTCATCTACGTCTTTATCTAAGTTTGAATCTTTGTACTTTCATTCTGTCTTTTCCTTTTTATTCATCCTTTTATAGAATGCATAACATTATCTACGTTTTCTATCTTTCTTTAGCCCCATTCGCTCTCCCCTGCACTCATGTGTTCGTTAGTTTCAGTTTGAAAATACCCAAGTGGGTTTAGACTTTTTCCATACTAACCCCCGCTTCTCTCTGTCTCCCGTCTTTTTTTTAAAGAAACACGTGTTGGCCGACTTCCAAAACGGTTTCATGTTATATTTAAAAATTAGTACGGAGTAACGAAAAAGCCTTTTGTAAGGGGATGGGTACCCTCGCGTGGCGTTAATAGTTTCAAATCGCATGTCTCTCGTTGGCGTTTTTGAAAATGCGACGTTCTTGAAAAGAAAAAAATATAACTACTGTCGCATGTTGTAACTAATAATAGATTCTTAGAATACGTTAGTTAAAAAAAAAAAATTCAAGGAGTGTCCAATATTTTGCATTAGATTTGATCGTCCTTGACAATTTTCAAATTCTTCTAGAAGCGGGTTATAAACGGTAACGTTACGTCACTAGAATTGGACTTTTGAAAAATATGAGTAGAGTAGGGCAATGGTAGCTATCTTGGCGTATGGGAACAAAATTCAAATACAGTATTATCATTATAATTTGAGCTGAAGGGTTAAAAACGGTGCATTTTACTATACACCTCCCCTCTTAAAAGGATGCATCCCAATGCATCTTTATAATCCGTGTTAACAATCCTGATCAAATTAACTCAACTAAGCCCTATGACTATCCTGGGTTTCTGCAGGTGGGTGCCTACTCAAAAAATCTGCCCCAACATTCTGCGATCCAGGAATGTATTCAATGGTAAACGAGTAAGGTTGAATGAGCAAAGACCACCTTAATAAATGGGCATTTCCATGTTTTGCCTGGGCCAAAAATACTAGTGGCTAATGATCTGATTGTACCACGAATGTTCTACCATATAAATAGATCTGGAACTTCTTGATCGCCCAGACTAAAGCTAAACATTCTTTTTCAATTGTTGAGTAATTTTGTTCCGCTCGGTTTAATTTGCGACTGGCATAAGCAACTGGGTTCAATTCCCCAGCTTCTGAAGAGGACCTTTGTAACAAAGTGGTCCCCAAGCCCACATTACTAGCAACCGTTCTTACCACGAATTCCTGACTCAAATCGGGTAATTTCAATATAGGCTTGCTGGTGAGTTTTTCCTTTAACTCATTATATGCCAATTCACATTCTGCCGACCATTCAATTTTATATGGTTTTCCTTTGCGAGTTAAATCCGTCAGAGGTGCACACACAGAGTTAAAGTTTTTAATGTATTTTTGATAAAAGCCACAAAGTGACACAAAGGATCGCACATCCTTTTTAGTCTGTGGTCTGGGTGCTCTCTGTAATTTCTCCAGGTTCTTGGGGTCAGCGGTCATGCTACCCTGATGTACCGTATGTCCCAATAATTCCAATTCCTTGCATCCAATACAACATTTTGTTGGTCTAGCAGTCAAATTTGCCTCTCTGAGTCTATCAAATAGCATATTCAAAGAGTTAACGTGTTCTTCAAATGTTTCCGTAGCGATGAGGATATCATCCATGAAATTTGTTATACATGGGTTTTTCAGTGGATCCAACAATTTTCGCATCATTCTGGAAAACACACTCGAGGCATTCTTCAATCCAAACGGTAACATGTTAAACGCATAGTGCCCTTCCAATGTGCTAAACGCCAGATAAGGTCGGATCTCAGGCTTCACTGGAATTTGGTAATATCCCTTGCTGAGATCTACCGTGGAAAAATATTTTGCCTTGTTCAACCTGGCAAACAGTTGGTTAGTATCAGGTAATGGATCCACCTGACTTTCTGTGACAGCATTCAGTTTCCTGTAATATATGCACAGTCTATGTTCCCCAGAGAGTTTCCTCAACAATACCACACTAGAGCTATAAGGAGATTCACTGTGAGAAATAATCCCTTCTTGTAACAGATAATCTATCTCCTCTTTCAAAGCTTTCTCTTTTGCGAATGGGATAGTATAGGCTCTCATACAGATGGGTGTTGGGTCTAGTAATTTCATGTCATATTCCAACACGTTGGTGTGCCCCGATTATCCGTTAACACGTCTGTATGATTCTCCAGAACCTTTTGAATCTTCTGCCTCTGCCCTGTTGTCAGATGTTTACTGATCTTTACCTGTGCAGGAGTCTCACAGGGTTTCAGTGGGTATTCCACAGAGGTGAGAGGTTCATTCTTCATCTCAGTGGCTATGGCTAAGGTCATTAAGTGTGTCCCTTCCACATTGTTTCTCTCATTGTATTTCTTTAGAAGGTTCACGTGATAGACTTTTTCCTTTCCTTTCTTGTCTATCTTGTAGTTAGCTCTAGATACCTTTTCCAAAACTGTGTATGGACCTTGCCATCCAATTTGAAGTTTGTTGCTGCTGCCGGGTAGTAGAAGAAGCACCTTCTCTCCCACAGCTAGCTCCCTATCCTTCGCTTTCTTATTATAATATGCAGCATGTTTCTTCCTGGCTTGTCTTAGGTTATCATTTGCAAGTTTCCAGCCAGTTTTTAAGCGAGTGGTCAGTTTGTTCACATACTGATATGATGAGGTAACAGTCTCCTCTGCCTTCTCATCTGTCCACGTCCTCAATAAGGCTTCCAATGGACCTTTTATTGGTCTTGTTAATTTTGGTTGGCTATTCGGGAGACCAATTTTTCATTGCACCGGTAATTATCATGTAACTGGAAGTATGGTGCTGGTGATCTTCCTCCCTTTTGTTTGTAATCACACACGAACCGTCCACTACCAATTATTTTCCTGGGGTTTTCCCGCAGTTTCAGTTTCGAATTTAGAGGGCTTCCCTCTCTTTTATTTACGTCCAGTTCCCGGAATTCCGACCAAGCGATTGTCGGGTGGGACTGGGTTGAGGTTACTTTTTGCATCCTACTCATAGTGGCCATTCTACTTGGTTTTTGTGAAGACTGTGTGTGAAAAGGAGTCCTCCTATCCACCGTGTCTACTTTATATTTTTCTTTCTTTGTATTTTCAGGCGTTTTCACCGTAGTTTTTTTGTAGGTCCTGATTATTTTCCCAACGTGTGGGATTTCCCTTGTGACATTGGTCGCATGCCTCCACAAATTCTGCAATGTCAGCAGCTACACCTGGCCAATAAAATTTTTGAGATACTTTTTGACAGGTGGTACCTATTTTCTCATGTCCACCGTCTGATCCCACATGTGACCCTTTTATCACTTTCTCCCTATGTGAAGGGGGAAGTAGCAGCTGTCCATGACCAGTGGATCCAGTTCCAGCCTTCCTATACATGAGTTTATTCTTCATATAAAAGTCTCCTTTGTTTGGAGGTGTATGGCATTTTGGGAGTTTCTTGAAACACGGCTTTGGTGACCTATCCTCAGCCTGTGCTTTCCTCATCTCCTCTGAATGAGTATTTTTTGGGTTTTCGTCCTCCTTCCTTGCTTGTGATCTGGTCTGTACTGTTGCCATAATCACAGGTCTTTTGGGGTTTCCCAAAAAGACGTATCTACACCCCCAATATCAGAGGGTAGATTGGTTCGTTTATCACTGCTGCTCTAATCACTCCTTCCACATAGCGTGTTTTTACACTGATTCGTGCTATGGGAAGTGTCATAGTGGCTACTTCCTTGGTTGCTGCTTGTATTTCCACTGTTTCTGTGGTATACTGATCTGGGTGAACCAGGTGAGAACTTACGACTGAGTCAAAATCCAATCCAGTATTATAAAGGCACCTGATGGTGGCCCCATTACATACTACGTCTTCACATACAGGGGGATGATAAGGTTCCTGCTGTCCAGTAGGTTTTCTTTTTTGTCCCTTACTTCCTGTTTTAAGGCATGCAGCGTGGTAAGGAGGGATATTTTTCTTCCTACAGTCTTTTGTATTATGGTTATTCATTCTACAAAATTTGCAATATTTTTTTTCCGGTTTGCAGGGTTTCCTCTCATTGAATTGCGGGTTTCTATCTCGAGGGTCAAACCTGGGTCTATCATAGTTGGGTTTACCCCTGTTACCCTGATCTCTAGTGTCAAACTTATTATGGGGTTGAGGAGCTTTATTATTGCCTACTTGTTTCTTTTTAGCGCCAGCTACTTCTGCCTGGGCTGCCTGATACCTCTCAGCAACATTGAGCACATCATCTAATCTCTCCGCACCCTGTTCCATGAGAAACTTTCTCATGTCTGGAGCCATGGACTCTCTCACCTGCTCTATCATAATCATTTCCTTTAAGTCTTGGGTTTTCCCCAGAGCAGTCCATTTCTCCAAATAGGTTTCCAACCTTGCAGAGAATTGATGATATGTCTCCCCAGACAGGAGCTTAGCATTTCTAAATCTCTTTCTATAAAACTCACCATTCTTCTCGTATCTAATTAAAAGAGCCTGTTTTAATATGTCATAGTCTTCCTGATCTTCCCTTCTCAATTTGGAAAATTCCTCATACGAGGTTCTGTGGTGGGTTTTGATGTTATGAATTGTTGTTATGTATTATTATTGGATTAAATAAGATCAGCTATGAAGGTCCCTGAATTTAACAAATAGTATTTTAAACTTTCCAGAGTACCCTTCCGCTACCACCCATTTGATCTCATTCAAAATTAATCTATATTATTATATAAAATGACTTCGTGTAGTGTCTAGGGTTATGAATGTGGAGTGAAATGTGCAATAACCAACAAACATACAAACAAATAGTTTATTATCCACAACCACCAACAGTACTACAACAATAACATACCAACGACACTTTAAAAGGCTATCTTATTTAAGACAGTGGTTGAAATTTGTGTAAATAAATTTTGTACAATTTATTATCCTGATTCTAATTTATTTTGAACCAGGACTGACAATCAAAAGTAAAATCAAAAGAATCATTTACAACATTCCAATAACACAGTGGATCTTCTGTCCATACATACACTATTATTCTAATATAAGTGTGTGGTTATATTCTTCTACTTTGAGGTAATACTGGTATTACACCATAGGTTGTTGGTTATAATCACTCCCTTTAAGTTAAGTCTGTTTTCGTTTGTCACTTGTGGAAATATTAATATTAGGCACAGTTTTCTAAATAAGGTCTAACCTCCGGCTTTACTGGGATCTGATAGTAGCCTTTGCTCAGATCCACTTTAGAGAAATATTTAGCTTTATTTAGCCTGGCAAACAGCTGATTTGTATCAGGTAATGGATCCACCTGACCTTCTGTGACAGCATTCAGTTTCCTGTAATCTATACACAGTCTGTGTTCTGCAGAGGGTTTTCTCAACAGAACCACACTGGAACTGTAAGGAGATTCACTGTGCGAGATAATCCCTTCTCTCAACAGATAATCTATTTCCTCCTTCAAAGCTTTTTCCTTAGCGAACGGGATCGAATAGGCTCTCATACAGATTTGTGTTGGGTCTATGAGTTTCATATCATATTCAAATAAATGTGTATGTCCCGGTCGGTCAGTTAACACATCTGTATGATTATCCAGAACCTGTTGAACTCTCTCCCTCTGATTTTTCGTTAACTGCGTACTGATTTTTACCTGTGCAGCGGTCTCACACAGGTGTAAAGGATATTCATGAGAGGTGAGTGGTTCCTTTTTCATCTCCATTGCAACAGACAAGGTCAGTAGGTGTGTCTCTTCCTGGTTTTCTCTGTCCAGATATTTTTTCAGGAGATTCACATGATAGATTTTCTATTTCCCCTTCTTATCTATCTTATAATTTGTTCTAGACACCTTCTCTAGAACTGTATATGGACCTTGCCATCCAATTTGCAATTTATTATGGCTGCCGGGCAGTAGAAGGAGCACCTTCTCTCCCACAGCTAATTCTCGATCCTTCGCTTTCTTATTGTAATAGGCAGCATCCTTTTTCCTGGCTTGTCTTAAATTTTCATTGGCAAGTTTCCAGCCAGTTTTAAGACGAGTGGTCAGCTCGTTCACATATTGATATGATGAGGTAATATTTTCTTCTGCCTTTTCATCGGTCAATGTCCTTAACAAGGCTACATATGGACTTTTAAGTTTGTTGACCTATTTTTCCATGCACCGGTATGGTCTCTCCCATTGGAAGCCTTATAGTGAGGATTTTTCTTCCTAGAATCATCATTCACAAATCGACCACTACCAATTTTTCTCTTGGGGTTTTCTTCCCACTTTAAATTCCTTGTGAGAGATCTTCTCTCTCTTTTATTTTCACCCAGTTTACATGATTCCGACCGACGGATTGTCGGCTTATCCTGGGGTAAAACATTTCTTTGTACTCGTTGCATAGTGGCCATTGTAAAACATCCAAGTGAAGACTGTCTGTGAAAAGGGGCTCCCATTCCACTTTGTCTACATTATTAATTTTATTTTTCTTTCCATTTTCAGGCCTAAGTTTGCCCCGTGGCGTGTCTATGTCTTGATCAATTTTCCCACTTGTGGGTGTTCCCTCATGTAATATGCCACATGCTTCTACAAAATTCTCAATGCCAATCATTTCCTCGGGCCAATAATAATTTTGAGCAATCTTTTGGATGATGGTACCTATTTTCTCATGGTCCCCATCTTTCCCAACATGTAAGCTCCTTATTAACTCTGCCCTATACTTTTTAGGAAGTACCAGCTGTCCCTGACAATTGGATCCAGTTCCAGCTTTCCTATATATCAGTTTGTTCTTCATATAGAAGTCTCCTTTGCCTGGAGGTGTATGACATTTGGACAATTTCTTAAAACAAGGCTTGAGGGTCTTATCCCCAGCCTGCGCCTTCCTCATCTCATCTGGAGGGGTATTTATCAGATTATCCTCCTCCTGTTTAGACTGTGATCTGGTCTGAAGCGTGGCCATGTACACAGGTCTCTTTTTACACACTTCGGTGTTATGGTTGTCCATCCGACACCAACTACAATAGAATCTACCTTTATGAAAAGGTTTTCTGTCATCATATTTCCTTTCATTGAATTGTGGGGTTTTATTGTTATAGTCATTGCGTGGCCTATCAAAATATTGCTTACATTTATTCTGTTCCCTATGGTCAAACTTATTAAAGTTTTGAGGTGCCTTAAAATTGTCTACCTGTTTCTTTTTATTCCCAACTACCTCTGCCTGGGCTGCCTGATACCTCTCAGCGACATTTAGTAACTCACCCAGCCTCTCTGCACCTTGTTCCATGAGAAACATTCTCAGGTCTGGAGCCATGGACTCTCTTAGCTGCTCAATAAGGATCATTTCCTTAAGATCTTGGGTTTTCCCTAGAGCAGTCCATTTCTCCAAGTAGGTCTCTAACCGTGCAGAGAACTGGTGATAGGTCTCACCCGACAGTAGTTTGGCATTCCTAAGTTTTTTTCTATAAAATTCTCCGTTCTTTTCGTATCTTAATAAAAGAGCCTGCTTTAGCATGTCGTAATTGTCTTGGTCATCTCTGCTCATCTTGGCAAAAACTTCATAAGCCGTTCCTCTAAGCCCTTGGGATAACTTGAAGCTCCACCTCTCTCTCTCTCTAACCCATATGTAGTAGCTAAAAGTTCAAATCTACTTAAGTACCCTTCGATGTCATCGTCTTTCTCAACAAAATGATCTACATGAAAACCCATAGCTGAGGTTGAGGCTCCCTGACTAGCAGTGGCATCTGAGGCAAAGGGGCTGGCACCATTTTCAGGAGCATGGTCTTGAAATTCTAACTCCCTTAGTCGTAGCTCATGCTCCCTCTGTAATCTCTTCTCCTCCTTTTCTGCTTCCCTCTCAGCAGCCTGTCTTTTTTCCTCTGCTTCCCTTTCAGCAGCTTGTCTTTTTTCTTCTGCTTCCAACTTCTTCTCTTCATACTGGAGCCTTTTAATCTCTGCCTCCCTATCTGCCTCAATCTGCAGCCTCTTAATTTCTTTGTCAGCCTCAATTTGTAACCTCTTCTCTTCAGCTATCTTCCTATCCTCCCTTTCAATATACTTGTCGCATTCTGAAGTTACATATTGGATCAAAGCTTGACCTTCCATATTCATTTCTTTCGCAGTCTGCAATGCAGCAGATCGAAACTTTGCCAGATCAGCCATTTTGTACTATGCAACCTTTACAATTTCTAACTATACAAATTTCTAATTATGGCAAACAATTTCTAATGATAACCAAGAACAACCACAGGCACTGATAGCTCAACTACTATTTTATTTCCACAAAAGGAATACTTTTAGTTTTATACTTTCTGAGATTCCTAATATAATTGATAATATTTTAAGAATTTAAAATCCCAGAAGCGAACTACCCAATATAGCTGGTATTATGAGAAATTCAATCCCCAGGAGCGAGACCCCAATATATGTGGTGGGTTTTGATGTTATGAATTGTTGTTATGTATTATTATTGGATTAAATGAGATCAGCTATGAAGGTCCCTGAATTTAACAAATAGTATTGTCGCAAAATTGGTTTCAAGTCATTGCAAACGGGATCAGTTAGATTTATAAACCCGTCTACGATCGAACGACCGCTTTCAAAATGGCGGCGTATCAGCGAAATGTGTATCGGACAGAGGAAATCGCCAACGATAAATAAAAACAGAAGGGAATCCGTATGAAAAGGATTTTACATTTCAGTACAGGGAAGGATGGTGTATAACTGCATATAAGATGGAACGGTAGGAAGTTCTCATTTACGGAGATATATGCGTATTTCGGCTGCCCACAGTTACGCTAAAAGCATGTAAACCCACTTCTGTTCTAAATATTAAAATCAACAAATAACAGTTTGGGAAATTACATGGATAGGAAGATAGAGTTTTATCAGCTGTATAAAACTAGATAAGATGGAACAATATGGATATTATATATGCCGAGAATGATAAAGGCAAAATTTCAGTCGACGCACAGATCGGCCGAAATCACTGTTCGGGAAGGATTTTTCAGGTTAGGTTTAGGCTGTGACGTCGGTACTCTCCGATACGTCCGCGCTTTGCGTATAAGTAGCGGATCGGTAAACTGAGAGAGATACACAACGAAAGAGGTTTGAGCCAGACTGGAGGCAGAGTTTCGCCACTATCCATGAATTGTGAGCGGATCGCCAGAAACATTTTTAAGTCCAGTATCTGAAGTCTGAGGGTAAGCGAAATTATGATAACTACCGTGTATAATATTTGTTATTTCAGGTTCATATAGAATTCACAAAATATGCCTGTATAATAGTCATTGATATAATGTATTGTATTTTTAATATGATCTAACATGTACATTGTGGATGATTGTTGCTTGTACAAAAATTAATCACAAATAGCCCCACAGCCTAATGAAGAGATATTTATCATATTGCTTTATCGCTTACGAAGATAAAGGCAGTCCCATGGCAGAGATTGTCGTAGGGAAATGAAGTGTTAGAAACTTTATCATGGAAGATCCCAGTTTACGAGGTTAAGGCGACTAGTCTCCTTCCTCGCTGCCTTTGCCTTCCCTAGTTCGAGCGCACAACTTCGTACCCATTTACAGCTAGTAAACTGGAGTGTTCTACAGCCAGTTTCAGTAGAAAGCAACCTGATCACGTGGTCACTCACTTTCTTTATTTATGTATTACTTTTGTGTAGATGCTAAGGATAGCATCAGTATTTGAATTCGTACTTGATATGATTTGGAAGGATCAAGTTATAGAATATGAAGGGATGTATAGGAGCGGAATAAACCAGATGATGTTTATTACTGATATGTTAATATTAATTCTATATCATTGAACTGATGTTACTTGCTATGACTGTATAACTTTGACACCTGATGACTGACTTGTCTGACTTATGTGCTAGTCAGTTACACTTAATTGAAATGTTAATATTAATGCTATATCACTGAAATGATGTCCTTACTTACTATGATTGTATAACGGTGACATCTGATGACTGACTGGTCTGACATCTGTGCTAGTCAACTACAAGTCTAGCCAGATACTAGCCAAGGCTGATATGTTGCAGGTTCCATGAAATAACTCAAACCAGACTGTCCAGTATCAGAAGCCGGTGTAGTTCATCCGAGGCAATCCCACCAAAGTGCAGGACCCCAAAGAGTGAACTTCAACTGGTCATTGGCATCCCTACTGTTGGGCCTACCAAGTCTGATATCAGCAAAGGACAGTTTCAGCAGTATCAAGTTGGAAAGATAAGTGTCCTGTTTGACACTGACCACCTATACATGTGAAACAGCCAATAGTTGAAAACAATAAGTAACCATACAGAAACTCAGTCAACTGATGACAGTTATCCTTAAATTCAAAGGACTAATAACAGTGATTTCAGTAACTTTATTATTTAAGATCTTGAAGTATAAACAGACCATAATAGTAATTGTGTGAATACTTTTATATATATGTATATGCTCTTTTCCAACTAGTAGAAATAGAATATTAGTGTAATTATTAAACTATTTTAACTGTACCTGAGGATTTATTCACTTCTTCCATTTGTGGTTTCAGTGAATGTTCATTTTACTTATCCCCTAGAATATAAGTAATCATAAGATAGTCACAGGGAGGAGACGCCTTAAATCCTGGTACTACTTCTTACCAACTGGGCCAGGGTTTTCACAGTCTGACTATTTTTATGATAACAATACACCAGTGCTTATTTCTAAGACTGGGGTATTACTTGTAAGGTCAGAACTCTTTACTGGCATACTCTTACACATATAATAATTTTAAATAACCTCCCGCTACAAGTATTTTAAACTTTCCAGAGTACCTTTCAGCTACCACCCATTTGATCTCATTCAAAATTAATCTATATTATTATATAAAATGACTTCGTGTAGTGTCTAGGGTTATGAATGTGGAGTGAAATGTGCAATAACTAACAAACATACAAACAAATAGTTTATTATCCACAACCACCAACAGTACTACAACAATAACATACCAACGACACTTTAAAAGGCTATCTTATTTAAGACAGTGGTTGAAATTTGTGTAAATAAATTTTGTACAATTTATTATCCTGATTCTAATTTATTTTGAACCAGGACTGACAATCAAAAGTGAAATCAAAAGAATCATTTACAACATTCCAATAACACAGTGGATCTTCTGTCCATACATACACTATTATTCTAATATAAGTGTGTTGTTATATTCTTCTACTTTGAGGTAATACTGGTATTACACCATAGGTTGTTGGTTATAATCACTCCCTTTAAGTTAAGTCTGTTTTCGTTTGTCACTTGTGGAAATATTAATATTAGGCACAGTTTTCTTTAATGTCACTTTCTAGTCTGTTAAGTTCTTTTAATTGAGCTGTCAGGTGCCGAACAAGAACGTATCTTGGCAGGGGAATACAGGTAGAACGTTTCCTCTGCTCGCTTGACAATCTTTTCCACTTTTGATGGGCAATGGCCACTAGCATGGGCTCGAAGTATACAGATAGAGTCCTGAATCGAGCAGTTCTCAAGCGTTTGGTACTACATTAACGTCAGTACCCAGGACCCTGAAATGTGAAGGTTATGCATCCTTCTTTATACCTAGTATACTATACTATTCCACATTTAAGTACAGGTACATTACAAACAAACGAAAAGGTTCATAGCTTTATACCAACCTATGCCACCATTATCTTTTGATGTGACAATGTACACCAGTATTCCTCTCCCCTAATAGTTACAACGCCACTGCAATTCCAGCTGTCATCTTTCCATATAATAGGATAGGTGTTATGCTCCTTGATGACAATCATACATATTTTCTTGTAGTTTTACACCTCTCTGACAGTCTACCACATGGTGGATCAATCTCTAAGCTTTGCCTAATGGTTGCTATAGACCCACTCACTTACAGACATATATTATTATCTCACATTCAATTTTTATTTTAGATACATGCTAATAAAGTCAATCTTACCACATTTATTCAATGAAATACACAGTGAACGATGACTGGCACACTTTCGATCTGCCGTTCTGTCCAGGCTTTTGAGAAATATGGTTTTCACTGCACAAGCCTGATCTCATCGCTATGTGTTAAAATTTTGTTAGAAATGGCGTCCCCAATTAATGCTTTTTCCCCAATATCAACTACTCTGGCCAATGATTACCCTTATTTCACTTGTAAACAAAGTCATTCAAAAATACAATTCAATTTTCTACTACGTTACTCGGGTGATATATGTTTAGTACGAGGTCGGCCAATAATATTTCGTCTCACTTCAAATTCCACCCAATCCCCTTCCTCGTACCATCTTAGCCTAGCTTTCACCTAATTGTTTTCCCAAAAAAATATGCGATCCAGTCTAAGCAGATATGACTTGACCTGACAGTATCTCTGATCTCTATGTATGGTTTTATCAATATTTGATTATTTAATGGACTATTTAGATAACTAACAACATATTCTTGGTCAGCAAATCTTCAGGTACACGAATATACGATTTTTATGGGGCTATGTGGCTTGGTTCAAAATTCTATCTTTTTTTCTATGTTAGTTTCAAGCTAAATACGAGACCTTATGTTATTCGCAATAAGAGCTAAACGTGTTTCCATGACCGTAGTGTCCACATTTCTAACTTTTTCATCGTATTGGGGAAACCCGCCTAGGGCAAAGCGTGCAAGTCGGTTGTAGTGTTAGAACCAATTTGAGACGTGATTTGCGTGTGTTATCCAGCCTTGCCCTCCTTTCCCCAAATGCAGTTAGGCAAATATTTCTTAGAACTAGGAAAAGTGGGGCGTTTATGTCAAGGACGAATTTGAAAAATAGGGTACCGTTTTGTTCGGCTTATGCGTTAGCAAATAATAAGCTGAAGGCGTAGGCGACAACCTACGATTCTCGCCGAAAAATTTTAGTACTATCTTATCTTGACTTTATGCCTATACTGTTATATTCTAATTTAGATATTGTATTTAGAAGTTCACCACAGGTTCCCCTAAGTCCTTGAGATACTTTCAAGCTCCACCTTTCCCTCTCTAAACCATAACTTGTAGCTAACCTTTCAAATCTAGAGAGGAATGACTCGATGTCATCCTCTTTTTCTACAAAGGGGTCTAGATGAAACCCCATGGCTGAGTTGGAGGCCCCCTGACTGGCAGTAGCATCAGAGGTAGATGGGCTGTTACCAATTTCAGGATCATGGCCTTGCAATTCTAACTCCCTTAGTCGTAGCTCATGGTCTCTTTGTAACCGTTTTTCTTCTGCTTCCCTTTCTGCAACCTGTCCTCTTTCTTCCTTTTCAGCCTCTAATCTCTTTTCTTCTTTTTCCTTTTCTGCCGCTAATCTCTTTTCTTCTTTTTCATTTTCTGCCTCTAATCTCTTTTCTTCCAGTTGTAATCGTTTTATTTCAGCCTCCCGCTCAGCCTCTAATTTCCTAGCCTCCCTAGCATCTTCTAATTGTAACCTCTTTTCTTCAGTTAATCTCTTATCTTCTCTCTCAATGAACTTATCACATTCTGATGTTACATATTGAACCAGAACTTGCCCCTCCATTCCCATTTCCTTTGCAATCTGTGGAGCAGCTGATCTAAATTTGGCCAAATCTGCCATCTTTTACACCAAATTATATTTACTCTAACTAAAACAACTAACAAATGCTATGACTAATTAATTAACTACGGGCTATGCCAACTCAAACAATTCTCCACCTTATAAATATTATTAATTTTATTACAGTAGAACTCCATTTATCCGAACCCCAATTATCCGAACATCCAATTATCCGAACACTTTTTCCAGAAAAAAAAAAAAATCAGGCGCCATCAGTCACGTTAGACTACAATTCTGAATCTTTTGATGCGGCAAGCTTCAAATGCGTGCGAACAATTTGTAGAGAATGGGATGGGCTAATGGTCGGTCGCTTACGTACAGGAAGTCAGTTAGATCATAAAGTCAGTTAATATCTGGTTTACCAATCCAGTGTACGTGTGCGTTCTAGGTAGAACACTGGCTAAACAGACAGTTCAACTTAAAATAATTGTGTCTGCTACTACAGCAGAATAATTTTGGTGTACAAGTATTTCTCTGTGCGATATGGCATCTTCCAGTAGGCCTAAAGCATATAAAAGGAACCGCAATGTTTTGTCAATTGAAACGAAAACAGAAATTATCAAGAGACTAGGACAAGGTGAAACTGTGTCTTCACTTGCGAGGATTTTCAATGTTGGGGAAGCTACCATCTCTGACATCAAAAGTAACAAGGATAAAATTATGAGTTTTGCATAGAAATTTGATAGTGAAAATGGGTCGAAGAAACGTAAAACCATGAGAAGTGCGAAAGATGTGAAATTGGAAGAGGCTTTGTATATATGGTTTGTGCAAAGAAGAAGTAAAGGGGAACCTATCTCTGGTTCTCTGTTGTGTGAAAAGGCTCTTCAGTTCAACAATCAACTTGACGGTCCTCCTGACTTTAAGGCTAGCCAGGGATGGTTAAGAAACTTTAAATCTCGTCATGGCATACGAGAATTGGAGATTCAGGGGGAATCTTTATCTAGCGATGCAACTGCCGCTGAAAATTTTAAAGAAACATTCTTGGCTTTTTTGGAAGAAGAAGGTTATTCACTCGATGATGTGTATAATGCCGATGAGACTGGCTTATACTGGAAATCATTGCCTCAAAAATCACTTGTATCTCAGCGCGAAGCAGCTGCCCTTGGGTTTAAAAAGTGCAAAGAGAGAGTAGCAATTTTGGTAGCCGCGAATGCCAGTGGAAGTCATCGTTTACCGGTGCTAATGATCGGCAAAGCCAAAAACACCACGTTGTTTAAAGAATGTGACATGTCTCCCATTGTGTTACAAAGCACAGAAGAGTGCTTGGATGAATAGTGAAATATTTCTTGATTGGTATACAAATCAGTTCATCCCAAATGTGAAGAGGTTGAGAGAACAAGAAAAGAAAACTGGAAAAGTAATTCTTCTACTGGACAATGCACCATCTCATCCAGAGACGGATACATTGAATGCAGTTGATACAAATTTTAAAGTAATTTTTCTGCCTCCCAATGTAACAGCACTGATTCAACCAATGGATAAGGGTGTTATAGCAAAGCTTAAAAAGATGTACAAGAAGTAAGTCCTGCGTCGTTTATTGTTGGTTGAAGATGAAGAAAGTGTGGTGGCGTTTTCCAAAAAGCTTAATCTCAAAGACTGCTGCTATATGCTGATGCTTGGACCACCCTGTCACAAGATAATCTCATCAAGGCTTGGAATAGATTGCTTGGGGAAAAAGGAGGAAATGAAACTACTGCAGTGGACACAAATGATGATTGTATAAATGAAGTTGTGGAACTGTTTCAAGCAATGCCCGGATTTTTCGGACTGTGACAAAGATGATGCACACATGTGGTTAGAAGATGATAATGATTCTGGTTTTCAGTTTTTGAATGACGAAGAAATTTTGTCTTTTGTGCAAGAAGAAAACCAAATACATGTAGTGACCGATGATGAAGACTCCTCAGAAGTACATGATGAACTTGTAGATTATGAAGAAAAACCAAAACGTGGACCAAGTCCTGAAGAGGCCTTTATAGCACTAGAAACAGCGATGGCTTGGTACGAGCAAGAAGATGACAGCTGTCTTACACAGCTTCTGCTGTTGAAGAGAATGCGGGACTTAGCAGCCAAAAGGAGACTATCCAGTTTGATGCAAAAGAGGATTCCTCATTATTTTTAATAGTGGGCTACATCTGTGCAAGTACATGTATACGTAAGTTGCGCCTAGTTTTGAATCGTTTGTAATGTTATTTTGAAAACATTTCTCTTTCTTAACAAAAATAATTAATACAAGTAGTACATGCACTGCAGTGTAATAAATGATTTTGGTGATACAGTGATCTAATACAGTGTGGGTATTATTATTACAGTACAAGTAAATATGTTTTAAAGTGTATTTTCCTTGTGATGGTTAATTATTTTTAGAAATATGTGTACATGTACTCGATACATTATGTAATCCAATTATCCGAACATTTGATTATCCGAACGATGCTCGGTCCCATGGGGTTCGGATAAATGGAGTTCTACTGTACTATTAAAAGTCCCGGGACGGGACCCCAATATATGTGGTGGGTTTTCATGTTAAAGAAAAGTATTTAGTATCTGTCTACAGAGTGAGGTCAGCTATGCAAGTCCCTGAGTCTAATAGTTTAATATGATGTTCTCAGGGTACCTGACTACTACCACCCTACGATCTCGCTCTGCGATTTATTTTGGGTATCTAGTGTTTGTGATGTTATTTATATGGCTTGATGTCTAGGGTAATGAAAATGTAGTGATAAATGCGTTAAACAAATACAATTTTAACTCACTAACATCGAATAAACAAGACTGGGTTTAAAGTTATGATATGTATGTGTCGTAGATTTTTGATAGGGGAATTAAGACTTGGGTTGGTCCCTTCTGAATAGATTTTAATAAGTGATAGTCACAGTGAGAAGTAGTAATAGCAATAGGTTTCCACGAGTGAGATGGTAGAATGTGATTAAGAGGCTGTCTCTGAGATCGAGAAATCTTCTCTCTCTCACCTATCTTCTACGACAGCTTTCGAGGAGTCAGACAGTCTAAACACACACACATATATATATATATATATATATATATATATATATATATATATATATATATATATATATATATATATATATATATATATATAACCACTCACGTGCACGCACATATATGATGACAGTTGGACGTACAGACGTGGGAAAACTATAACAAATGATTATATAAATATTCTAGAACGAGCTGACCAACACGCTGATTAATTTCAAGAGAAATTTTAATTATCATCTAAAATTTCTTCACAACACATAGAAATTACATCAAAGCATATACACATAGTCATAAAAAAATCAAGGAATTTCTACAAGAAATGATAGACCCACAGTTAGATCTTATCCCTCGAGGTATGCCCACAGTCCTGTTGGAAGAAAGTGATAGCCCCAAGGAAACAAGGATACATAGGATTAGGTCTAATATTTCCCCTTCTTAAGGTATGAACAGACATGATATCTCTGCTCTATTTTAAGGGAAATAAGATTAACAATACTAGCCTACAGAAAGTTAACTCATTAACTACCGCAAGCCGATGGGGGCGGCTTACGAAAGAAACACATTTGGACGGCAAACCGGTCCCATCGGCTTTCTAAGTTTAGTAAGATAACGAATGAAATATATGACGAAACACATTCTGATCTGGTTCGAGATTTTAATTTAACACCGGAAAACGACATTCCAAAGCGTGGGTAAATTTGTGCTTCTCAAAAGTGATATTATATTCATATTTATTACACGTTTCCGGTTAGTTACCAAATCGCAAAACTGTTTACTATGGCAACGAATGATATCGCCACAAAAAACGCACGTACACCTCGTCTAACTGCTGAACAGGCTAGAAACTTATTTCAGCAATTGAATGATAGTTCTAGCGACGATGAGGACAGTGAAAACAATGTGGACATTTATTCAGGTAGTGAATTATATGGCAGTGATGATAACACTAGAAGTGAAAATTCAAGCAATGAAGATATTAGAAGTCCTGGGCCATCAGTGGGTCGTAAAAGAGCGAAAACCTCGGTTAGAGTTACCAATAGTGCAGGAAATAGTGCAGGAAATACTGTAGGTCTCTGCCTAACTAAAATAAGAGAACAATGGGATCAAGTGACTGAGGGTGAAACAACAAATAGTTTTTATTTTGATCCAACTCATGAACCAGGTTTGCAAGCAAATCTTGATGCAAGTTCCTCTGTACTTGATTGCTGGCTTACATTGCTGACACCAGATGTTTTACATTCTTTGGTCAAAGTAATAAATGATTATGCTGAAGTAAAGAATTCAAAACCCCCATCTTCAAACAGATCTTCGTCTGCTGCTTGGAAACCTGTCACTGACTATGAGCTTTTGAAATTTTTCGCAGTAACAACTGCGATGGGTTTAGATAAAAAGCCATCGGTAAAAGATTATTGGGCACATACACCTCATAATTATACACCCTGGTATGGCAATATGTTTTCAAGATCTAGGTTTGAAATAATTTACCATACAATGATGCATGTTGGAGATGCTGATTCAGAAGGGAAGGACAAAATAGAGCCTTTTTTAAATTTGCTCGTTGCGAAGTTCCAGGATGCATTTTATCCATTTCAGAATTTAGCCATTGATGAAATGGTTATTGGGTACAATGGACGCTGGAAACACAAGCAGTACAATGCAACAAAGCCAAGCAAGTATCACATTAAGACCTTTGGATTGTGTGATTCTGCCACTGGATATGTCTATTCTGTATTGACATACTTTGGGAAGAATACATCATATATTCTTGCTAATGACTCTACAACAAGTCAGGCGGTGAAGGTATTTGATTTCTTGCTGCAAGGAATTGGGAAGGGCCACCATGTATTTGCTGACAGATACTACACTGTGGATACACTGATAACCTATCTGTTGAGTAGGGGCATTCATTATACTGGCACAGTCAACATCAACAGAAAAAATTTTCCACTTCAACTGAAGACCCTCTCCCTCCATCACCGAGAAGCCAGGTGGTACAAAAATGGTGATGGATCTCAGATATGTGTTGCTTGGCGAGACAAAAAGGCAAAGAAACCATGTATTGTTGTGTCCACTGAAACATCAGTTGAGATGGTGCAAGTCACAACTCGACATCACAACTTAGTCGAAAAACCCAAACCAGTACACCAGTACAATTTTTGCATGAATGGATGTGACCACAATGATCAAATGGTAGCTTACTATGGCAATTTCCAAAGAAAAACTAGAAAATGGTGGAAGAAAATTTTTTACTGGATTATAGAGGTGTCCCAGGTAAATGCCCATATATTGTACACACCCTCAGTCATGCTGATGAGAAGTCAGTGTCATTGAAATTTTTTCAAAGACAAACTGATTGATCAGTTGACTGAGAAGGCTGCCTCCATAACTCCACCTGATCTAGTAGATACCAGTAGCAACAAGAAAGGTAGGAAATTGTTAGGAAACAAAGTTAAAAGATTTGAGGGTGCAAAGCACATTGTGGATTACACCGACAAAGATAGGAACTGTATAGTGTGCTCAACACCTGCGAAACGAGTCCGAACCAATTTTTATTGCATCGGTTGCCCCGAAAAGCCCCATCTCCATCCAAAGAGCTGTTTTAGGCTGTACCATACGCATGATCCTTCAGCTGTAACTTACTAAAGACATTGACATACTGTAAATAAGTTATAGATAATGTGCTTTGTCAAAGGAGCTATTTATTCAAAATTTCTTAGATTTTTTGGAAGTGGTGTAGGTGTGATAATGTAAGTCATTAATAGTGTATTTATTAGCTATTGTGTGTGTTCTTGGGCTTGTTTTTCTTGCCATTGGATATACTACATGAAAATCACCAAGAAAAGAAATTAGCTGCCTCAGGAATAAGCAAGTTCCAGGTAAGTTGATAATTTAAAGAAAATGTTGCATGCTTTTTCTTTCTTTCAATCATTTTACATTACTACTAATATCCACCATATTAAGTAAACTTTCCTTTTATCAGCTTTAGGCAACAGTACATTCATTTGTCATCAAAATGACATATCAGTAATAAAAATCTGTTTTAAATTAATAAATCTGCAGCTTAAGTTCTCCAAACACTTACAGGGAGAAAATGAGGAAAAAATGTCAGACATTTTTTTGGGAAGTGGCATAGGTGTGATAATGTAAGTTACCAATAGTGTAAATATTAGTCAGTGTGTGTGTTCTTGGGCTTGTTTTTCTTGTTATTGGATATACTACATAATAATCACCTTAAAAAAAGGCATTACCTACCATAGAAACAAGAAATTTGAACATAAGTTGATAATTTGGAAACAAATTTGAATTGATTTTTGTCTGTCAATCATTTTATATTACTATTAATATCTACCATACTAAGTAAACTTTCCTTTTATCAGCTTTAGGCAACAGTACATTCATTTGTCATCAAATTGACATATCAGTAATAAAAATCTGTTTAAAATTAATAAATCTGCAGCTTACGTTCTCCAAACACTTACAGGGAGAAAATGAGGAAAAAATTTCAGACATTTTTTGGGAAGTGGCATAGGTGTGATAATGTAAGTTACCAATAGTGTAAATATTAGTCAGTGTGTGTGTTCTTGGGCTTGTTTTTCTTGTTATTGGATATACTACATAATAATCACTTTAAGAAAGGTATTACCTACCATAGAAACAAGAAATTTGAACATAAGTTGATAATTTGGAAACAAATTTGAATTGAATTTTGTCTGTCAATCATTTTACATTACTAATAATATCTACCATATTAAGTAAACTTTCCTTTTATCAGCTTTAGGCAACAGTACATTCATTTATCATTACAATGACATATAATTCATAAAAATATGTTTAAAATTAAGAAAACTACAGATAAAATTCTACATACACCTACAGAATGAAAATGGGAACAAAATTTAATTCGGCCACAGTGTGTTTTTTAATTCGGTAGTTAATGTGTTAAGACAGCAAATGGGTGCCCAATTACAACAATAAAGAAATCACTCCGTCCTGCATTCACTTTATTCATTCAGCCGAGCACACGTGCAAATGTTCATACTCACAGCTTATGTTACTTGCCACAACAGCTAAATTTGTACATAGAGTTTGTGCAGAAAATCTGATCTTGCTCAAAGGCCCAGTATAAAACAGTTAGTCTTTAATAAAACCCGTTAGTGAGAGTTGTACTCTGTCTATTTATGAAGACACACGCACTGTCAGAAGGTGTTAACTTGTAAACCCACGTGGTTAAAAGATAAAACTGTTTATGTTTCTCACAGGTATGTCTCTGTACTAAACGCCGGCAAAGTTTTGGGTTACCCCAGTATTCACTGAATAGGGAAGAAAAACCACAGATAAAATACTTATACATGCTACGTACTCGGATTATAACTTACATTTTTAAACTGCAAGCGTACCGCTTGACTTATCGTTTAAACTTTCCTGTGAAATAAGTTATATACATAAAATCAATCATCATGAATTAGGAATACGTGCGCATTCCGTCAACACTCATGAGGCTTCTAGCATTTATAAGTTAGTTTTAAACAAATTGTTCTCGTCTGATTATTTTAGCAGTAAAATTAAATTCCTTAATAGCCGACTGAGTTTAAGCTAGAAATATAATTTATGTTTTTCCACTGTAACTCGTCACTATAAAATAATACAGACTATATAAATTAAGCGCTCTGCACCAAATCTAACTAGTAAAATAAAATAAGCGATTTAACACTTTAAACACTTCACAAAATACTAGAATATAATATATATAATATTTACCTCAACACAGAACTACTAAGAACTTAAACCAATTCGACCAAACTAAATGCCATCTCTATTAATAGAGATTCTTAGGAATCGAACGAAGGCTTGTTCTAGTCTTGACTGCGAAGTTACTGAGTGAATTAAGTCTCAAACTCTCGTTTAAGATATATGAAACCCACACAAAGAATGTGCCCTATTTCCAAAACCACGCAATCTCTCGTCTTTCCTAACACTTACGTTTAACACCTAAACGCATGCCGTAACTGCCACCTACTGACCGAGAGGGCGCGTGTCAGTTACGAATCTCAGACAACCCGTCTCCAGGTCAGAAGCAATTTTTCACACCTCCCCGAGAAACTCATCCTGAGAACCATAACTGACACTTTGCTTTCTCGCACCTTACGCCAAAACTGGCCGTGGATCGTGAGTGTCATATCACCTGACACTGAGAATCTACCTTGGAAACTACATGTCGGATGCAAACTACAAGACAAATGTCTCCTCATCATGTCTGACGGAGTGAATTCTCACACTTAAGGCCCAGAAACTTAGCCGAAGAAACACTGTCCCAGGGGAAACTGTAGACAGCTGTCTGCTCCCCTGTCTGACGGAATGCATTCTAACACTCTGCGTCTCGTGTAGGGGCTGACACGTTACGTCATAACTGCGTTCTCAGTTTTTGAGAAAAGAAACAGGTAAACGTTAGAATGGGAAAATAGTAATGTATATAGTCGCAAACGAACGAATGCGAAAAACACAAAAAAGGTAAAAGAGTGATAATAAATAGAGGATACGGGTGAAAGAAAAAGAAGAAGATATGGGCAATTCACGATCAATAAACTCTCTGTGACAATATGTATATACAATTTAATTTCCTGTCCCTCAAATTTTTTAGGACAGGAATGTTTAACTTAAAATGAAATTATGGTTTTATATCAAATTAACTACACAAGAAGGACATTAGTCCAATATATCTCTTAATATGTTAATGTTTATATACGTTTATTCCCTGTTGGAGACTACTGTTATCTGAAGAGTCACTATTGGGAAAAACTGGTATTCACATCATATCACAAACTGTTACTGAATAGGGTGGAGATCGAACATATTTGAGCTAGCATGTAAGCCCTGAAGATTTAGGCTTATCTTAGAATCCGTGTAGACCCTGGATGACTGGTTTGAGAAAAATGCACACGATCCACTGCCGTGTATTCTGGAGTCTGCGATTACTTGTATGCTTTGATAAAGAAACAACCGGTAGGTTGCCTCAACGCCTGCAGCTCCGACTTCTGACCAACTTGAAATGGGTGATGTAACCCTGAAACAAGAGGAACAAGCTTCCCTAAGTCTCCAGCTGACTATCTCCACCACTACCAATTTAACATCATTAAACAAGTATTGTGATCAGATAAAGTAGCTAACTAAATTAGCTACATTCTTTAACTTTATTGTGACTTCTTCATAACAGTGGGTAGCTTCTTTTCCACATAGTCTCAACGCCCCTTTCAATATACATCATCTTCTTCTTCAGCTGAAAATACAATCTTTTCTTTTCTTCAAAGTTAATATACCAATAGGCCTGCCAGTGACTTCCTGGTCTTACAGTCAAAATATGTATGACAATATTCAACTCAAATTTAGTTTAATTTGCTTCCTATGTCTGCTTAGACATGCCTCTGCTCCTAGTATGTCACAATCTTCCACAAAGACAAAATGTCGTACACACACAATGTTATGGCGCCCTATCTGGGTTGGCCTCTACATCTAATAATGTATTAAAAAGGTTATTCATCTTACCGCAATCAATGAAATAATCACACAATATGTTAAGGTTTAACAGGCTGTCAATGGTCACTTTTAGACAGCTGCTTCTATAGACGCAACGGCTATTTATTGCTCTGCTTGAAACCTTGCTTGTATGAAAAATCTCTATCAAGTGGCACCCTGCATCTCAGATGCGGTAGTTTTATTCTCTCTATGTCTATCCTAACATTAACCAATCAGTTTAAACTACACCGATTTGACTCTTTTTTGAAAATCCCGAACATTTATTTTTGAAAATCCTAAACATTTATGTACGTTTATCAATAAGTTCGTCCATCTGCTTCTAACATTACTGTTTAGACTATGTGTCGCTTACGCTGGCAAAACTTCAAAGTTATACCTCTCCCCTCCTCCTAGTAGTGTCTATCAAATGAGGCAAGCCAATGTGACTTGTTTCCAAGCAACGACTAGAAAAATGTTACTTTTAAACTGAGCTGGGATATCAGTGTGATCGTCTGTATGTGTCGTCAAATTTTATTTTATGCAATAACTCAGTCACTTTTGAAGCTATCTAAAAGATGAAAAGTGATTATTAATCAGGCTAATGTCCTTTATCTAGCCAGTATATTTTCATCTACGTCTTTATCTAAGTTTGCATCTTTGTACTTTTCTCTTTATTTATAAGTCTAGATACGTTTTTATGGGAAATAATATAGTATTGAATAAACAACATTATCGCTTTTAATTTCATTCTGTCTTTTCCTTTTTATTCATCCTTTTATAGAATGCATAACATTATCTACGTTTTCTGTCTTTCTTTAGCCCCATTCGCTCTCCCCTGCACTCATGTGTTCGTTAGTTTCAGTTTGAAAATACCCAAGTGGGTTTAGACTTTTTCCATACTAATCCCCGCTTCTCTCTGTCTCCCGTCTTTTTTTTTAAAGAAACACGTGTTGGCCGACTTCCAAAACGGTTTCATGTTATATTTAAAAATTAGTACGGAGTAACGAAAAAGCCTTTTGTAAGGGGATGGGTACCCTCGCGTGGCGTTAATAGTTTCAAATCGCATGCCTCGTTGGCGTTTTTGAAAATGCGACGTTCTTGAAAAGAAAAAAAATATAACTACTGTCGCATGTTGTAACTAATAATAGATTCTTAGAATACGTCAGTTAAAAAAAAAAATTCAAGGAGTGTCCAATATTTTGCATTAGATTTTATCGTCCTTGACAATTTTCAAATTCTTCTAGAAGCGGATTATAAACGGTAACGTTACGTCACTAGAATTGGACTTTTGAAAAAATATGAGTAGGGTAGGGCAATGGTAGCTATCTTGGCGTATGGGAACAAAATTCAAATACAGTATTATCATTATAATTTGAGCTGGAGGGTTAAAACGGTGCATTTTACTACACTGGTCTGTGTGGCCAACATCAGGATTGAATCTATACCGATGTAGTAATATTTCGCTTCTTTATTTTCAGATGTGGTCTGCGCCATGCTTGGCTTTAAGCTGATACATTCTTTATACATAGTTGCCGAAAGGTAAACATTTCCAATTCCAGGATTTCCGTAATGTCTCATGTTATTTCAAGAAAAAAAAAGTTCGTACAGAAGTTCAGTGTACCCGAGTAAGTTACCATTGTTAGGATTATTGTGACGTTATATGGTTTGACACTCCCTCCCCCATTTTTAGCACATTTCGGAATTAAAAGTCATAAGGCCTACGAGCTCCTAAAACTGAGCCTGAGCTAGCATAGTGAAGCTCTGAAAAGGACAGCGCTTGCATGTAGCTAAATAGGAAGCCCTGGTCAGGAATACTAATATCTATCAGCTTAGTATAATGAGGCCCTAAACAGGGATAGTCATTAAATGGACTGCTAGATATACCGGCCTAAAATATTGTGCGTATGAAAGAATATATATATATATATATATATATATATATATATATATATATATATATATATATATATATATATATATATATATATATATATATATATATATATATATATATATATATACATATATATATTCCTCAATGGGGAGCTAATGGTTACTGAATGATTGATAGATTGACAAAGTACCTGTTCTGTTTTATAAATTCGGAAAGTAGAATATTTCAATGAGGTCAAGTCCATAAAATGCATATGCAAATGTGTCAAAGAGGAAGTAACCATACAACTTTTGCTCTGGCCAAAGACTATTATTAAGAGACACGTTATTACGCAGGGTAGTGAGTGAGCTTTAATTCAGTCCTGTTCAAGAAAACTGTACAATTACCCTCTTGGGAAAAAGAACAGAAGGTGTATATCACTGAGGACAGTGTCGCCGAGATCCTGTTGGAATCTCCCATTGTTACTATTTATCACTAGGTACCCACTTACGACAGGAGGTGCAGGAAGAAAAGCGTTCTTTGGGAGCAATAACCATCCACTCTTAGTTATTCGAGCATCCATAAAACCTGAGCCTTGTGGACAGGTTGACATCGTGCATCCATACATAATTATATATACTGTATAATTTACTGTTTACAGGCCTCGGGTTTCCCTTCCTTATGTGTAATAAATGTTTATACAATACCAAACCTACCCTCTGTCCTGTTCTCACTGTTCTAAGTCTACTATCATTTACTGGACACAGTATTAAGGTCCTTGTCTTGTTGGACTGGCCTATACTGCATGACAGGGAAACAACAGAAGTGATTGCGTCATTAATAGTCTAAACTGCCCATGGTGGACTTCCGGTGTCGTGTATTGCGGTTCGCACTAATGACCTGTCATTGAAACATCATTTTTTGGTGATGCGTAGATGGCAGGGAGGATAGTGTGATTCGCTTGCATGGCTAGGCGGGGTTGTCGCACGGAAGGTCCAGGGTTCAAATCCTGGGTAAGCCACTCATGTCTGTAGTTTTTCTGTTGTCTAGTGTTCTACTTCTTTATTTCCTACGAGTGCATGATAACATACCTTTATATTTGTTTCATATTAATTTACTGTTTACAGGCCTCGGGTTTCCCTTCCTTATGCATCCATACAACTGAGAAATGCATGGAGGCATATCTGGAGTCATCCTCGTATGACCACCAGATAAGTACAATGCTATAATATACAGATGTAGAAGCAAACTTATATCTGTGAGGCTAATTAAACCCTCAGTGACACTTTAAATTACATTTCCAGCGATTCCCCCTGTGGTGAAAAATGTTGAGAACCCAGCATTGCACACTAAGCTTGGGGGGAGTCACTTGAGCTTCAGCCGTAACTCTGGCTTTTACCTGGTTGGCTGCATGCAGGAGGATCTCACAGTGGACCCGTTATTGCCCCCCCCCCCCCGGGTGGGGGGGGGGGGCTGAAAAGTGGCTGTGTATGACATTACAATTCCTTGGGAGAGCCCAGAACCAGAGCACAGTATTTTAGCTCTGCCTATTTGGAGAGCCCTCTTGGGTGGCGGAGAATGCACAGTATGACACACGCTTCTTCCTCCTAGCATGGGACCACATGTGATTATCCCTTGCATGCAAAACAAGGTAGAGAAACTGGAGCTCATGATTTCAACTGAACATTTTTCAGAATGGCAGAAAAACCATAGGAAAAAGCTTAAGTCTACAGTGTAGATAACACCAACGAGACTTCAACTTGGTATTGGCCGCATAAGAGCGAGAAGCTCAGCAGCCCTCGTTAAACAACAACTACAAATACAACTGTGAATGATACTTGCTCCACATGCAGCTGTATAAGATCAAGATAACTGCTGTTTCAGAATCAGGTTCTTGGACAAAGGTACCAGACATTTAAATCAGCGTGCAGAGATCTTGAATGGCTCGTTGATGAAATGCAAAAGAATGAGACATTCCTGGATTAATAAGTATCTGAGCCACCCACTGTGATAAGGGATAGTTTTTGGGCCCATGATATGTTTGATTCGTTCACTTTGTTGATTTCGTTTGTATTTATTTATTTATTATTTTTTGCTGCCTGGTAATTTTGTTTGACAGTTTGGTTCGTGTTGATTTTGGTTTTTGGCTCGTTTTGTAGCTTGTTTTATTTGTTTGGTTCAGCTGTTTTGTTTGTTTACGTTTTGTGGTTTGGTTCGTGCTGAAGTGCTTGATAATTTCGTTTTTGTTTAATCATTTGATTTTGTTCATAGTCGTTGTCGTACCGATAGGTTTGGAAGTTATTTATGGTCCCGTCTGAGTAGATTGGATGGTGATAAGTACGTGAGAAATAAAGGTGTGAGAAATAGATTTCACGAGTGAATAGCTTAAGGAGAAGATATGTCTCTGGAATGAGTAAGTTTCTCTAGTCCAGCCTATCTATACGACTATAATTTTAGTACAAGACAATCTTTTCCTCCTCATACATGTAAATATAAGTTTAACTACACACACACACACACACAACTATGTGACAACAGGACACACAAACGTGAAAAACTATGGTTAATTGGGTATGGGTCTGACCAACACACAAAGTTAAGTTTCTTTTGTTGTTTATTATCATTAAACTTGACAACAACAAATATCTAAAGAAAGATCAAATAAAATCAGAAATACATAAATAGGAAAATAACAGAATAAATGTGCCCTCCCCTTATTGAGAAAAAACCCCAAAAAGTTAATAACCAAAAGATCAAAGGTTAGCACTATGTTACAGAATAGACAGTAAAGAAAAACAAAGTTCCTACTAAATGCTACAAAGTAAAGTAAACAATTTTTAAGCAAAATCCAGATTAGTACAATCCTGTATTTGTGCTTCATTGACTATAAGAAGGCTTTTGACAGAGTCCATCATGAGAAAATAATTGAATGCCTCAAAGACATAGGTATTGATGGAAAAGATATAAGAATACTCAGTAACCTTTATTGGGAGCAAACTGCCACAGTAAGATCGGGAAGGAATTATTCACCATACATAGACATAAAAAGAGGTGTCAGACAAGGTTGTGTGCTGTCCCCCTGCCTATTTAATTTATACACCGAAAAAATTTTCAAACAGATACATGAAATACAAGGACTGAACATCAGTGGAAGGTCAATAAACAACCTTAGATATGCAGATGATACCGTGTTGTTAGCTGAAAGCGAACAGGAGTTACAAGAACTAGTGAAGCAAGTGAAGTCATGAATATGGACTCGACATTAATATTGAAAAAACAAAAACTATGATAATTAGCAAAACAGACGATAAACCCACATTAAAGATAAGCGTAAATGAGAAAATCCTGGAACAAGTCAAGAGCTACGTATATCTTGGTCATATAATAACAGAAGATGGCAGATGTGAAACAGAAATCAAGAAGAGAATAGGAATGGCCAAAGCTACATTCAACAACATGAAACATATACTGACATCCAAACAGTTATCTCACAAATTAAAACTGAGAATCATAAAGTGGTATATATATTCTGCATTTCTGTATGGTGCAGAAACATGGACGATGAATAAGCATTTGGAAGAAAGAATTGAGGCTCTTGAAATGTGGATATATAGAAGAATGGGGCGTATCTCATGGAAAGAGATGAAAACAAATAAGGAGGTCCTAGAAAATCTAGGTATGAAAAGAGAACTAATGAGGGAGGTCAAAGTTCGGCAGCTAAAATACTTTGGCCACATAAAAAGGCATAACACCTTGCAGAAGACCATAACAGAAGGGGGAGTTGAAGGCAAACGTGCAAGGGGAAGACAGCTCTATAAGTGGGAAGATAACATCAAGAGATGGACAGGAAAGAGTCTATCAGAGTGCACCACCAAGACAAGAGACAGAAGACGTTGGAGATCCATTACAGCCAACCTTCGTTGTGGAGATGGCAACTGATGATGATGATGTAACAAAGAAAAATATTCACTCTCTCTCTCTGACATACAGTGGCCACTCAATCACGCTTACCTAATATTGGTGATATCCCTTGGAATTACAATGGCTCCTGAATATACAAAATGTCAGGTGTTTTTCCCAAATTGGCCCCAGTCCATCCTCTAATAAATAAGATTAATAAGGTGGACGCCTAATTTGAAGTTTATTCTTGGATGGACACATGTCACTTCGAATAGTTAGCGTAGAAACCGAGATCTTGGAGTTCACAGTAAACAGAGGAAAATACTTCCAGCATTGGGAATCAGCTGGTTGCTAAAACTGTTACAATTGATAAATGATGGTAATCCTATCGGCTGGCTCTATGGTGAGTGCCGATTCTGAAACAGCGTAAATTCTGGATGATACACTTGAATGCGACTGTCAGTCGTCAAATAATGTTATTTTTCTGCACAACCCCAGTGGGCTGATAACATTGGAAAAATATAATGCTGGTTTTTATAAGTCCAGTTAAATTTACAAGTTAAAATGTTTCTTGTTTATCGTTGGCTCATTCTGTTCACAAATGAACTTGGGGACGCACAAGCCAAGAAAAAGACAACATTAACCATTCAGTAAATGATGGGAAAAAACCGAAAAAGACCACTGGCCGCTCTTGTGATCAGGTCAGAAATTCAGAATGACAATCCCCACGAATGCTGTTAACACATTTTCCAATGGTTCTAGACTAAGTGTTTAGACTATCCGAAAAATTCTGAGTGACAACTGATAACAGGTTTAGGAGACCACAGTTTATATATCATCATGGTTATCTGATCTCTAGAGGATGCTACTTTTCACACTATTGTGTATAGCAGAGAAACAGAAACATGAGTTCCCCAGATACAAGTTTTACGGTCGCTCTGTCTCAGGCGTTAGACCACCATCAAAGACTTAAATCCGCGTAACGAGGTTCTCGGAGATTTTGCCCGTATCTGAAGATCAAAGCTCGGGGTTTCCTCTGTGTACGAACATCAAAGGGTACTCGGGGAAAGATTTTTACCCGTGCGTCCACTTCAAAAGGTTCGATTTATTCACGTGCGCTCTATTATGTATCCGATGATTGACAGATCAGCTCGCGTGAGAAACTTGATAAACAAACCTCATTCGCTACCTGTTATGACTGGCAGGTCACGAACGTTTATAAACGCTTCGTTTGTTTATGTTAAAAGAAAAGATGCGTGGATGAAAAGTAAGCTTGTGTGAGTAAGACAGGCAGAAAAATGCGTGGTTTTACTAGCAAATCATAGGACGCTAACGGGATTACAAAGGCTGTCAGATTACTGTAGGCTACATTTCCATTATACGTCACAGTCGTCTTGGTTGGTAGTTTGATTCGTATTTCTTTTGATTGCGTCATTAATTCGGCTGGATCGCCCTAGGTACATGTCTGGTGTTACGTGTTGAAAATCGCGATAATGACCCCTGCCCGCGAAGCACTATTTTTGTGGTGCCCAGTTGGCAGGAAGGATAGTGTGATTCGCTTCCGTAGCTAGGCGGTGCTGCAATTCGGAAAGTCCTGGGTTCGATTCTCTGTTAAGCCACTCACTTCTGTTGTTTATCTGTTGTCTAGTTTTCTACATCTGTATTTCTCACAAATGCCTGAAACATTCCTTTATGAGTGTAATATTTATTTATTTTCTTTGGTTGTCTGGTTTTGTTATTGTAGTTGGTTGACAAAAGCCCAGCAAATAAAAAGATGTCTATAGCGAGGGAGAGAGAGCAATATGTTATCATGGAAGAAGATACATTATAAACACCATAGACATTAAACATTGCCTCAACAAACGGCAGTTAAATTGCAGCCTGGAAGAGCCAACACACAATAAAAACAACAAAGTAATACACTATATGGAATGATGAACACTATATATCCAAATTATAACCCACATGGAGTTGAACCCCAGACAGCAGGGCAGGCAAAGACATCAACATCAGAATGAATAAAGCAAGAACAGCCTTTTTTAGCCTAAACAACATCTGGAAGTCCTCTCAATACAGCACAAGCACAAAATTAAGATTATATCAGAGCTGTGTGCTTTCTGTGCTTCTCTATGGTGCGGAATGCTGGAGAGTTACAGAGAAGGAAATGTCGAAATTGTCCTCTTTTCACACAACATGCCTAAGAAAAATTCACCGAATCTTTTGGCCGAATACCATCACCAACCAAGATCTGCTTACTCGGAGCAAGCAAGAGGACATGCACACCATCATAGCTGGCAGACGCTGGAGCTGGGTTGGCCATGTCCTCAGAAGAGACCCCGATACCATCACAAGAACAGCTATGCTTTGGACCCCTGAAGGAAAACGAAAGACAGGCCGACCAAAAACAACCTGGCGGAGGACTGTGGAGGCTGAGATGCAAAGAATGAACCAGAGTTGGGGCACTGTACGAAGGATGGCCACCGACCGAGCAAAGTGGAATCAATTTGTTGTTGCCCTACAAGACGCCACTAGGCGTGATGGCCACTGACTGCTTTGAAGTTGGCGGCTAAGGATCAAAGAAGAAAAGAAGGGGTTGGACCGGTTATCTCTTGCACACAAAAAACACCAGTTTTCAAGTGCGGGGTTCAAAAACCAAACCAAACCAAAGTAGATATAGACAGAAGAAAACGTCGAGAAAAGAACTGAAGACAAATAAAAACTAAAGAAGTCATGGAAAGACCTTGAGCTAATGGCACGCGATAGGACTTAGCATGTGTTTGTCGAAGGCCTATTCTCCTTGGGTAGTTAAAGGGTACTGATTTATTTATTTACTGTATGGTTGTTTAGGAATAGCTTACAATGTCTAGTAATGTTAAGCATTATATCTTTACAACCCGTGCAACGGTGGCTGTTACAATTAGTTCATACTGGCTGTATGTAAGTACCTCTTATTGAATGCAAAGCACATGCAGAAAAACAAATTGTAATCTTTACAGATGCCCTGTCAATAATAACAGCTTTGAAGAGCCACAATGCTAAGGGATTAAAAGATCTGATAAACTCTCAGGAAAGACTGGCCAAATGCTTCAACAAGTGCACAATCCAGTGGATACCAGTCCATTGCAACATACCAGGCAATGAGGAGGCAGACAAACTTGCCGAGGAAGGAGGAGCTCTACAACAGTATGATATAGGGACAACTATAAAAGCCACATTCAAATCCAAATGGAAAAGAGAGCACCAGGCCATCTCAAAAGTGATGCATATCATCAGCTATCTAGGCGAGACCTTGTCGTTATTTTTCGACTACATACTGGACACAACAGATTGAGATATCATCTATACAACAAGTACAGAACTGGTGCAACAGATCTCTACACCTGCGGCACCAGCCCGATGACAGCCGAACACCTGCTGCAATCCTGCCCAACATACAACACTGAACGAAGTGACATATGGCAACAACCTACCTCACGCCACGAAAAACTGTTTGGAGATGTCAGGAACCTTGAGCTGACTACTACCTTTATTACAGTCATTAATGTGGAAGTCTGAAGACCAAGGAGGAAGAAGAAGAAGTATGTAAGCACACACTTATCAGATGCTTACTGTAGTGCTAAATTTCCAACAATTTGGAACGAGAGATCACTTTGCCTTTAGAAATGCTCCATCATATAATCGATTATCTTGAGTTTCAATGATATTTGTTGAGTCCCCTGGCTAAAATGGTCATATACAGAATTGTCAGAAAACGAACTAATAACGATAACCCTTGGTTTAAAAAAATACTACTGGGTTAAGATGAGTTGTCTACTCTTACTGAAGACACATTTATGATCTACGTTTTTTTACGGTCAAGATATACATTCATCATCATCATGTGTGCTACTTAACTTGCATGGTGCCGTCACTGCAGCTTAACCTCTCACAGGAAAACTGCAGTGAGCATTCACTAGCGTTTTCAGCGCTGATTTTTGTTTACAATTTATTGACATGATGAGGTTGCCAGCCCCTTGCATCATCATCATGTGACGTATTCTTTCCAGAACGTTGTCTCCATTACGGCTGCTCTGAACGCATCACGATTCTGGGCAAATCGACCTGCATCAGCCAAAGACAAGTTCAGACTCTCTGTGATGTCCTGGGTCCACCGTCGTCTAGGTCGACCCCTTCCCCTTTTTCCAGGGACCATGCCTTCCATCACTGTTTTTTCCAAGCTATTATGTCTTTTTACATGACCGAAAAATTTCAGCTTCCTTATTGCGATGGTATTTAGGAGCCAATGTTCCTGTACGTCTCATATTAGTCCCTTTTGTACGAACTGCTTGAGGCAGCGTAGTCCTAGTCTTCAGAGGCTCTCGGGATCTACGCTTATGTCACGTTTAGTTCCAAGGGGTCTTTTATGAGATGATGACAACGGTAAAGATTGAATGGCAAGAGATGAAAAAAAGACTAAGATAGAAGATCTCCCGTGTGTTACCGGGGCCCGAAAGGGGAGCAAAGAATAGTAACACTGTTCCCTAACCATGCATGTCGTGGAAAGCACCAAATGTTATAAATCAAACGATAATATAATTATTTAAGCTACAAGAACCATTAATCTGTTTTGTGTGTGGGAATGTGCGCGCGCGGGTGTGCATTTGTGTGTGTGTGTGTGGTTTTTTTTTTTTTAAAGGGCCTAAAAACCGCCTCGCCACAGGACGCTTTCTAAAATGAAGACACACAAGTCAACGGAAAAATAAGTAAAGGAAACACACAAGTTTTAGGAAAAATCCACTTTTATTATTGTGACGAAATACACTAAAAACAGAAAAATAAAGGTTCCATACATTCTATTGTGTAGAACAGGGGTCGGCAACAGGTCGATCATGTTTTACCGGTAGATCACAAGGAATTATTTGGTAGACTTTTATGTGATGGTAGAGAATTTTTTTGTGATGGATGGGGAAGAAGAAACTTTTTTTTGTACCTAAAATTCGCTTTAACTTCGAACCAACTCTAGAAAGCAATCACACCAGCACTTAATAGCACCGCTCTGATGATGGGATTGATGTCCCCAGGTTCATGTGGTTGAATTTATCCTAAATTTACTTTTAAAAACACACCGCATTTCCAGATTTCACCACCGATCTGGAAAACCCGCAAATTAGCTAACTAAAATTCGCTTTATTCATGCACTGAATAAGTTAGAAAGCAATCGTTTCTTTGAACTAGGGTTAACTTTTGGTATTATAATTATTTTAATTTTCCACCGCTCTGATGATGGGATTGCAGGAAGCTGGTCGCGCGGCAGAGATAAAAGATACACATGTGGTTGAATTTATCCTAAATTTCAGATACTCCGAAACCTTAAAACAGACACAATTTTATTAAGGTAGATCTTCAGAGAGCTCAGTGGTTCTAAAGTAGATTCCTACAGCTCCTTTGTTGCCAACTCCCGGTGTAGAATCAAAATGGATGGCCGGTTATTATTAACTTCTTCTTCTTCCTTCCTCGTTCGTCCTGAAAAGGACGTTGGTTGCGTTGTGTCGCCGTTTACAGCGAGGCTGCGATATTTGCGCCTTTCGGCCCGACACATCCGACTTCCGCACGGCATGTTTTGGGACCGGGTTAGCCTTCCCTCTTCGATCTCTACTCTCTCGGCCTGACTGCAGTGATGCAGCCTGTTTCCAGGACCACCACTTGGAGGTGGAGTAGGGTCTTGGTCAGCTCTGGTTCGCTGACCCTGACGCAAGCAGTCAAGCTATGAGTCGTTGACTGCATTCGTCTTCTGTCCCAATTATTAACTCTTAAAGAACGAAAGGCCAGTATTTCAGGGTAAAATTTTCGCAAACGCTCATGGCGGTGTTCCAGGTTTTGGGGCCGGTATCTTTACACTAAGCTTCTGTTTCGCTTTGTTCCAAGTTTATATTTTATTAATTTTCTTTCATTTCAATTTCCCTTACAACTATGTATGAGTTCAGAAAATTTAAAAGAATCTACCTTTAAACTTTAAAAATATAAGAAATCTCAGAGTGACAAGATTACTTCCGTCAGATGTGGGAAAACCAGAACGTCCTTTAAGAGTTAATCAGTAATTCGTCATGTCGTTCACACACTTATAAGCAGAAATGAGGTGGGGAAGCTGTGGAGAGATATGATTATGGACGTTAACTGCAATAAAATACTTACGAATTCCTAGGCCCATTTTTAGTAGTGATATATCTGTTTATTGTGATTAGCTGTATTTTGTTGCTCTTTAAAAATTATTTATTCCAGTCACATAAAAAAGAGGTGTGAGACAAGGTTGCGTACTGTCCCCCTGCCTATTTAATCTGTACACACACAAAAAATGTTCAAACAGATACAGTAAATGCCAGGACCGAACATCAGTGGAATTCCAATAAACAACCTTAGAAATGCAGATGATACCGTGTTGTTAGCTGAAAGTGATCAGGACTTACAAGAACTAGTGAAGCAAGTAAACAGCATAAGTCACGAATATGGAATGGACATTAACACTGAGAAAACGAAAACTCTGATTATTAGCATAGCAGAGCAAGACGATAAGCCCACATTAAAGATAAGCATAAATGGGAAAATCCTGGAACAAGTCAAGAGTTTCTCATATCTTGGTCATATAATAACAGAAGATGGCAGATGTGAAACAGAAATCAAGAAGAGAATAGGAATGGTCAAAGTAACATTCAACAGCATGAGACAAATACTGACATTAAACAGTTAACCTATAAATTAAAACCGAGAATCATCGAGTGTTGAGAATATATATATATATATATTCTTCATTACTGTATGGTGTAGAAACATGAACAATGAACAAGCAATTGAAAGAAAGACATGTAGCTCTCGAGATAAGGATATTGTCACAGATGGAAATAGTGCAGCAGTAATCATCCACTTTTGCCCCTCCCCATCTAGTTTATATTTTTTTGCTACATGAACGAAGGATTCACTAGTGCGATTAACGCGTGAGCCATCTGGTAATTAAGCCCTATGTGAAACAGAGAGCAAAGCGCGGAGCATGGCGTAATAGATTCTTTGATCAGGGAAACACGAGATATTCAGTCTGAGACGGACCTTAGATTGTAAAACTTTCAAGGGAAGTAATTGCGTAGCTGATATTCGGCAAGGCGGAGATGATGAAAGCCAAGCCAGAGAGGAAGAGGCGGAAGAGGTGGTCACATTACCTTTGATTCAAGAATCGAACGGCAAATTGGCTCGGGTCTGGCAGTAGGTAAAACGTTTGCATTAAAGAACGATATAACGAAATGTATCAATATATACCATGTCTCACTGATAGCCATGATCAGTTGCTCAGAAATCTATCTGAATTCACTAGCTCGTTATCTTAAGATTTCTCGTACAGAGTGGAAATTATTAGATTTTCGTGGAGTGTTTCATTTTTCTGATTGCGGTAATTTATATACTAGCTTTGAAGTGATTTAGTGTGTTTAAAGTTTTTCATTATACTTCACTGAGATTTATGGGCTAATTAAATAACTTATAGTTAAATTTTCCAGCCGTAAAGTAAATTTAATTACTCGCTATTTCCTAGTAAGAGATGTTTTAAATTGACTAGTACACACATTAAATAACTGTCTACTGACGGCATATATTAGTTACTTCTATGCATTTTATGTAATTTTATAAATGACTAGTGTTCATATCACGCGTTAAAAGAACGATAGGATAAGCTACACACGTGTGTTTTAAATCTAATTTATAAAGGAGTGGTGTAAAGGTCCTATTTTTAACACGTGTTAGATATGATATTAATAATTTGGTTAAATGTTTATATTCTCTTTTATATAGGCTGATCAAACCTGAGTATTAGAGGTTTTTCTTATGGCCATGTGAACTTATGATCATACGAACTTATAATATTATAAGCATCCAGGATATTTAATATTGATGAGCTTCTTGCTGTGACCTTTGCGGTCCAATTTTCCTCATTTTTCATTAGAGAAACCAGAATAGAACCATTGAATTATAATATTAACTGGACCAGAACTATTACCAGATTTATTTATATCAATCTCATTGTCACGAAAGGTTTGAGATGTTATAAAATTGTAAGATATCCTGGACAAAAAGATGTATCAGATGATACCAGGATAGTGCCAGGTAAGAGACTGGTCTTACAAGAAATACCCCCTTTTCTGAAAAGAAATAGGGTGTATTGACATCAAAGGTTAGAATCCCGTTGTATAGACCTCAGGGTGTGGAAAGGTATGTCCTGAAGATCTATTTGCCCCTTTCATAGATTCTCCTTTGGTAATATGTGTTGTTTAAGTTGACAAGTTATTCTAGGGGTATATAATAAAGTTTATCTATCAATCTAATTTAAATATCAAACAAACTTGAAACTTTAATTTAAATAATTCAACAAGCCTGTTGATATATATGTATTTACAATTTATTTACCTAACCCTGTTCTCTTTTGGTTAGGTAACTTAGGAAAACTCAAAGGTATTTACAGTTTGAAATAAATAAGCATAGAAATTTAAAATTTATAAACCATAATCTTGTATTGAAGTTTCTATAGTCTTCCACACTGATGAATAATTTGTAATTTAATACAATGTCAATGATTTTGACGTTGAAGGTATGGTGGATTCATAATGTCCTTAAATTCATTCTCCACTGAAATGTTAGTAATATATTTATGTTTTCTTTTGTGGTGCTATCCTTTATTGAACACGCTGATCAGTGGCTAGATAAGGCCACTTATCTTAAAATCCAGAAAATCCCACTCTTCTGCCGGGGACGAACAATTCTGTGACTTGCCAGGCAGTGGAACAATGGTGGCTAGCTACATTGACATCACGAGCCTTTGCACCTCAAAGTCCAAAACGAGTTATAGGAATCAGATACTTGACAAAACCTGAAATTCAAATAATCAGAACCTCTGTATGGTCCAGCACTACTCTGCCTTTACACACAAAGGACAACATACAGCGTCAGACATTTTGCTCACATATACACAGGACAATTTACCTTCACCACCCATCACAGTCAGTTCACTGCGACTAAAATTTCCTTATAATTCCTAAGTTGATTCCTTAGTCCATGATTGGCTTCCATACAATGATTTGGAATAGTAGAAATTTACAAGCAATACCTTAATCGATTCAATACAACAAGTCCTGTCAATCCTTCCTTTGGTTCCATGATACATGTCATTCCTTTAACAAATACTCTTATTCATCAGTGTGGAAGACTATAGAAACTATTATTAAACTTACAGTCGTATTTTTGACATCATTCTCCATTAACCTACACATTTTACAATGCTGGCTTGTGCCTCTTAGATCAACACATGCTTTCCAGCAAGCAACACATTCGTCCTGGAATATTCTTAACACAGGCCTTTTCACTTTCTAACACACATGGATTAAATCACAGGAATAATACATAAATATGTACATATACATATATATAGTCATTCTTACCCTCAGGCAAAACACACAGGCTGTTAATGGCTTCTATGGTCTGCGCTACAGATGCGGTTGGCAAAGGTAAAATATGATTACTGTTTACCGCTTCTTTCTAGACAGCTTGTGGTTTTGAATTTTTGATTGTGGCGTCAATTGTTGTTGTTGTTGTTTTGATGAGGTGATGGGTGGAGAGCGGGCACTTAACAGATGACCGTTATTGCCTCTTCTCGTTCCATCTTGGTCTACCCTGTTCAACCTGAAATTTGGTTATAATTGGGGTATTTAGTGTCAATTTATTTTTTAATTTTGTATTCAATTTAAATAGGTATTGTCTTTAGCAGTTGCTGATATTAATTTATGTTAGTATTTGTCCATTTTATTTTCTCTTTTGTATTGTTTCTTGATAACTATTGTCCTTTGCACTTGGTTTTACTTTGTATTAGTATTTGTTCTTTTTGAGTTGTTGTTGTTGTTTTTTTTAATACCTTGTTGTCTTTCCTTGTCCTATGAGTAGTTAGTAAGTTTTTATTTTGTTTATTTGTTGTTACTGACCTTATATGTTTTCCTTTGTTTTATGTATATATCTTTTAAGTATTGATTGGGCATCTCTTGGGACATCTATACTTAAAACCTTATCACCTGTCAAGTCTATATTGTGATTTCTATAGTAAGTTTTTAATTCAAGCCTTTGTTGTTCATACTTTTTACAGTGGATCAGGTAGTGGGTCTAAGTTATTCTCTTCCTGACATTCTTGGCAGTGTGGTTCTTCTATCATAAAGTTTGCTGCACCGAGACGGAGACGTCACAGTTTTTTGTTTGATGGTATCTTTAATTCTTCTCTGACCTGGCACGTCCTCGTTGGTTCTTTCAGCAGTGTCTGCCTTTTCTACTTTTCTTCCATGTTGTCTTTCATTCCTCGTTTATAGTTATCTTCACTTGGCTCTTTGATCTCCGACCTTCCCAGTCCTGCTCTTATATTGTTTTTACTTGTTCTTCCATTCTTGGCGTTCTGATCTGCCAACTCGTTACCAGCAATACCTATGTGTGCTGGAACCCACACTAGCCTCACACTACATCCTCTGTTCCCTAGTGATGTATTAATTGCTAGAATTTCTTCCTTTATGTCTGGCCGGCTACATTTACCTGGGTGTTCTAGTGCTTGTAGTGATGATAGTGAGTCTGTAAATATCGTAACAGCTTCTGGTGGGTTATCTTCGATTATTTCTAAACTTTTAAGAATTGCTACCATCTCTGCTGTAAAAATCTAAGCCCCTTCAGTTACACTGTAGCTCTTTTTTATTCCCCATTGTGGTATTACAACTCCGGCACCTAGTTGCCCACTATCACCCTTGGATCCATCAGTGTAGACGGCCAGACTTTGTTTAGTTAGTTGATCTATGAACTTTCTACTTATCATTTTGGCTTCCTTATCTTCTATGTTTTGTTTGATCTTTTCAGTAAGTGAGCAGTCTATGATTGGTGTTTTTAGTTCCCAGGGTGGTATTTTGCTTCTATATTTATTACTATTTTTAATTGTGTTTGATAGTTCTTTGAGCTGCGTTAGATCTTCTATAGTTCTCCACCCTGTTGGATATCTATCTTTCTTTAAGGGGACGTCTAATACACTTGGTTGGTTTTTGACAAATGCTTTATGTGCTGGGTGGGTCACTTCTTGTGCTACTTTACTCTAATAATTTAATTTTAGTTCTTTCCGTCTTAGACCAAGGGGTGGTATGCCAAGAGCTACTTCTAGCGCTTCTACTGGTGTTGATATAAATGCACCTGTAATGGTTCTCATGGCTGCATTTTGAATCCTGTCCAGTTTTGCTATGTTAGAAGCTGCAGCTGAGTCATAGACTATGCTGGCATAATCCAGTTTCCCACTGATGAAAGACTTGTAGAACATAAGCATTATTTTATTGCTGGCCCCCCCCCCCCCCCCATCCATTACCTTTTACTATCCTTAGTATATTTAGGGGTCCCCTACAGCTTTCTACTAAATTGTCTATATGTTTATTATAATTTAGTTGTTTATCTAAAGTTATGCCCAGAAATCTTGTTGTTAAGGATGTACATATTTTCTGACCTTTAATGGTTATATTGATTTTGTTATTTTTTTTAACTTTCCTTTGCTGAATATCATACCTACTGTTTTGTTTACATTAATTTGGAAGCCCCAACTTTTCATCCACTCTGAAACTTTGTCTATTTGTTTTTGAAGTTTTTTGGTAAACATGGTCCAAGTTTTTTCCAGATCGCCAAATGGCACAGTCATCTGCAAATTGTGATACTGCAGTGGCGTCAATTAGCCAAGGGCAAGGCCTTTTATAGTCACGCATCCGCCGTCTGAGGTGACAGGGTAAGGAAAGGCGTAAAAATTCTCCAAATGAGACAAAATTTCTGCTCTCTGTTCAATGGTTAAAATCTAGTTTTTCAATTATCTTCCTTATTTATGAGACGATTTTGGTCATTTAAAGATGGAATTATACTGTGAATTATTTTTTATCGATCTATCTATAAATTAGTTAGTTTGCACACTGCATTTAAATGTATGCATGCTTTAACTAGCTTAGTTTAACTTATCCTGAAGTAACACAACTCGTTTATTTGATATTTCTATCTTACTATAATATTATTCGCTAAAGTGTTTACACCTACCTTTAAAGTAACATTCCCGTTGATGAATTACATAATCCTATCCGGTGATACTTCTTTAGTTCTTATGAAATTAAATATTATTGTCCCATCGGTTCACAAAATAGCCTCTAGGTTTTAAGCATAGTACGTTTCCTACAACAATGATAATAAAGGTACGTTTTTATTGGTTATTATATTAGAGAGTTCCCTACCTAATGGCGTGCGGTATGGTCAGATTTAGAAAACCGTGTTGTAAGACAGATCCAAATCACGACACTCATCAGCCAGCTGTGGCGAAATATATTGTCAGCAACATTTGTGTAACTTAAACCTAGCGTTTCAGCCACCTGAGGCTAAACAACCTAGGATCTGTATATGTTCTATTTATCCTACATCGGCGATCACCACGCATTAACCTAACTCCAACCAACTGAAGGCATAGATAACTTATTGTATCCAGGACAAATTAAAACACCGACTCTAGCGACTCCTGTGAAATTTGCAGTCAGCAACTACGGAGAGTCTGGGGCTGAATTTGGCAAAACTAAAATTTGACACTTAATAGTATTATTACTTATTAGTGTATTTCCTTGGAATGCCTGCGACAACTACTGGGGTAAGCATAGTCTGAAAAGTGGCCACTGTGTGTATGTGAAATGAATGAACAGAGAAAGAAACTTATGTCTTTTGTTAACATCATATACTTATATGGTTTCTTCTTTCTTCTTTTTTTTTATCGCAATAATCTGATTAGTCACGGGATAGTTTACATTAGGAACCTATTCTTTTCCAATACTGAGTATTTCATAACTTATTGTTACCTTTTGATCCTTTGGGTTAATTAACCTCTGTTTGGATCGTCTTTTCTTTTCCTTTACCAGAGGGGAGAACCTATTTGTTTAATTTTCATTTTGTCTGTAAACCATGATCCATATGATTTAAGTTGTGATTTTCTATTAATAATACACTTTATTAAACCTTTAGTTATCGTGTCGGTCAACCCATATCCATTATATGATATCCATAGTTTGTTTTCACGTTCGTGCGTATTTGTCACAGAATTGTGTGCATGTACGTTCAGTGTAACTTGTATTTTCGTACAAGCAGTGAAAGTGCGTCTGATTTAAATATCATCGTCCAGATAGGCTGGATTAGATAAATTATTCTATCCAGAGACTGTCCTTTCTCTTACACGATCACCCTCGTGATAAAAACTATATCTTACCCCTTACTTTCACATTGCCATCACTATCACCTCTGCTCAGACAGGGCTATAAACATCTACACCTATCTGATAATTCATCCACGACAGATATATAGAAGAATGGAGCGCATCTTATGGAAAGAAAAGAAAACAAATAAAGAGCTCCTATAAAATCTAGCTATGAAAAGAAAATTAATGAAGGAGATCAAAATTAGGCAGCTTAAATATTTTGGCCATATATAAAAAAGAGAGAACACCTTACAGAAGAACATACAGGAAGGGAGAGTTGAAGGCAAACGTGTAAGAGCAAGACAGCGCTGTAAGTGGGAAAATAACATGAAGAGATGGACAGGAATGAGTCTATCAGAGTGCACCATCAGGGACAAGAGACAGAAGACGTTGGAGATTCATTGCAGCCGACCTTCTTTGTGGAGAGGCAGCTGATGATTATTATTCCAGTCATGTTTTCATCACTACAAACAATTTTTAGTTTTTACAGCTTGTATTATTGATATGTCCCTTGTTAATAGTACACAGCAATATATTTAATAAGACTTTAATGTGGCTGCACTTAAAGGGGAAAATCTACATCTCTCTATCCTTGAGAAGAAGGAAAATTGACACGATAAAGTGGCGAATGCTGTCTTGTACGAAGAGCAACAAATTGTTCCGTTTGAGCTGTTAAGCCTGGCTGCAATTGTAGGCAGAGTTTTCCTTAAATTTGTCACAAGAGTGACGGTTAAGTAAGAAATGAATATACACTCCCAAATGTATATCAGTTGAATGATATCTGAAGATGTAATGCCATCTTCCTCGATCACCCATCCCTCACCCTTCTTTTCGCCGGTGAGACAGTAGGCCTACACAATTTGAACAGAAACGAAAAAAAGGATCCGAAATCAAACAAGCAAAGATTTTCTTTATTTCAAGACTATCTTATACTTCTCTATGTATATAGAGATATAATCCCACAAAACGACATGTAAGCCAGATCCTGACAACAGCTGCGAAATATAGCAACATAGGGCCCGGGTGGTAATTTTAACATACTGACAGTCAGCGCTATGTTTATTGATTATGCCTAAGATCTGGACACGGCTTCCGGTTACCATTCTAACGTCGATATTAGGTTAAAATTGTGTTAGCCTGCTTAGAACGAAATCTTTGCGACTTTTATTTTTCCTACCTGACCTTTATAAAGTAGTGTCATCTTCATCTCTGCAGAATGATCATTGAACAAGTTGATGCCTTAAAAGTTTGGCTGACAAATAAGCTTTCACCTATGTAAGTAGACTACTTATTAACGGTATGGTATGTAGCCTAGGCCTATTGTGTATCTTCACCATCAGATCAGTTAGTGGTTCCAACCACAGAGGCGGTAGAATCACAGAATAGTAGTCAGATACACACATGTCTGCCAACTTTATTAAAACATAGCCGCAGCCGCTACCCATTATCATAAAGCATGTTTCAACCTTTTTTCCGAAAAAAATTAAGGCAGTGCATTAAAAAAAATGTAGCCTAAGAAAAATACCAACTTACCGCTCACGAACTCTGTAAATCCATATAAAGCCATCACTGACGTGCTTCCATTCAGCCAAACTGCTTACTTAACTTACGCTATTGTGATTCATAAAGATCCGCAATGAAACTAGCTGATATTTTAATCATTGGAAGGGACACTGCCAACATATCGGTAGCCAGTTGAGAAAAATAGTCAAGTCTGTATACTATTCTGTGATTCAGTCCCTGGAGGCTTTAAGGTGTAATAACTCGCTTAAATAAATGAAACCCCTCACATGAGCCTGATTATCATGACTGTACTTATCCATACAAGACAGTCCAACATGTGCTTAGAGCTTACCACAGGAAAAACAAGTTTGGTAAAGTTAACCATTAGCCTTTTTTATTATGGCGGTCACAGAAATATTGTTAGTTACCTCCCTTGAAGTACTTGGGTAGTTACATATACAAATTTGGCAAGTATCGATTTCATACACATTGAGAAAAAAAGAGTTGGGGGGGGAAGACCCAAAAACCATTGATTAAAAAAGCAAAAGCCAATGATGCAAGTCCTCCGTTTCTACCATACAACGTATTTAAGTACGGGTAACATGCATCCATCCAACTGTTTTCTATCAATGCATCTATCCATTTATCTTTCTTTGCATCTATCCAACCGTCTCTCCGTCCATCCATCTGTGCTTCAGTCTATCTGCCTGTCTATCAGGCAGGCACATACATAGATAGATAGATACAGTAAACCCCAAAATGTCCCATATTTTGATTCTATCGTAAAACTAGTTTTTTGCTTTCTTTTTTTTTAAAATGGCTTTTGGTTCTTCCCCATTTTTTTTCTCCAATGCGCATGGAATCGATACTTACCGAGTTTGAATATGTTACTGCCCAAGTACTCCGTGGCAGGTAACACTAACAATCGTTTCTATGACCGCCTTAATTAAAAAAAAGACTAATGAGAAACATTACCAAAAGTTTTTTGCCAGGCACTTAACTATCACACTCTACATGATGATTAAAATATTACTTCCTATTTTTAAATATGTTAATCCTTACTTGTATGCATGGATACATATCTGGAATCATCTTTATATGACCACTGGCTATGCACAATGCTACAGTGTTCAAATGTTGAAGTGAGCTTCTGTGAGGCTAATTACACCCTCATTGACTCTTGAAATCACCCACACACTTCCAGGGGTTCCCCCCTGGTGAAACTTGTTGAGAAACCAGCATTGCGCACTAAGCTTGGAGAAGTCACTTGAGCCCCAGACTTGATTCTTTGGCTTTGACCTGGTTGACTGCATGCAGGAGGATCTCACTATGGGACACAGTGATAGGCATGTGGAGCTGAGAAGTGGTTCTGTGCAGGACATGACAATTCCTTGGGAGAACCAGAGTACAGTATTTTAACTCTAGAAGGGGAATACACGCGCTTCTTACTCCTAGCGTGGGACCAGATGTGACGATCCTTTAAATGCAAGCCAAGCCGGAGAAACTGGAGCTCATGACTTCAACTCAGCACGTTTCGGAATGACAGAAAAGCCACAGGAAAAGCCTAGATCTACAGGTTAGATAATACCAAGGAGCCTTCAACTTGATATTGGCTGCAAAAGAGTGAAAAGCTCAGCAACCCTAGTTAAACAACTACAACAACATCCTTACTTGTATCCATTGGATAAACATGGAACAAATGTCAGAACAAGGACCATTAACTGCCATTTGGCAAATAAGTTTTATTTTTTGAATTGTTTTATTCCCAGAAACCAAATACAATTTGAAATTACCAATAAACCAGTGTTACCAGAGATATCAAAAATTGCTGCTGACAATGAAGTCATGAGTAGATCAAACCTGATCTTATACTGAGTGGTAATGTTAAAATGGCATAGCATTTAAAAAAAATAAAATGGCAGTTAATTATCTTTGGTGCCTAGTTAGCAGCGAGAAATAGTGTGATACACTTCGTTAGCTAGGCGGTGTTGCCATTTGGATGGTCCTGGGTTTGATTCTCCGGCGAGCCAATCACTTCTGTTGTTTTTCTGTTTAGTTTTCTACTTCTTTCCATATTTCTCACGAGTGCCTGAAACATACCTTTATATGTGTTATATTTATTTACTATTCTTTATTTTGATGTTTGTTTCATACACATTAGTTAGATAGGAGGGAAGAAGTAACAATTCAAACATAAGAAGTAATTTTTTCAGTCATTCTGTACGCTGCACCACCCAACATATACAGAACGCATGCAGATTCTTAAACTTGGCACTGGTTGTGAAAGAGTGACAAACTTAATAGCCCCACATAAACAAGTGATCTGAGAGTCGCATCATTCTATTGTCTACCCTATCAAATATTGATGGTACAGCCTACCATGTTTGTAACTGGGAATCGGGGTTGATTCCGAAGAGGGAGCCTGAAAAATGGCTACCACATCCAAGGAAGGCAGCAGGTGCGTAACTTGGCAACACCCGGCACAGAGAGGTAGTGACGAAGAATAACAATACGAAACTCTTTTGAGGTCTTGTAATTGGAAAGAGTACACTTTAAACCCATTAACAAGGATCTATTGGTATTATACTCAGCACCAAGTAAATTAAATATGAGGCTTTGATAGGGCTGGTGACCCAATTATGTAAAATCAATTGCCATAGAATCCTCTGCTGTAAGAAGATGTGCATGCTTGGTGAAGACTTCCCGGAGACAATGTTGACTCCATGCTCCATACTGAGCACATGAGTCAGTGCAGGCTGTTCAAGAACAACTACAGTACTGACTCCATGCTGTGTTAATCGTCTTCCACTGCACATTATTTCAGCCTTTATTTGGTCTATACTTGGTGATAGGAAAGTTATGTTAGTGATTGTATCTTTAAATTGTCTAGGTCATCATGGGTCATGAGAATGGCCTCAGCCATTGATGCACTTTTTAGGGGTGCAAAATTGGCTGAGCGTCCTATCACTACGTACTTTCACAGCAAGGCGATGGCGCCATTTGGTTGGTCCTAGGTTCAGTTCTCGGTAAGCCTATCATTTAAATTTTCTTTTCTTGTTGTCTGGTGTCATCCTTTATGTCCAACGAGTGCCTGTTAATTACCTTTATTTATTTATTTACTTGCCCTCATGCTTTGTTAGGAGCGATAAGAAAAAAGAAATCAGAGAGTCAATTTCTAAGTCTATAATATTATTCCTACCTGTGTTTTATTTATAACATGCAAAAACAACTTTATTTTGTTTACACATTAGATGTGATGCAGAGCCCAGTGCTTTAGCCAAGTATGTTTGTGCATTGGTCAAGAAGGACAAACACGAACAAGACCTCAGAGATATTTGTATTGACCAACTTGATGTGTTTCTTCAGCAAAGTAAGATTACATTAGTAATGAGTTTTTATCACATACTGAATGTTATTGATCTTCAATAGTGAACTGAAGTTTTGCAAAGCAGCTTTGCGGCTGTATGTGAGTGAATCTTAGTAGGGTGCATTTTCTTTGTCATGACTTTGCCGTACTGGTCTCTATCATGATTTTGAAGGTGCAGGTTAAATCGTAGTCATTATGTTGTAACTTGCCAATATGCTGGCTGTAAGGTTTATTTGCAACTGTATCTGTATATGAAGAAGAAGGGAAAGGATATTACCATTGATTATTGCATTCAGTTCAGGTTAATTTAGATGCTCCAATCTCAAGTGTTTTTAATTTAGGACACACATTGTGGAAACCTGTTGAGAGCATTACAAGGCAGTCCTTGTTCTGAAATTCCCAGTGTCAGAGAACTAGAGGAAGACAGAAAAAAACCCATGGAGAAGAGAACTGGAAATAAATTAAAGGGATGAGGAAGACATGCACAGACCTTGAGCAGACGGCATGGGACAGGAAGACTTATTGTGAATAGTTTGAAGACCTAGTCTCCTTTGGGAGTTGCAGAGTTATGAATGAAGTTTAACTTGTACAGCTGTTTTCATTAATACATGACATTTCCATGTTTAAATTTTATAATGTTTTATACTCATGTTGTATTCATCTTACCTTTCATTGTAGTGTGTTTTTGGAGAGAAAAAAAGTGCTTTTTGACAGCCTTGAAAAGTCTAGAATTAATTTCAGTGTAGGTCAGTTTCTTAAAATAGAACTCGATTAAAGATTCAGTCAAGAGATACAGAAGATAGCTCAGAAAATAACTAACCAGTATAATCAGACATATCCTTGAATGGAACCCACGGGGGGGGGGGGGGGGGAAAAAGAAAATATGCTGATACCAAAGAGAACCTGGAGTAGAAGGGTGGAAATTGAAGCCAAGGGAGTTTATCTCATGCTGCTGTAAAAGATGGCTTTAAATATAAATTAGGAGTGAACAAGTGTTACAGCCTATGTTCTGCAAAATAGAAATTGGTGGCAAGCAATATTATGTAGACAATATAATAAATAAATTCCTGTAATGTCTTTTTTCCCATAAAATGTAATTAAATTATGAGCATATGTTGTAAACCAGTCCCCACACATTGAACGTTGTAACTTTGCAACCCCTTGACGGATGTTATTGAAATTTGCTACGTGCCCTACTGATATCAATGCAGTTATTAATATATTTTTTGCTCGTACAAAACTCATGTCATGTTTGAATTTTCTTCTTTAAGTTATATAAAAAAAACTCTTACGTTTGTCTGGGTTAATTTTTATTAGTTTTACAGGAAAGTTGCATGATCCGTTGAAAAAATGCGCACTTAATTTTTGTTGCAGCACAGCACAAGCGATGAAATGTGCTATTCAATATTTTTTTCTGTTTGAATTAGTGTAGTGACTACATGTCCGCACCTATTGCACACAGTCGCGAGTAATTATTTCAACGGCGTATGCTAATTGCAATGAGTTGGATGCAACGAAACAAAACGACACCAGCGTATAATATATTAATAAACTAAACTGCATAATTATGAAAAGCGCAATGAATCTGAAATGCAAATTTATCACTTTGCAGAAGGTAACTGTTATATTGTACAGGCATTTTCGCAGAGAGGCTAAGATGGGTTGTTTATACCACGACATCCAAGAACCAGGTAGGAGAACACGAAAGGCCCTGGGTGTGGATAGAAGATCTTTTCGACGTTGGATACAACAGGACGGTGATTGTACAGAGGCTGTGGTTAAGCAAGGAAGGAAGAAAAAAATGATGATTTTGACAAGGATGTCATTAGACGTTTGATTTTGAAGATGTTAAATGCCAATCAATTTGTTACTCTCCGCATGCTGAAAAGTCGGCTGCAAGCAGAATGCGATATTAACGTCTCAAAAACAACTCTTTGGCAACTTGTCAGAAGTGTCGGCTTCACTTTTAGAAAAACGACTGGTGGAAGGAATTTTTTATGTGAAAAACCACATCTGCTTGCAGCTCGAAGCAAATACCTTAGGCAGATTCGTGAGAGAAGGCAAGACGGCTATGATATAGTGTATTTGGACGAATTTTGGGTTAATGCTCATCATACGAACGAGAAAGAATGGCAATCTGTTGACGGAGACCATAGAAGGAAAATTCCCAGCAGCAAAGGTCAACGCATTATATTAGCACATGCTGGCAGCAGACAGAATGGGCTTGTCCGTGATGCAGAGCTTATTTTTCTATCAAAGTCTGTAGATGGTAGGGACTACCACAGTGAAATGAATGGGCAAATTTTTCGAGACTGGATAGTAAATACACTCCTCCCGACTCTAGATAGGCCGTCTTGCCTGGTGATGGATAATGCGTCCTATCATAATTTTCTAGCGCAGGAGGATAAAGCTCCCACTTCGGCAAGCACGAAAGACGAAATCAGGAGGTGGCTTGTGAATGAAAATATCTTCGCTGACAACAGCTATTTAAAACCAGAGTTGTTGCAGCTTGTGAGACAGAGGAATAAGACAAAAGTGTATCTGATTGATAAAATCATCCAAGAGCAGGGTCATGTTTCTCTTCGACTCCCACCTTACCATTCTCACCTTAACCCAATAGAGCTGGTTTGGGCTAGAGTTAAAGGGCAAGTGGCCGCCCAGAACACCACTTTTAAAATGTGCGATGTTAAAGACATGACTCGTGAGGCCCTTTCACGAATAGACACAGAGTACTGGGCTAAATGTGAAGAACACGTGCTACAGGAAGAAGAAGATTACTGGCAGCGAGATGGCTTGCAGTTTATCCAACCAATAACTTCTTCTTCTTCTTCCGTCCTTAGCCACCGACCGTCAAAGCAGTCAGTGGCCATTACGCCTAGTGGCGTCTTAGGGCAACAGCAGATAGGTTTTCTTTGCCATTGTTTCCCATCACGCCTATTGGCGTCTTTAGGGCAACGGCAAATCAATCCATTTGCTGTTGTTTCCGTAATCGAAGTGACTGGCAAACGGGTGATCAGCCCGTTGGTCAACCAATAACTGTTGTGAACTTATTGGAGTCGTCCGATTCGGAATGAGGCACGTCGATCGCATTCCTTCGTTTGTGATAAACTAATTTCATATGCCAATCTATACCCTTCAAAAAAAGTTAAGGACCATTTGTATTAAGGGTGCCATGTGAAATGAAAATGAACAATAAAAACACAGCACTTCAAAATATAACATGACAAGCTTATCAGTGACAATCAACACTATTTTCATGCAAGCCTCTGAGCCACATTTCGGACAGTAAGACCTTCCTGCAACCACGCAATGGCTCTTCCTTTATCCACAACACTCAGCTTTCGTCGTTGAGGCATATTGTTGTGCAATGGTTATGCAGCACTTGTGTTGATTATAAAGACAATTTTGTGAGTACAGCTCAACACCAACATTATAGTCTCCCACATGCATCACGCATTTTTGGAATAGCAGGTATTTTTTTCATGCTCAGGCATCATTAAAAACACCCACATTTTGGTGTCTCAGCAGTATTTTTTCAGCGTGCATGCTGAGCTAAACACTACCCACACGGTATGCTGGGGGCCCACACAGCACGTGTTGAATGTTTGTTGTTCGAGAAAAATCAATGTCAGATTAATTGCTTATGAAATATAATTTTTATTATTTTTGGGTCATTTTCACCTATTGGTCCTTAACTTCTTTTGAAGGGTATATAATAACACATAAACAGTTACGATTCGTCATAGTTTCCTGATGATTTATTGCTGTCATGGTTCATTATCAAAACATCATTCCTCGTATCAAAATCACGTGAACAACCAATCACACATTTAGGACACGCCTTTGAACCGTCTTGTCGCACAAATGTTGTGATTTACTGTAAGAATTAATGTTACGGGCAGATTTAGGCAAATGTTCCAAGAAGATCAAAGAAAATCGCCGTTTTGCAAATTTCGCGACAGCTGTGGATGTAATGATCGCAAAATCTTAACTGCATGGAGAAAATTGACGCTTTCTGTGGGCACGAATTTCCAAATGGACCAAAGCTAAATCATTGCAGGCAGATGCTGGAACTGGTGTTGGCCATGTCCTCAGAAGAGACCCTGACACCATCACCAGAACTGCTATGCTGTGGACCCCAGAAGGACGGCGAAACAGAGGCAGACCAAAGGCAAGAACTTTGGAGGCTGAGATGCAAAGGATGAACCAGAGTTGTGGCATGGCACGAAGGATGGCCACCGACAGAGCAAAATGGGGACAGTTTGTTGCTGCCCTACAAGACTCTACTAGGTGTGATGGCCACTGACTGCTCTGTCAGTCAGAGGCTAAGGATCCAAGAAAGAAGAAGACTAAGCTAAAACAGTGTTTATTAAATCTTGTTACTTGTTGTTAAGGGGAGGAGTTACATTGAAATGCTATTTTCGTTATTAATCACAGGATTTCAATGAAAATGCACAGACTTAACCTACATCAATCATAGATACGCATAATGAAGAATTTGGTGGGATTACATCATTGGTTGTCATGGAAACAGCCGCTATATTGGATTTTATTCTTCTATTTCAATTTCCTAAAGCTTTTTTATTTACTAATCTATCATTACCAAATATAAACAAAATGTTTATCATTATATTTTAAAACTTTTGTCAGATTGGATTTTTGATACCATAAGTAGATTTTGAGATATATAATTTTAAAGTTTGTATCTATAAATAATCACAATTTTTTCAAAATTTTACAACATTATTTGCAATAAATCAAAATGTTGATAAGATATAAAAAATTGGATCTGACAAAAGTTTTATTATCCTATGGAAAGTATTTGTGCCAAATCTGATATTAATTTACATAAAAATGTGGAAGTTATAAGAACATTAGCAGCTTAAAACAAAGTTTTGAGAAAATCTAGATTTTCTTCATAGGAAAAGCATCATTTCTGAAGAAAATACTATTTACAAAATCAAAATATACCTACTTAGAATGTGTTCTGACAAATAATTTTCACAGATTTAGATTCAGGGAAATATAAATTATACGAGTATAGACTAATCCCAATTTTCATGTTTCTGCTGTTTTGACTGAAAATTGCCTCCCGCTCCTCCCCTTAAATTTGATATCATAGTATACAAGAGTAATAATAATAGCCCCTTCAGTCATAACTGACTATGGGAATGCGCCCCTGAGGTGACAGCCCTCAACTGCTTATTTTCCTGGTGCTCCTTTCGACGTTTTCTCCTCACCTCTGCTTCTTGTGTGAGCCTCTCTTCGCCCAATCTGAGGTGGTGCCGTAAATAGCATCGCCACTTAGTGCGATCGGTAGCTTCATCCTCCCATGTTGCTGGATCCATGTCCAGTGCCCTCATATCTCTCTTGCACACATCTTTGAACCTCAGCTGTGGTCGCCCAACTGTTCTCTTGCCATCTGCTAATTGTCCGTACAAGATATCTTTTGGGATGCGACCATCTTCCATGCGGCGAACATGGCCAAGCCAGCGAAGTCTGCGCTGTCTCAGCCGCGTATACATACTTTGAAGGCCAGCACGTGACAACACCTCGACATTTGTCACTTTATCTTTCCACGAGATGCCGAGGATGCGGCGTAGACACCGCAAATGGAAGGTATTGAGCCTTCTTTCTTGCTTAGCATAGGTCGTCCAGGTCTCGCTGCCATATAGGAGTGTGCTGGTGATGCAGGCATTATATACCGCAGCTTTGGTCTTCATTGTGAGTTTAGAGTTTCCCCAAACACGCGATGTGAGGCGGGCAAAGGTAGCTGCGGCTGTCGATTTCTGTATCCAGTGAGAGTTTGTCATTGATGGTAGACCCTAGGTATGTGAAGTGGTGCACCACTGCCAATTCATAGTTATCGATAGTGATAACTGGTGCAGCACCCACATCCTGACTCACCACATTCGTTTTCTATAGACTTATTGTGAGGCCAAAGTCCTTGCATGCTTTAGTGAAGCGATTCATCAAGCTCTGAAGCTCCTGTTGGCTTTGAGTGATGACTGCAGCATCATCAGCGAACAACAAGTCTCTATACAAGAGTAGTGATCTAGAAACTGATAGGGCATTCTGAAGTCCCCATTAAGTCCATAATCCTATTTATTTTTTTTTATGAAGACATGAACTGCTTAATTCTTCGTAAAGGATAACTCATAGAACCTTTTGAGATACCAATTAGAGTGTGGCAGGGGTGTGTTGTTGGCTATAAATTGAATTTTAAAAACAGCGGCATCACGCTGAAAGATATTGGCACTTACATCTGTCCAATGCATACAATCTCATGGGGTTTGAACCTTGTTCCTTTTCCACTCACGTCATGTGCTCATTTTGTTTTGGCATTCCTTCCAGTACAAATCATGGATCACAATAAAAACCATCAGTATTATAAAGGCAAGACAAAAACATGAAAGGAGATTTAAACAGAAGCAGAACCAGAGCTGCCCCATGTAGGCCCCCGGGACTATCTGAGGAGACAAAGAAAGAACATGACTGCTGCTCCCCCAGGCATATCTACAAGACGACTAATACAATGCCTTACATTGGGGGGGGTGGGGGGGCGAGGGGGGAGAGGGGGCCTGGCAGCCTCATCATTAAAACAAGGTGCTTCAGAAACCACCACTAAAGGAGCATTTGGATGCAGGTTTCCTGCAAGGGGACCAGCTACAGTAGTGGCTCCATGATCCATAGGGATCGAAAAGGGAAAACAAGAACCAGATCTAACGGTCCTGAAATTAGTAGGAAACGCAAGAAGTAAGAGATGAGACAAGAAGGAAATAAACTGATACATTGGCAACAGATGCAGAGGAAGCTGCAGCTAAAGGAAATATGATGGACTTGTACAACAGTGCAAAGAAGCTGTAGAAATTTACTTAGCAAAAGAGCAAATGAAGAGATACATGGAACATTTTAAAGAACTTCTCACAGGCCCCTCCACACAGGCCCCTCCACACAGGCCCCTCCACACAGGCCCCTCCACAAGACATCCAGCCAGCAGAATAGGAGTTAAAAAGTTCACTGTGAAAAACCAAGTAAGGAAACCATAAAGCTTCTAAGATATGGAAAAAACTTCTGGCCCAGATGGCATTGCCACCTCTACAGATCTTATACAAATTACTTGGTAAAGTCTGGAAGAGACAAGAAATAACCAGCAGACCAGAAAGAACGATACCTCATCATGTAGAGCCAAAGTAGGGAGATTTGCAAGAGTGCACATATTACAGAGGAATAATGTTATTATCAGTGCCAGGGAAAACGTTAAACTGGGTCATTCGTGAGAGGTTAAGAAGCCATAGATAGACAACTGAAATATGAGCAAGCAGATCATGTACAGATAGCCAGCCATACTGCACATAATAGTTGAACAAAGCCTGAAATTGAACTCACCACTTTACATTGGGTTTGCTGACCTTTGAAAAGGTATCCGACATTTTAGACAAGAGTATCATTCTAGAAACTGATTAGGCATTCTTTAGTCCCCCTTAAGTTCATAATCCTAAATTTTTTCTTCATATGAAGACATGAAATGCACAATTCTTCTTCCGTGACTTCTTCTTTCACTCTCAGATGTCGACTTCAAAGAAAGCAGTGTTCAGCCTGAGGCTGTTGGCATCTCCGTACAGTTTTTCAAGGAATGGTATTGGTGACAGCCATGTGCGCTTTCTCTGTTTCTCATATGTTTGGCACCTATGAAGCAGATTACACTGACTAACAAAAAAAAACTTTTTTTTTCTTTCTCTAACATTTCTATGTTTTTCTGGTCAATTTTAATGCGCTGTTTTTAAATCTGCAAACCGTTTTTCTCTATCAGGTCGGGATCTCTAGAAAAACGCAATTGAAGTTTTTTAACAACGCATACAGTATTACAACATCATTCGTACAAGAAGTATAACAGTTATGTAGGCTTGAATTTCTTTGCAGTCGACTTTCGTCGGTGAATGGCATGTGGTACATCGCGATGAAGCATCCAACAATAATCGGCAAGCATGGTCACACTCCACCGTCCTTGAAAACGTGACTCCATTACGGCGATATCTTGATGGAATCGTTCTCCATGTTCATCGCTGACTTCGCCAAGGTTGTCAGGGAAAAAGTCAAGATGCGAATCGAGCAAATGGATTTTGAGGGACATGTTACAGCCTATAATTCTGTATGCATCTATGCACTGCTTAACAATATGCAACATAGTCAACAGATTTGTGATTTCCCAGAAAGTTATCGACAATCGATTTGAATGCCATCCATGCGCGAAGTTCACTACCATGTAACAAGTTCTCGAATTGTTTGTCTGCAATAACTTTCCTAATCTGAGGTCCTACAAAGATACCTTCCTTTATCTTTGCATCGCTAACTTGCGGAAACTTTTCTCGAAGATAAGTGAAAGCTTTGCTCGTTTTATCTACCGCTTTTACAAAATTCTTCATGAGCCCCAACTTTATATGTAACAGTGGTAAAATGAAGCTGTCTTTGTTAAATAATGGCTCGTGTATTACATTTTTATACCCGAGCTGCATACGATCCCGGATAGGCCACACCTTTCTTGCATAATGTTCCTGTCTGTTGCGGCTGTCCCATTCACATCGGAAGCAACAAAATTTAGTATACCCAGTCTGCATGCCCGTGAGAATTGCAATGACCTTAGGTCTCCACAAATCCGCCATTGGTAGTCATTGTACTTTATTTTTGCCAAAAGTATAGCCATATTGTCATAAGTTTCTTTCATATGAACAGAGTAGGCGACTGGAATTGATGAAAATAAATTTCTGTTATGCAATAACACGGCTTTTAGACTAGTCTTGGAAGAATCGATGAAAAATCGCCATTCGTTGACTATGTGCTCATGACCGTTTACATCTTTGCAATAGCAAATGTCATCATCCATCTCAAAATTTTGAACAAGTTCTCTGTGTCTATGACGAAATTTAGATATCGGAGTATTGGGCGCTAAAAGATTCCATTCTTTGAGTCGCGAACCGAGTAATTCCGCTTGTCCTTTGGTAAGAGCGAGATCACGTATTAGATCTGAAAGTCCTGAATGGTTAATTAAGTAAACACCATCATTCACCGACCAACGGGCTGATCACCCGTTTGCCAGTCACTTCGATTACGGAAACAACAGCAAATGGATTGATTTGCCGTTGCCCTAAAGACGCCAATAGGCGTGATGGGAAACAATGGCAAAGAAAACCTATCTGCTGTTGCCCTAAGACGCCACTAGGCATAATGGCCACTGACTGCGTTGACGGTCGGTGGCTAAGGACGGAAGAAGAAGAATCATTCACCGGTATGTAATCGGAGTCAGAATTAGTTTCTAAAGCAGGTAAACTATCACTTTCTGATGGTTCATTCACGTCCAACGGATTATGTTCTGGTGGTACTTGGATCGGACACGTGATTGGATCATGAGGCACTGGTTTCGAAACCAATTCAATATTTGAATAAACCACAGACTTTCTAGTTTTAAAAGTGAAACCATGGATATTTGTCAAGCAGAAGTAACAATCAGTAGTGTGATTTGTATGTTCACGCCATATTACTGGCACTCCAAAAGGCATCGACTTATGCTTCGGCGATTTTCGTAACCAACCTGCCAATGTATCGAACAAACTGCATTTGACTTCCAAGATTTATTTGCATCATCAACTTTCGAATCGAAATAAAGTTCATATGCTTTCTTTAGTAATGGTGTAAAGTTTTTCTGGTCAACACGATCGGTAAAATATCCGCACACGTAACAGAACAGATCAGCCGAATTTCTACAACTTCTAGAAGCCATATTTTGCTCAGAATTATTTCAAAATACAGTAACTATTTGAAAAATCGCGTAACATATGACATGCATCTTTTAGCAGTATAAAAAGTAGAATTATGTTGCTTTTTATTAATTTTTAATAAGTTATATAGTAAAAATGAAACGGAGCAAATAACGGTTTCCCAAAAATATATTTATTCACAAATATCTTAAGAACCCGACGTGATAGAGATAAACGGATTTCAAATTTGAAATCAGCGCAAGAAACTGACCTAAGAACACTTATTCTTATATAAGAAAGAAAAATGTTGTTTGTCAGTGTTATCAGTGCCACAGTTACAGTCATCAGTAGTTCCTATCTTCAGCTTGTTGAATAGATGGTACCTTAATCTGTTGTGGCCTGTGCGAAGTCTGAAGATTACCACTTGTTCACTTCTGCTGAGCTGGTAATCTGCATCATTTGTTTGCTGGCCTGGATGCTCTGCTTCCCTCTTGTTCCTGTATCTGCTCTAGATAAAACTCTTGGCCCCTTCATAAGCTATGCTTGTGTCAAGTTGAGGTAGCTGTCCACTTTCCTTTGCCAGTTTGTCAGCCTCCTTATGTCCAGGGATGTTGCAGTGAGATCCACTGTATCGTAACTCATTTGAACAGCTGGCATACTTTGTGGAGTGTTACTCAAGTCATCCAGGTTAGAATTATTCTGTCTTTTCAGGGCTAAAATTACCGACAAAGCATCTGTGAAGACAGCTACTTGTCTCTCAGATTCTTCAAGGACAAGCCGTTTGAGATATTAACTAGAATTGGGCAGGGGTGCCTTATCATCATGTTCTTCTTGCTGGCTATAAGCTGAATTTTTAAGACATTGACACCAACCAACAGAAATGGAATTCTTTAGACTCTTATCAAAACAGCAAGACAATCTAGATTTTTCCAGATGACTTTACTCTGCTGTGCTTTAACCAAATACAAAAGGCATGAGGAGCTGTCTTGGCATTGGGAAATATAATATGGAAATCAAAATAAATCACGTCCAGCACAAAAATAAGAAACATCAGTTCAGATGTTGGGACCGAAGACGCAGCAAAAGTGATGAATGCAGTCAGCAACCCATAACTTGACTGCTTGCGTCAGGGTCAGCGAACCAGAGCTGACCAAGACCCTACTCCACCTCCAAGTGGGGGTCCTGGAAACAGACTGCATCACTGCAGTCTGGCTGAGAGAGTAGGGATCGAAGATGGAAGGCAAACCCGGTCCCAGAAAATGCCGTGCTCAAGTTGGATGTGTTGGCCAAAAGGAGCAAAAATCACCGCTTCGCTGTAAACGGACACAATGCAACCAACGTCCTTTTCAGGATGAACGAGTAAGAAGTTCAGATGTTGAGACAGTCTATTTTGGAATGGCTGTAGAAGATGAAGAGCTGCGAAAATGACTTCAAAGTATTTACACATTTTCATAAATGAGTGTCTAACATGTAAGCATTAAAAGTATATGACAAGCTTGTCAGTGTGGTTTTTTTATGACAAGAACCAGACAAATGCCACTGAAACAGGAGGTGAGGAAAAAGTTGTTGGCATTGGATAAGACACACACTGAGGAAACATGGTGATAGCATTACATGGAAGTCCTTATTCTGGACTTCCCAGGGAAAGAGAAATTGGAGGATACAGAAAAAATACATAGAGAAGAGAATTGGAGACAGACATGAAAGGGATAAAGTGAACATGTGGAAAAAGTCAAAAGGATGGCACAAGACAGGAATGTTTTTGAAGGCCTATCCTGCACAAGAAAATGATGGCCAATGAATGAATGAAGACATTGTTAAATTTTACCAAATGTGCATTTCAAAGAAGATGTGCTGCATCAGTTTGTTTGTATGGATGTGTATGCTGTTTGATACGTGAATTTACTGCTTCTGAGTGGCGGATTGGTTCGAGAGTTTGCTTGCAGGATAAATGGATTGGGTTCAAAGCAAGGATGTATCATGCTGCAAAAAAATAAAGGTATTTGATTCTTTTGTCGAGTTTGAGAAGTGAGAGGCAGCAAGGAAGGGAACTGGACGCCTCACTTCATAAAGCTGACACCCAGTATGAGTGAAGTCTTTAACACTTCTCTCCCCTGTGGCTGTATCTGATATGGGATTACCTTTACCTTTTCCCTAATGCTTCAGGCTCCTGTGTCAGACTTTTCCCAAACACAAAAATGTGGCAGTGTCAGATAATTAAATTCAATAGAGTTGAAAACCTGATTATGAATTTCTTCCATAATTTAATTAATATTGATCTAGTACTGTTATAAGTATTATTTATTATTGTTAGTATAAACTATTGTTTCTTTGTGAGAGAAGTATATTTATTTTGATAATAAAAATGTGTATATATTATTATTATTTTAGATTTCTTCTACAACTGATGATAAGGAGAACAAAGAAACCATAGTTGCAGTGACGCCTGCTTCTTCTACCTCAGCACCAAACACTTTGACCAACTCTAAAGAGTCTGCTGGAGAGTCTGTGTCAAGGGTTGTAAAAGATCCACCTAGAGAAGTGAGAGAACCTCGAGCAACCTCCAGGGATGGACGAGATAAAGACAGAGAGGAGGAAGTGTCTCGAGATCGCAGAGACTCGTGGAAAGACGATAGAAACAGGGAAGGAATTCGGGATGCAAGGGACATCATCAGAGATAGAGAAAAAGATAGAGTTGATTCTAAACTAGACACAAGAGATAGACTTGATTCAAAACTAGACACAAGAGATAGACTTGATTCAAAACTAGATGCAAGAGATAGACTTGATTCAAAACTAGACACAAGAGATAGACTTGATTCAAAACTAGACACAAGAGATAGACTTGATTCAAAACTAGACGCAAGAGATAGACTTGATTCAAAACTAGATGCAAGAGATAGAATTGATTCAAAACTAGACACAAGAGATAAGACTGATTCAAAACTAGATACAAGAGAAGTCAGAGAGCCAAGAGATAGGGACTACAGAGACAGGGAACGTGATAGAGACTTCAAGAGGAGAAGGACGCGGAGTCGCAGTTACAGTCCTCGACGTAGAGATTTGTAAGTTGATGTTTTATGTTTTCTTTACATTGTAATTCATTTCCAATGCCACATGGGGTGTGTTTTGTTAAAAACCATAGAACTTAGATGTCGATCCTTTTAACCTGTGATGAACAGTAGTAAAAGTTAACATTTATGGTCTCCTTTTGGACTCTGGAATAAGTGTTCTGACACTGAGTAAAATTGCTGATCCTGGAGAAAATGCATGTATCAGACTGGTTTGTTACGCTGTTTATTGTAGAAATAGAAAATGCAGTCATTGAATCAAACCTACGAGATGAGCTCATTGATATGTTTGTGGATCTCAAAGCTAAATCACTGTTAAATAATAAACGCCTCTGTGACTATTTAAGTAATGTAAATACTGCAACAAAAATACCCCAAGCTTTGTGCAGTAGTTGAGCTGTTTCTACTTGCATTCCCAAATTTGTACATGGTTGAAGTTGGTTTCAGCCACGCAGATGCAGTTCTATCAAAGCAAAGGAACAGACTGAACCTGGAAGACAGTGGTGACTTACAACTAAAACTCACCTATCTCCAACCAAGTATCAATGCCCCTGTTAATGTTCATTAGCCCCATCCTTCCCATTCATGAATTTAACCAGTTCAATAAAAAGTTATGTTAATTAATTGTGCCTCTGTAATCATTTCCTTATTTATTTATTGTTTGCCATCCAGACCTTCAGGATGACCCAGAGTCCGCTGGGAGGACAACATTAGACAATCTTTGAAGGACCGAGGACTAGAATGGAACCAGGCCAGGAAGAAGACAGCTGATAGAATAGTCTGGCGCTCTCTCTTCCAAACCTCTACACCTCACGGTAGAAGGGGAACGACTAAGTAAGTAAGTAAGGTACTGAAATTTTAAACTTCAGTGAAAAGCCATATTTTCTGGATCGAAAGATGCACTTTTCTTTTGGAAACTACCTCATTACTTTGCATCTTATAGTAGCCTCATCCAGTCATAGCTGATTGTGTGGTTAAGCGCCTTTGAGGTGATATCCTTCAGCTGCTTTTTATTTTTCGGTGTTTTCTTTTCTCTTCTACTTGTTATAAGACCTTTTTTTTCGCCCAATCTCTAGGTGATGCCATAGGTGGGATCTCCACTTGGTGCTATCACCATCCATTTCCTCTCTTGCTTACATCTTTGAACCTCAGCTGCGGTTGCCTGGCTGTTGTTTTGCCATCTGCCGGTTGTCCATTCAGGGTGCTGTACCAAAACAACTTGAGAACCAGTCTTGTCATACTTGAAAACACTTATACTGTTATTACTCACAGTGAAACATGATGTAATATAGTAACATAATTGCATCTTATTGTTTTTTGTTATCATAAATTGCCTCTAGTTATTGGCATAAAACTCTGTATTGCATTCTGGGATCAAGAATATTGAGCGAACAAAAAAAATTTTGGATGAATACTATCTTAACTATATATAGTGTCAATTCTATTCAGTGATCTTGACAGACGTAGAAGGTTTGAAGAACGGCCAAGATACTCACCTGATCGCCGATGGGGTCGGCGCAGGAGCTGGTCCCGTAGTCCTCGCAGAAATCGCTCCCCTTTGGACAGAGGCATAGGCAGGCCAAGGTCAAGGAGTCCAAGGCCCAGATCTAGGAGCCCAAGAGAGAGATACAGGCCATTCAGGTCCAGAACGAGATCAAGGTCACGTACACATTCCCGCTCACCCAGACCTAGATCTTGGAGCAGACCTGGCAGTGGGACAAGGGTGAGGACAAGGTCTCCTTCAAATAGTAAGTCCAGTGTTTTTTTTTTTTTTAACTTTTTTATTAGATTCTGGAAGGTGATCAGGATTGGTTGATAAGTTTCTGGCTTTCTTTTGATTTCAGCATCTTTTGGGCTGTAACTTTCATAAGTCATAAATTCATCGTAGGACAGACGACACAGATTTTATGGATGTTCTTATATTAAAATGTGAAAGGGAAAAAAAAAATTATGTATACGAGGGAAGATCAAAAAGTAATGCCTCCTATTTTTTATGTATGTAAATACTGCATCGATGTGCAATTTGTAAATTTAGCAGGATTCCTCAAACACTCTTCTGCACTGTATAGCATTACCAACCTGTTTCAGTAACAGGTGGCACCACTGTAACAGTTTAAAAATGGCTGCCAAAGACGTTCGGTTAAAACAACGTTATGTCACAGAATTCCTCAATGCTGAAGGCGAGACCCCAATTCGCATCCACGAACGTTTGAAGAATGTTTGTGGAAATTCAGCAGTGGATGTTAGCACTGTCCGACGTTGGGTACATCGTTGTGATGAAGCTGAAGTAGGTCAATCCTCAATGGCTGGCGCAAAGCGGACTGGTCGTCCGTCTGCCGCAGTGACTCCACACAACATTCATCGAGTTGATGGCATCATTCGTGGTGACCGTCGGGTAACACTGGATGAACTTTCTTCCATGTTGTCCATTAGTAAAGGCAGTGTCCAGAACATCATTAAAGACCTGGGTTATTCAAAAGTTTGTGCACGGTGGGTACCCAGAATGTTGACAGACAGACATAAAGAAACAAGGAAAACCATAGCCATCAACCTCCTGCACCGTTACGAAACTGAAGGAGAAGAGTTTTTATCGAATATTGTGACAGGTGATGAGACTTGGGTTCATTTTTTTTTAACCAGAATCCAAGAGGCAGTCAATGGAATGGCATCACACAACATCGCCGACAAGAAAGAAGTTCAAAAGTTCACCATCTGTAGGGAAAGTTATGGCCGCCGTGTTTTGGGATGAGAAGGGTGTGATTCTTCTCAACTTCTTGGAACAGGGAAACATGGTGAATGCAGATTGTTACATTGAAACTTTGAAGAAGCTTAGAGGTCGTCTTCGGCGACTTTACCCATTAAAAGATCAGAGAACTGCACTACTGTTGCACGATAATGCCACGCCACACACCGCTAAACGCACCATTGATGCGATTGCAGAATTTGGCTGGACATTATTACCACATCCCCCTTACAGTCCCAATCTTGCACCTTCTGACTTCCATCTGTTTGGACCACTGAAAGAAGATCTTCGCGGACATCACTTTGAGGACACCGAGACCCTTAAACATGCTGTACGCCAGTGGTTTAGGAAAAAGGACACAAATGTTTACCGTGCGGGGATACATGCCCTTGTGAGAAGATGGACAAACACTGTAACAAATAACGGAGACTACATTGAGAAATAAATTTTTGAAGTTCAGGCTTGGGGCTACATTTCAATGTAAATTTTATCTGTTTTCTTGCCTATTGAATGAAATCTTTTTTGTTTTATAATAATGCATGCATTTCGAATTCATTATATATTTGTTTCCACATTTAAATTGTAAATGTATGGTTAGTTTTTAATAGTAGTAAACCACTGCCAAGAGGAATATTGTTTGTTTAACAAAGAAAGTAAACCAGATGTGTGTGGTGGTGCCATACTCGGTTATATGGTAGGGGTTTTAAAAATATAGGTATTAAAGATATATATAGATATCGCAAAAGATTGCTGCAGATATCTTAGTATCGGCGAGAAGGCTACTAAATCATCATCATCATTACCCTACGGCTCGCCCCAGGATTTCAAGGACTAATTAGTTGGACTAAATAATGATTGTGCATCTTGTCGCGTTTTGAAATCATTACTCCTCAGCTCCCCTTGGAGCATAGGATTTCAACAAACTTACACCAAGTCATTCTGTCCTGTGCCATCCACATCTTCTTGCCTTTCATTTTTGTCTCCAGTTCTCTTCTCCATGGGTTTTTTCAGTCTCAGTCAACCCATCTTACCCAGGGGATTCCACAACAAAGGACTGTCTCCTTACAATGTCAACAGGTTTCTTCAATCCGTGTCCTATCCATTGCCAGCGTCTTCTTCTCATCTCTTGTTCCACTGGCAGTTGTCTGGTTCTTGTCATCAGTTCCATATTGCTGACCTTGTTGTACCATATGTGAAAGCACCCATTTTATGAATTTTTTGTTGTTGCTCTCCATGTTTCAGAACCATAAAATAGGACTGGCTTGACATTTGAGTAGAATATTCACATTTTTGTTTTGAACTTGGTTATTCTGAAATAATTGTAAGTTGAATGTTTTGATTTTTCTGAAATAATTGGGAGTAAAGTTTGATTACTGAACGTTATGACAAAAGATCCCTTGCTGCCCATACACCAAGACTGACTCAGTTTTAAATGCATTTCTGAGCATAAGTGACATTAACAAAAATTTGTTCATATTTACTATAATGACTTAAATGTGTAAACAGTGTTTCATTGTACCATTGAGGTGCTGATATATGTGAATGTACTATAAAGGTTGTGAACTTTAGCCCTCAGCAGATTAGCTTTCGTTTCTTTTAAAAAATAATTTCTGGTCTTTGAACACATTCGTCGTATTTGTTTTATTGAGTTTCTGCCCTTCAGTGCACCTGTCTTTGTTTTTATATCATTCTGCTGGAAATTTATGTAGCGTAAGATTATTTACTTACCAAAGATGTTTTATGTATTATTTTTATGATAAAAATTTAATAGAAATTATGAGGGGGAAAAGTGCAAGGATTAGACTTACCAAATAAGGATACAATTCTTCTTCTTACCCAAACAGTATACATGTTTTTTAAATATATTTAATTCCAAAATATATTCTGGATTTTGAAGAAAAAAAGCATAAATTTAAAAACGGAAAGATGTCTGCATAAGTTTGGTTGGAAAAAAGTTATCCGAAAAGTTGTGGCCATATACAAGTCACTTTTGCTGTGTTATGATTAGTGTGTATCCCAAGATAATTAGCATTATTAGTTTATTATATATAACAAGTTTAATAAATCCTATTTTTAATTATGTCTGACGTACCTGCAAGTTAAAATTCATTATATCTCTCAGTGGTTGAATCTCTGAACGAAAAATGTTTGAAAAATGCTGTGGATCTTCTCTCTGTAGGCTTTACTACATTTATAACCATCTCACAAGATAAAATATGTAGGGTACTCCGCTATAATCTTTTTTTATTTTTTAAATATTTTACATCATGTATGCAAACTATCACAGCATCTGAAAGTATCTGTGACTTCCTTTGTTACTTTGTAAATTTATTCCTACCTTAAGAAAATATAATTACTTCTGTTGATTTACTCACCTACTGATGCGTTTTCGTATTGCTGAAATATTTTGTAATTAACATTTGTTTACAGGAGCAGCATTTTAAATTTATATAATTTATCATTTTTGTACGAGACTCAAACAATAAACAAGAATGCAGTGATAGTTTTTGAAAGGACTGCAAGACATTGCAGTAACATACCTTATCTAAAAACCAATTTACAGTGACCAATGTTGCAGAACACATTGTATGCAAATTGCAGCAACATATGTAGTATACATCAGGACGGTGTAACATCTATGATAGGAAACTCTATACAGAGCGATACAACAGGAGGCACTCTGATCATAGAAGAGTTTCCCCCTCGAACAAGTGTTTCGGCCCTGTATACATCAGGACGGTTGTTAAGTCATATTTTTTGTTAATGGGAGTTAAGTGTTAAAGACTCATATGGACGGGTCGGATTTTTGTTACACACGCTAGTAAGCACGCTTTTAGTGATGAGATGATTTTTTTCAGTTGGGGGCTGTGTGCTCTGTAATTTTTGAACATAGCTCAATCGGAGTCTGTGTCAGTCTTTTTTAAAAAATATGATAAAGATAGTGCTCGAAAGTTCTTAGTGTTAGTTTGGGAAGGTTACGGGGAAGCTGAGCTGTATTCTCAAGCGGTTCGTTCCCCACACTGGCCACCACTTTATGTTACCACCAACAGTTTGGGGCATAAGAAGAGAACGTAATATTGTCCTGCTGCTGGGTAAATGTCTGTGGTGGTAGCAGATCACTGTGGGCGTTGAATGTGTTTCGGGGTGGTGTGTGTAATGTGTAACACTGCCCCCGAGATCACATTCTCACCGTACGATTCAGTCAAAATTTCTCATGCGTGAACTAACCGCTTAAGAATACTGCTCAGCTTCCCCGTAACCTTCCCAAACTAACACTAAGAACTTTCGAGCACTATCTTTATCATATTTTTAAAAAAGATTGACACAGACTCCGATTGAGCTATGTTCAAAAATTACAGAGCACACAGCCGCCAACTGAAAAAAATCATGTGTCATCATCTCAAGGTAACATCTAAAACATATCAGTAGATAAATCATATTAACCCATGCACACTGAACATTGCCTCTCTTTGCGTTCTTTCTGGCATACATTTTAGAACAGTTATGTGAATTGTGTGTCCCATGTAGTTTGTGGGTGTCTCTGAAGAGAGATAAAAATAGAAAGAATGGGACCTGCATCCTCAGGCATGGCATACAAGGTGACTTATATGAGGTTGTGACTTATATGAGGTTGTGACATATATGAGGTTGTGCATTAAGTTGGCAACTTCATCTTGTAAAACAAAGTGCCACAGGAACCATCACTACAAAAGCTTGTGATGACTTGGTGCAGGTTTCCTGCAAGGGGACGGGCTTCAGTGGTGGCTTCATTCTCAGCAAGGAGGGTAAAGGCAAATGATGATGTGAACTGCGAGCAGTCGGCTGTGAATAAGTTTGTTTTGAAAATAATCAACAAACCTCACAATCTGCTTCTAAGTTGTCCAACATAGCGGAACAGAGAAAGCGCATGTGGCCGTCACCAGTACCATTCGGGGAAAAACTCTGCGGAGATTTAAATAGCCTCAAACTACTGCTTTCTTTGAAAACATTGAAGTAGACGTCTGAGAGTGTACGAAGAAGAAGAAGATAGTATGTTTATCAAATCCATGAACACTATCTCCTCCAGCTGCAAATAAGGAATTCTCAGATACATTTATGGGTCTCCGGTGTGAAACACGGAGGAAAATAAGGTGTGATTCAGGTTATTTCTAGTGGCGAGTTGGCAAACAGAAAAAATACTGGAAGATAATTATGATAGTAACATAATATTTATACATTATAGTTTTAGCAGTGACAAAGTACAACAGGGTGTGCTGAAAAACAAATAATTGTTTTGATGTGAATAGCTGAAATTGTAAGTTTCAACAAGATATTACTGTTGTCCTTAGCAAAACCGTTATCAGGTAATGTAAACTTGGAACACAAATAAGTGATACAGAATTTTTCAATTCTTTTGTTACTGTTTTTCCCATGATGCCATGATTTTACAGGAAATAATAAATATTATCTCGTAAACTACAAACCCAGCCTAAAAATACATCTGTATTCAAAGTAAGAACAACTCCTACCACAAAGTAACTAATTGATCTATGTCTCCTTGGTGTCTCTCTGGTTTATTCATTTGTTTATTGCCCTTCAACTCCCAGAGGAGTGTATTCTTCAACAAACTCATGCCCAGTAGTCCTGTCATGTGTCATGAATTCAAGGTCTTTCCATCATGTCATCAACTCGAGGTCTTTCCATCATGTGTCATCAACTAAAGGTCTTTCCATCATGTGTCATCAACTCAAGGTCTTTCTGTCATGTGTCATCAACTCAAAGTCTTTCCATCATGTGTCATCATCTCAAGGTCTGTCCATTATGTGTCATCAACTCAAGGTCTTTCTGTCATGTGTCATCAACTCAAGGGATTTCTGTCATGTGTCATGAACTCAAGGTCTTTCCATCATGTGTCATGAACTCAAGGTCTTTCCATCATGTGTCATGAACTCAAGGTCTTTCCATCATGTGTCATCTTCTCAAGGTCTTTCCATCATGTGTCATCAATTCAAGGTCTTTCTGTCATGTGTCATCAACTCAAGGGATTTCTATCATGTGTCATCAACTCAAGGGATTTCTGTCATGTGTCATCAACTCAAGGTCTTTCTGTCATGTGTCATCAACTCAAGGGATTTCTGTCATGTGTCATCAACTCAAGGTCTTTCCATCATGTGTCATGAACTCAAGGTCTTTCCATTATGTGTCATCATCTCAAGGTCTTTCCATCATGTGTCATCAACTCAAGGTCTTTACATCATGTGTCATCAACTCAAGGGATTTCTGTCGCGTGTCATCAACTCAAGGGATTTATATCATGTGTCATCAACTCAAGGGATTTCTATCATGTGTCATCAACTCAAGGGATTTCTATCATGTGTCATCAACTCAAGGTCTTTCTGTCATGTGTCTTCAACTCAAGGGATTTCTATCATGTGTCATCAACTCAAGGGATTTCTATCATGTGTCATCAACTCAAGGTCTTTCTATCATGTGTCATCAACTCAAGGTCTTTCTGTCATGTGTCTTCAACTCAAGGGATTTATTTCATGTGTCATCAACTCAAGGGATTTCTATCATGTGTCATCAACTCAAGGTCTTTCTGTCATGTGTCTTCAACTCAAGGGATTTCTGTCATGTGTCATCAACTCAAGGGATTTCTATCATGTGTCATCAACTCAAGGGATTTCTATCATGTGTCTTCAACGCAAAGGATTTCCATATTTTCTTCATCCCTTTCATTTCTGTCTCTAACTTTCTTCTCCATGTTTTCTGTGGTCTGCCTCTACCTCCCTTACCCTGGGGATACTAGAACAAGGTCTGCCTGGTATTTCTATCAGGTCCTTGATCGGATGGCCCAGGTCAGAAAGGTGTGGCATGAATTAGTTGAAGGCTTTTAATGAGCTAAAGGTGAATGAATAAATCATATCAATGAGACCCACTAAACTACTTAAAAAATGTCTACTAAAAACTGTCTTGTTGCCTGATCACTATGCTTCAAATTTAAACAAACAAAAAGAAAATTATCAAGAAATCAGGCAACATAGAAAAGACCAGAAAAGCAAATAATTCTGCTGAGAAGTTGATACACATAAAAAAGAATTGCTTTAACTTGAACTACAGAAAGGGATAACTTGTAGAAAGTTTTGTCAAGTGTTACTGCTCTTGTAAGTACAGGGCTAGGTTTTTCCCAATAGCCTTACATACCTAGTGAGCGGACATATTAGGAGTTAGGGAGTACATGGACATTAATCCAATATGGATAATCCCTGGACAAAAATTCTCTCATTATTTCACAAACTTTTATTTACTTATCCGAGATGTCTTGCTGAACCCCTTACAACGCCTTGAAGAACCCTGGTTGGGAATCACTGGTGTAGGGCCTACGCTCAAGGCCGTATGATTTACCCTCACTCCTATCCAACTAATTTATATGAAATAAATGTCAAAATAAAGCCAGTTAACTGCCATTTTATTTTATTACACAAAATGTTGTGTCACTTTGACAATAAAACATGTTGTGTCACTTTGACAATAAAACATGTTGTGTCACTTTGACAATAAAACATGTTGTGAGATCTGTTCTGCTCATCACATGATTTGTGCTGTCTCTTGTAAAGTCAGTTTATATGCCGTTTTAGATTTTACTTTTTGTTGTTTCTAGGAATAATAATAAAAAATTAATTTAAAAAAAAATTATTTGTCAAATGACAGTTTTTTTTCTCTCCTTGGTTTGATATTTATTTCATGTATATCTAATAGGCACACATGAGGATATAAAATGTAAAATTAAGAAGGGGCTATTCAGTCATTGTGTGGATATTTTTATTCCATGGTGGGCCTGATGAATATTTATAATTTTTGAAATATGTTTGATTTAAACACCTCAGAAATGAGGTACCTGAGAAAGGTGGTTGAAGTTATAAGAAGAGACATGGTCCGCAACCAGACGATATGTCAAGGCCTAAAACCCAACACCTGCTGACCCAAGTAGAACAGTCCCAGCTAAGATGGTTTGGCCATGTCTGCAGAATGGGAGAAGTTCGACTACCACGGCAGGTATGGGAGGCTAAGAGCCAGGGGTCCAGACCTCCAATACGACCCAGTGTCCGCTGAAAGGACAACATTAGACAGTCTCTGAAGGACCAAGGACTAGAATGGAACCAGACCAGGAGGAAGACAGCCAATAGGATAGTATGGCACTCTCTCTTCTAAACCTCTACACCTCATGGTAGAAGAGGAACGACTAAGTAAGTTTGATTTAAGCCATTGAAACTGGTGTATTAATGGTGCTCATGACGTAGAATATAAGCTGTTTACTTGAAGTCATGAAAGCTAGCCCTTGTGTTGTTCACAAATTTTGCATATGACTTTTCTAAAACATCTTGAAATTAATGGTAATAGTTCTAAATTCTTTTTGGTCCTATCAATTTTTAATTGAGTTACATTCTTAAATGCCCTTGGTGTCATAAATATTCATTGTGTAGCTCGCCTGCCAGATAGCCGAGGGTCAACACCACTGCAGGACAATGATTTTATCTCATCTTCAACCAATGATCCACCCACTGTTACTAGCATAGTGAATTATCGCCCTCTTGTAGATGACAGAGGAGAAAACCGTATGCCACTTCCGTATGAGGGCCCACCCGCATCTTTTGTACAAGGAGGCAGAGCTCATTGCCAGAACTTTGAAGGTTTGTAAACGTGTTTGGAGGCATTGTGTAATGCTTTACCACCTTTTGGGTAACAAATATCATCACTCTTCAGAGTTCTCTTCTCTGAGTGTTCATCAGCCTCCAGTTCTCTTCTCTGAGTGTTCATCAGCCTCCAGTTCTCTTCTCTGAGTGTTCATCAGCCTCCCTCTACTTCTCTGAGTGTTCATCAGCCTCCCTCTACTTCTCTGAGTGTTCAACAGCCTCCAGTTCTCTTCTCTGAGTGTTCATCAGCCTCCCTCTACTTCTGTGACACTGGGGATTCCATGTGTTGCAAGCTACTTAGGACGGTTGGGCATGGTGCAGGCTACCCCATCCTCGACACTATTAATAAGGGGGTTAATCCCATCATCAATTTACTGGCTTTGCACGTAGCCCAGTTGGAGCTGTTTGAAATCTTCATTTGAAACAGTGAACTTTGTTTGGGTAGTATTTCCCCAAATTGACAACAAAGTCACATGATTAAATTCAGCCACAACACACTATATGTACAACTCTATATCATTGCTTGCTTTTCAAATGATCTTTGTTTTTCAAAAACAACACTCAAGAGCTAAGATGAAACCTATCTGAAATCAAGCTGGTGCTAATGAAAAGCATTTCCATTTAAAAAAAAAATTTTCAAGTGCAAATACGTACACAAATTGATATTACGGCAGAAGGCAACCACTATTACAACAAACACGGCTCTTTACAAATGGGCATAAATCAATTAATTCAAATACCATCTCTGTTATTCTGGCAAAAACTTGTCACAGCAAAATATAAGATGTAAGCAACTTGAGGGTAATAAATCCTTCTACAAAATCAGTCATTATAACTAACTTCTGCTACAGATGGTTAGAGAATATATGCAGACATCTAAACACTATTTTAATATAACAGGAGCAATAAAAAATATTCTACAGTTCTATTCACTGTCTATCAGCTGACCTTAAAAATCTCAATGGAGGCAACCATCACTATACCACCTGCATGCTGAAAAATGTCAAGTGAGAAAATCACTGCTCCAACAAATAGGTTTCTTACAGACCCACTGCAACAACTTTTTACACACCCAGCTGCACATAATGACATTTCACACATCTGAAAAAATCCTGCTCATCCCTCAAGTGTCCCTTAACTGAACTCATTATTGTCAAGACACTCATGATTTGGCCTTTCACCTTTGACCACTACTCAGTCTTGTCTCTTTTGAAAACAGCCAAACACGCATGAGTCTAACAGCACTTGCTCTTCCGCTAGAAATAATATGTGCAAATCCAATCAAGCTTAACATCAATCACTACTTGTACATTACAGGCAAACATACTTAACTCCCAGCGGAGGATCAGATACAATCACCAGTAATACAAACTGTTCATGGCAGTATTTTATTATGACACAATCTTGCATCTTGTATTGCAGAGAAGGGCTTCTGTATGCTTGGTGATGTCTGCCCATTTGATCACGGGACTGACCCAGTGGTTGTTGAGGATATGTCAATACCCAGTGTAATACCTGGAACCTCAAGTGCTGGTAGATTTGAATTTCTTCTTCATTTTATTTCCCCTCCCTGCTTGCTTGATATTGTTTGGAAGTATGGAAAGCCTTTTTTTCCTTCTTTTTTTTTTTAAAAAAAAAATTCCTTTTCCAAATTGTCAAATTTATGATTACGGGCAAAATTGCCTAGTTTATGATTGAGGGTGAGTAGTAATATGAAACTTTTGAGATAAAATAAACTGTGAATATAGGATGAATATTTAAAATGCTAGAATAAGCTCATCACTTAATACACGTGACACATACAAGCCAGGTCAAATGCCATCTCTACACTGAAAATGTTTGACATCGTATATATCTGTTTTCGGATCATGTCATTTTATGTACTTAACTTAGTTCTCACTTTCTTTCTCTTCTATTTTTGTGCCTGATAACTGGCTCTAGAACAAAGTTGAATGTTTAACAGTAATGACTGGCAGAAGTGGATAATAGCATTCATCCTTTTCAATGATCAAGCTTGATTTTTCCTATTCAATGGAGAATGTTTCTTTGTGTTAATATTCAGTAGCTACAGTATACATGGTGATTGAAAGCTCACTTCCGTATTGTTAAATATTTATTTCCTCCTTTGTATCCACTCGATATACGTGGCATAAAAGTCATAACTATGAGCAGTAACTGCCTTTTGACAAATAAGTTTTAGTTTTTAATTTTTATTCGTGGGGTCAAGGTGGCTAAGAGGTATGGCGTTGACCTCAACTCTAGAGGTATCGGGTTCAATTCCCAGTTGAAGGAATATAATTTATGGAAATTTTTGTTTCAGAACCAGTGGTCCTAATGATGTCATACTTCTTCTTCCCCCCCCCCCCGGTCTCCTGGGTAGTGAGATGGATGCCTAGCTTTCTCAGATAAGGGCGAAAAAATAGGAGGTCCCATGTGCAAGTTGTGCACATTAAAAATCCCACGGCAGTTGGAAATCGTAAAGAGTAGGCCATAAGGCCGCTGCCCTGGCAGCCACCACAAAAATATATTTATGGAATGTGTGATTCCTATGTACACACATTGGGATTCTCGCAGGTACTACAGAGTTCGTGCTCTGTGCTGAGATCCTCCTTGTGTGATCTAAGGGAGGAGATCGGAGCACTAATGGAGTAGTCCATGTGCAATGAAGATAGACCTTAAAATCAAACCAACTTTTATTCCCAGAAACAAAATAAAAAGTCTAGAATGGCAAATAAGACATGATGAGACATGAGACGGAACTAATTGTTACCAGCTATGAAATCATATGTTGAACAAACCAGATGTCACGCCGAGTTGTAATATTAATGTGACACAGCATTGTATGTAATAAAGTGGCAGTTAATTGTCTTATTTATTGTGACAATTGTTTCATTTAGAATAGTTGGATAGCAGTGAAGAAGTAACCATTTAAAATTGGGAAGTGACATTTCAGTCACCAGGTATTTAATATCATACACTGTCAATACTGGGATCTGAGTGGCTAACAGGTATGGTGTCCACCTCTAATTCTAAAGGTATCGGGTTCGTGACCAGTACAGGGAATATAATTGATCGAAATTTTTTTTTTTCGGAACTAGTGGTGCCTAATGGTGTCATACTCCCCGCTGATCTCCTGGGTCGTGAGATCGGATGCCTAGTCTTCTCGGATAAGGGCGAAAAAAATAGGAGGTCCTGTGTACAAGTTGCGAATGTTAAACATCCATCGGCAGTTGGAAATCATAAAGAGTAGGCCCTACACTTTCTAGAGAAATGTGCTGTTTCTTTTTTGAAGGGGTGTCTCTTATTGTTGTTGGATCTTCAACAAAATTCTCATTCATTAGATTTTGTCCAGTAAATTCAGAATTTAAAAAATCAGAATATTCACCTCCAGTGTCAAATCTGTCCTATTGTGTGGCTCCAAAATGGAGGAACAACGAAATCAGCAACCAAGAATTTATAGACTTTCAAAATTGGGTGCTTGCATAGAACAGAAGGGTTGAAATCGTATAACAAGATCAGGAGGGTAAAACTAATGACAAGAATCGGACATGTGCCAGTGGAACAAGAAAATAAGAAAGCCCTGGCGACGGATAGAACATTTAAAGAACCTGATTGCGGTGAGGATGACATGGAAAGATCTTGAGCTGATAGCATGCGACAGGAAGACCTAGCATGAGTTTGTTGAAGGCCTATGCTCCTTGACGAAGGATCATGAATGAGTGAATAAATGAAATTTGGAATTGACTGTGAAAAAAAGTTTATTAATATTTATTTCATCTTTTCCATTTAGTGGTGGTCGCTTCTTACCTAAAATTGTCTAAAGTATTGGTTTATTAGCCCACCATAGGGAAAAAACAACTCCCAAACTTAATATAAGGATCACTGTTTATGATGCCAACCTATTGCAGCTGTTTCACTTTGAGAAGCCCTTCTACCACTGACACAGCTCTCAGGGTTGTCGGTACATACAAATCCTCTCAATAGTTGAGGAAACTTATTTTGCTAGCAGCTTTTCAACAAAATCTGCATTACATATGTTGAACACTCTTACTGCTCGGTTACTTCAGTAAATATACAAAGAAGAGGATTTAATTTGTTTTTCCTTTCAAAACTTCACAGGTGTTCCTTCTTCTGCAGGGGGCTTTGTACCTCCCGACATGCGACTGCCCCCTCCAGGTCACATGGCTGTGCGTATTCATCCACCACATGGTAATTATTTTGAGTCCATACCGTTCTTCCATTAAGATATGGGATGAGGATAATGTAGCAGTTTCTTGTTGGTTTCATGGGCACAAGCTTGTGTTTGGGAATAGATGTCTTATTGGTTTCAGTGAGACTTTTCTTCCACTTTTATGCTTGCAAGCTTCTGTTGTGTATTTTTTACCTTTTTTATTTAGCTAAGTGATAATTCACGCACAATGGACATATTTTCCATATATAATGAGTTTGACCGATGTTGATAATTCATGTTACCTTAGGCCAGGGTTTCTTTACCTTCTTTTGTGTGCCATGAAACCCTTTGATTGTTCGATGAAGGCTATGGGCCCCTGTGATTGTCCAGCGAAGGAAATTGACCCTCTTTGATTGTCCAATGAAGTCTATAGACCCCTTCTTGAACACACAAAAATGTACATGAAAGCATTTTTTTAAAAAACCTTTCATTTTTAAATATTAGATTGTCTACACGAACCCCCTAGAATTCATTCGTGGACTCCCAAGGACCACACATTAAGGGGAGGTTAAACCCCCAAAATGAAATACACAGAATTATAAGTTAATATCTATATCTGGTCATTTATACTAGCAAAATGACTGAAAAAAATACAAAACATTGAGGTATATACTAAAAACTTGCAATCTATGGTGAAAAAACAGTGAAAAAAAGGCAAATTTATAGCTTTTTTGGGTATTTTGTTGCCCAAGATATCTCAAATGTGAGTACAACTTGAGTTATGAAATTTGGCTGTTTCATTTGTTAATATATGATAATGATTGTATACTAAAATAATTTTGATTGGTTTGATATCTGAGTTTTTTTGGATTTTAACATACCAATCGAAAAAAAGTTGAAATTTTTAAGGGGGATATCTTAGCTATTTCTCAACAATTTTGTAGTTTGTTAACATATATCCTTTATTTTAGTTTATTTTAATAAGCACTATGTGTACAGCATGTGGTCCAAAATTTACTGCTGTATCACTAATAGTTTTTGAAAAATCATGGGCAACGTGCCCACATTTGTGTGAAAAATGAGGTTTTGAGAAAATTAAGAAAAAAGGGAGGAATTACACTTTTATACAAACTTTACTCACCTCAGTATCCCCCTGCTATGTAGGAATCATCTCTGGTATTTTTCTTTATTGATTCCATGTTTTGTGTCATACTTTGCAGCTTACATTTCATTAAATTCTTCATTTCAGCAGACTGTATGCGCTTTTCGTCAGATTCCGAAAAAATACATCCTTTCTCTGGTAGACATGTACTATGTGGGGGGAAGCGATTGCTCTACCCTAAGCAGACTCAGTACATGTAGGAGGGGCTTTGCTCTCAATATTTACAAGATTAGGATACCCTTATCAGATATTAACTGAAATGGTTCACAATTCAGAGGGAAACTGATGGAGGAAGTTTTTAGGATTTTTCAAAATATTCTCGTCCGCACATTTTATCATCCACAATCGATTAGACAAGTGGAAAGATATAACGGGACTCTACTTACAAATTTATGTAAGCTCGCACAGGAGAAACCAGAATCCTGTGATTCGTTCTTACCTGCAGCTTTATTTGCGTATAAGGAGGTACCCTACCACTCTACTGGAATACCTCCAGCCACGTTATTATTTCGATGACCCATCAAAGGACCCCATGCTTTAGACTGACTTTAGATATTGTGCTGTCATTGACATTTTATAGTGAATATGACAGACAGTTTATAGTAGCAATTTATAATGACTGATAATAGAAATGAAAGAAATGAAAAATTGTAATGGAGTAATTTATTAGTTATCTACACATATAATTTATGCACGAGCAAGTAACTTGTCAAAACATGATGAGAAATAATTATGTAGTGTTCTTTCTGTTGCTGTCCTGATGACGGCACAAATTCTCCTGTGACCACTTCACTCCATTCCGTTCCATTTCATCTTCATTGGATTTTAGTTGTCACACTTACCATAACTTGTGGTCAGTGCACCATTACAAAAAAAATTGAAAGATCTGCATGCTTTTTTTAATGGGTGTTAGTTTAGCTTGTAAGGTGCAATGCACACCATTTCTGTAATTTCCTCAAAATACACCATGACAAGTTTTCAAAGCTTGCTCACTCTTTTATTGAGTTCAGTTTAGCTTTCATGGTGCAGTGTGCACCTTTTCGATATTTTCTCAAAAAGCTGACGGGCATTTTTCATTGTTGGTTACAGCTGATCCAGTAAGACATTTAGTATAGAGGGACATTGGACTGATATTAACAGTTTTAATGTTGGATTGATATTGACTTGCTGATATATGTTGCTGATATTGACAGTTAAACATATTTTGGATTGAATGAATCTTTACTTAGGAATTTTAATGAAATGTTAACTCAGACTGAAAAAAATTTAATAACAATTCTTCTTCTTTGATCCTTAGCCGCCGACCGTCAAAGCAGTCAGTGGCCATCACGCCTAGTGGCGTCTTGTAGGGCAACAACAATTTGATTCCACTTTGCTCGGTCGGCAGCCATCCTTCGTACAGTACCCCAACTCTGGTTCATTCTTTGCATCTCAGCCTCCACAGTCCTCCGCCAGGTTGTTTTTGGTCGGCCTCTCTTTCGTTTTCCTTCAGGGGTCCAAAGCATAGCTGTTCTTGTGATGGCATCGGGGTCTCTTCTGAGGACATGGCCAACCCAGCTCCAGCGTCTGCCAGCTATAATGGTGTGCATGTCCTCTTGCTTGCTCCGAGTAAGCAGATCTTGGTTGGTGATGGTATTCGGCCAAAAGATTCAGTGAATTTTTCTTAGGCATGTTGTGTGAAAAGAGGACAATTTCGACATTTCCTTCTCTGTAACTCTCCAGCATTTCGCACCATAGAGAAGCACAGAAAGCACACAGCTCTGATATAATCTTAATTTTGTGCTCATGCTGTATTGAGAGGACTTCCAGATGTTGTTTAGGCTAAAAAAGGCTGTTCTTGCCTTATTCATTCTGATGTTGATGTCTTTGCCTGCCCCGCCGTCTGGTGTTACTATGCATCCTAGGTATGTGAAGGTATCTGTCTGTACCAGTTGCTGATTCCTTACTGATATGGGCTCAGGGTTGCTCACATTGAGCGTCATGACCTCTGACTTCTTTAAATTGATGTTCAAGCCCACCTGCTGGCTAAAATTATTAAGTCTATCCATTTTTTCCTGGATGTGTTGATGTGAATGTGCTAGTAGTGCAATATCATCTGCATATTCCAGATCTTCCAATGTAGAAAATGTAGTCCATCTTATTCCTCTTGGACTGCCCTCTGTTGTCTGGCGCATCACCCAGTCTATGACTGTTAAAAATAGAGTGGTTGATAAGGGGCATCCCTGTTGTACTCCTGTCTTCACCTCAAAGGTTAGGTTGCTCTGCCCAACACTATACGTAAAGTTGGCATAGAGGCTTTTTATGATTGACACTATGCAGCTTGGAATTCCATAAGCTCTCAGTATTTTCCATAAACTGTCCCTATGTATGCTGTCAAAAGCCTTTTCAAAATCAACGAAATTAATGTACAGCTGTCTTTGCCATTCTGAGCACAGCTCTATAATGTTCCTGAGAGTGAATATATGATCTACAAATCTTCTGTTCTTTCTAAATCCTGCTTGTTCTTTCCTCAGTTTGTGGTCTACTGCTTTTGAAATTCTCTGTATAATTATCCTGCCTAGTATTTTGCTGAGAACTGAGAGAAGAGTGATTCCTCTCCAATTATTGCAGTCTGCAAGATCTCCTTTCTTGGGCAATTTGACAATTATTCCTTTGTTCCACTCTGATGGTGTTGTCCCCGTTTTCCAGACTTGTGCAAATAGTGGTTCTAATAGTTCTGCTGCTAGCTCAGGGTCTGTCTTAAATAGCTCTGCATTTAAGTTATCATGGCCAGGAGCTTTTCCGTTCTTTAACCCTTTGATTGCTGTGATGATTTCTTCTTTTCGTGGAATGTCTGTATTTACATCTAGATCGTTTTCAGCCTCAGGAACATTCATTTGTGTCTCTGGTGGTTCCTTGTTCAGAGTTTCTGTGAAGTGCTCTGCCCATCTTGTTTCCTGTCCCTCTGCTGTCGTGATGAGATTTCCTTGCTTATCTCTTACTAATGTAATATTGTTTGCACCTCGTTTTCCGCTGATGAATTTAGTTATTTTGTATACTGTGCTTTGTTCATTTCTCAGTGCTGCCTCTTCTGCCTGTCTTGCAAGATCGTCTAGGAAATTCCTTTTGTTGGCTCGGGTTTGGCGTTTAACTTCCTTGTCCAGCTGACTGTACTGTTCGCTATATAGTTGCTTTAACCTGGGGGACTTCGCTTCTGTTTTCTTTCTTTTCATTTCCTTTCTCAGTGTTAATAATAATTCTACAGACAGACTATTTCACATATGCAATAAATGACTTGAGAACAGATTTTCACATTAACTTGTAATATTTTTTATACTTTTTTTTGTAAGTTCTTATTTTACACCTATAATATTTGTCTACAGCTTAAATTTTAATGACATTCAAACTCAGACTTAACAACATTTAAAAAAAAAAAATTCTACATACAGCTTATTTCGTACATACAATAAATCATTTGAGAACACATGTTCATCTTAACGTGTAATATTTGTTATACTTTTTTCTGTTCTTATTTTACACCAGTAAGATATGCATGGAGGCATATCTGGGGTCATCCTTATATGACCACCAGCTATGCACAATGCTACAATAAATGTATGGGGAAGTGAACCTATGTCTGTGAGGCTAAATACATCCTCATTGACTCTTGAAATCATCCACACACTTCCAGGGATTCCCTCTGTGGTGAGACTTGTTGAGAACCCAGCATTGCACACTAAGTATGGAGAAGTCACTTGAGCCCCAGGTGTAATTCTTTGACTTGGTTGACTGCATGCAGAAGGATCTCACTATGGACCAAGTTATAGGCAGGGGGAAGCTGAGAAGTAGCTCTGTGCAGGACGTGACAATTCCTTGGGAGAGCCCAGAACCAGAGTATGGTATTTTAGCTCTGCATAGTTGGAGAGCCCCCTTGGATGGTGGGGAATGCACAGTATACCACACGCTTCTTCCTCCTAGCTTGGGACCAAAGTGATGATCCTTTAAATACAGGCCAAGATAGAGAAACTGGAGCTCATGACTTCAACTCAACACGTTTCGGAATGGCAAAGCCACAGGAAAAACCTAGATCTACAGTGTAATACAATGGATTTGGTATTGGCTGCTTAAGAACAAGAAGCTCAGCAGCCCTAGTTATACAACAACAACACCAGTAAGATCTGTCTATGGCTTAAATTTTAATGAGATGAAAACTCGTACTTAATGACAAAAAAAATTTATAAATTCTACATATTACAGCGTATTTCACACATCCAGTAAATAAGAGGATATAATGTGTTTTAGAATTATTTCTGTGGGTTCTCATTTTACACCAATGAGATTTCTCTGCAGTTGTAAGAAAGGAGATGGCAAAATTACTTTAAAAATCAGAGTGGTAGTTTTTAAGAAAGAAAACAATTTTCTGCTGCACTGGAAGATATGTGTTTCCAGTTCTGAACATCTTTTTATTTTAGGCAGTTTTCAGCTAATTTCATTGCATGTTATTAAATAGTTTTTGTTGAATTTAATTACTAATCCATTTTTGATCACATGATGCCAATTAGTTCTCTGGCTGTCTTTTGTCAACCTAGAATATCTTTAAGCATTTTCTACTTCAGTAGAACCATACTTGCCAGAGGCCCCAGGACTGCATAAACCTCCATTCATGAGGTTCCCGCCTCCAGATTTGCGCCAGCCACCTCCAGGAATGTTATCTAACAGGCCTCCTCAACCGGACCAGTTCTACCTGCCCAGGAGGGAGGTGATAATTAACCGGCCGCCTCTTCATTTAGAAGAAGGAGGTATGTGTGGAAAATGAGATTTATGGGGTAGTTCTTGAGCATCCAATGGCCACAGTATTTAACATGTTTATTTTGTGTGGATCACATACTCCATCAGACTTCATTGAGCATCCATGTACCATTTGTTTCAATGTGTAGAAGCTACCATCAATCTTTAGTTCCTCACCACGCAATGGTCTTCAACAAACCTATGCCAAGTCTTCCTGTGCCATCTGCTCAAGGTCTTTCCATGTTTTCTTCCTCCAGTTCATATCTGTCTCTAGTTCTGTCCTCGATATGGTCTTTTGTCTCCTTCTGTCTCTCTTACCTTCTGGTTATATAATTTATATTTAAACAGTTCTTTATTTGCTTTTATTTTCCATTTCTTTGTGGTGTTATTGGTGGGTCAATAAGTCCCTTGGAGCTGTGGTAGCACAGTGGTTAGTGCACTGGCTTCCTAGCTGGGTGGTCCATGGTTCGATCCCCAGCTGAGGTGGGATTTTTTTTAGACCGCAAACGGCTCCGGGGTTGCCCAGCCTCATGAATTGGGTACCAGAGCAACTCTGGGAAGGTTAAGGCGGCCGTCATGATGCTGACCACATCACCCTTAGTGTGCTGATGGTCAAGAAAATATGGGCCTAACACCATATTCCCAATATGCTTCAATTGGTGTGTAACGGAATCCTTTACCGTTACCCTTTAACCAATAAGTCCTTAGTTTTCTCAGTATTTTGATATTTTCATTGACATCTCCAGGAGACATACTTGACGCTGCTGGTTCAGACAAGGAACCGTCTCGCATTGTAATCCCATCCAAAAGGCCGTACAGTGCCATCAGCATTGATTCGAATGCCATCAACATTGGACCACCGCCTCCAAGGATGGCACACATTAGTCAGGCACCTCATGTGTTTGAATCTATAATGCCGCTGCAGCCACCCTTCCCATTACAGATTCAGCCACCCAGACGTGGATTTGACTACAATCGCCTTGGACGTAAGTTACTATAGGACATTGATGCATCACAAACCACTTTGTCGGACATCATTTCATGATTATTGCATGTAGTGTCATAATGGATAACAGATATTGTCATTTCATGATTATTGCATGTAGTGTCATCATGGAAAACAGATATTGTCATTTCATTCATTCAGTCTTCATCCTTTAGCTCCCCAAGGAGCATAGGCCTTCAACAAACTCATGCCAAGTCCTCCTGTCTCATGCCACCAGTTCCAGGTCTCTCTATGTCTTCCTCGTCCTTGTTCATTTCTGTCTGCTGTTCACCTTGTGGTTTTTCATGGGAATTCATGCTGTAGTTATACATATGTGGATGTGAACCTCTGTCTGTGAGGCTAATTATACCATCATTGACTTGAAATCATCCACACACTTCCAGGGATTCCCCCTGTGGTGAAAAATGCAGCATTGCACACTAAGCTTGAAAAGGTCACTTGAGCCCCAGACGTGATTCTGGCTTTTACTGGCTGCATGCAGAAGGATCTCACTATGGACCCATGATTGGCAGGGGAAGCTGAGAAGTGGCTGTGTGTAGGATGTGACAATTCCTTGGGGGTACCCAGAACCAGAGCTCAGTATTTAGCTCTGCATATTTAGAGAGCCGCCTTGGATTGTGGGAAATGCACAGTATGCCACACGCATCTTCCTCCTAGCGTGGGGTCCTTTAAATGCAAGCCAAGCTGGAGAAACTGGAGCTCATGACTTCAACTCAACACATTTCGGAATGACAGAAAAGCCACAGGAAAAGCCTAGATTTACAGTGTAGATAATACCAACTTGGTATTGGCTGCAAAAGAGCGAGAAGCTCAGCAGCCCTAGTTAAACAACAACAATAAATTGGGAATCAAAACAATGGCTGCCTTGTAATGCTATCCACAGGTTTCTTCAATGTGTGTCCTTTCCATCACTCATGTATTTTTGTCCTCATTTAACTGGAAAACAAAATTAATTAATTAATTTCAAACAAATAAGTCAAAAAAATATTTTTAATAGTATTATTCATTATGCTCAGCATAGTTCCTGGGAGTCTCTGAGGAGGTAAAGAAAGAACATCACTACTCCTCCCTCCTTCAGGCATGTCATAAAAGGTGACTAATGTGAGGTTGTGAATGAGGCTGGCAACCTCATCATGTCAAACAAATTGCTACAAAAACCTGGCTGCTTTAATGCAGGCTTCGTACAAAGGGGACATCTGCAGTGATGGTCGCATGTTCCTTAAGGAGTGAGAAAGGAGATGATGGTGATTATTGGTCATTTCTATAACTGACCCCAGTACTGTTTTACACTACTTTTCTTGTTTTTCCCCACTGTCTAATACAAAGAGAACATTTTTATCTTGTTGCGCCTTGTTACCAACATTGTACTTCTCAGTTCGTGGAAAGGTTCCAATGTCCAGGCCCCAGTTCAGACCCGGAAACCTCACCCTGGAAGTGCGGAAGGTCCCTCATGAATTCAACAACATAGCAAAGCTGAATGAACATTTTGGAAAATTTGGAAATCTCACAAATATCCAGGTTGGCCATTTTTCTTATTTCAGGACATTTTCAGAAAGATTATGTGTGGTGCATCCGTTAAAAAGTGAGGTGGATATCAGTATTTGAAGATGTTTTGGTGCAGTAGTATGTATAACAGATCCAGTATTGAGGAGCAAAGAATAGAATCGCTGTGTCCCGTTAGACATGTCATAGCACATAAGTGAGAGCTTCAGTGTCTGATAAACAAGGTGATGTTCAGTCTACTAAATAATAAGTGTGCCTGGAAAAGTCATAGTCATTCATGCCAGTGACCGAGGATGTGGATGTGGCAGTTCATCAAAATACTTCTGAAGGATTTTGGTTTTTTGTTTTTAATGTTCCAATTTAAAAAAAATTAAGGAACAACTGTTTCTTCATTAAACTTTCATCATCGCTTTCTTTGAAGTTTAATTTTCCCTACCAGATTTTAACATCTTTCCACATTGAATTTTTTACAATTACGGGCCTAAAAATGGTTTAATTTCTCAAATTGATGTCGTAATGAAAAACATTTTTTTTATTACAGTGTTCTGCATATACCATAATTACAAAAATTATGTATGTTTGGAATATGCTGATTTATATATTTAAACTATGTTTCTAATACCAATCTAATTTTAACTTGTAAATTCTCTTATTGGATTCTGTTTTTTTTTTTTTTTTCGTACGCCCGCTAATACTCGAGGCGAAATCTCAGGTTATTATTTTTTAATGTCTAACTTGACATTGATTTTTACGTGAGTATCCTATTTTCTTGTACAGAGACAAGTGTCCCTCGCCATTCAGGCATATACTCGCCGTTTTCGGAGGTACCCATTAGAGCTGGGTCGGCTCAGGAGCTGCCAGTCCCTAGTCGACGACACTCCTTCAAATGTTCTCGCCAGGTCTCGAGTTAATCCAGTCCAAATCCTGGTCGACGAAAAATCCTCAAATGCCATCGCCCGGGTTTGATCCTGAATCACCCGGTCGCCAGAGCGGTGTTGTAACCACTACGCTAGCGCGGCTCCATTATTGGATTCTGTAACTTTTAATTGTTTGAATGTGCATTACTTTTTATATATACTACTGGACAAAAGTTAAGGGCCGCCATTCAGTTTAGACAAGGTTTATATAATTTCTTTGAGCTCACTTTTAATGACATTTTCACTTGTCTTTACAGTTTGCCAATCAATTATATAAACCTTGTCTAAACTGTGGCCCTTAACTTTTGCATAGAGTAGATACATTGGAATGTAAGACAAGATCATCAGGTGTGGAACTGATGACAAGAACCAGACAAGTGCCAGTGGAACAAGAGGTGAGAAGGAGATGCCGGCGATGGATAAGACACACATTGAGGAAACGTGTTGATAGCTTTACAAGGCTATCTTTATACTGGAATCTCCAGTGTAAGAAGGATAGAGGGAGGCGGAAAAAATTTGGAGAAAAGAAATGGAAGTAGAACAGTCTCAACAACGATGGTTTGGCCATGTCTGCGGAATGGGAGAAGATATGCTACCATGATAAATATTGGAATCTAAGAGCCAGAGGACTAGATTGGAACCAGACCAGGAGGAAGGCAGTCATTAGGATAGTGTGGTGCTCTCTCTGGAAACCCTCTACACCAGAGGAATGACGAAGTAAGTAAGTTTATCCAGCAATATTTCAAGTATTCAAACATGAAATAGTGGCTGTAGGGAAATTGCTGCAGTTAATTACATTTGATATTTTTGTTACACTTTATTTGTTTCAGGTGAGATTTGCATCATTTTCATTAAGATCTCAGCCCTTAACATCTTTAGTACAAGCCTGACTTCTAGATGGGTTTTTCGTTGTTTAAAATATTTCATCCTTCTTCTTCTTTGTACAGTTTCAGACGTCAACTTGAATATGTTTAAAGAAAGTAGTAATAAATCTGAGGGTAGATGCGTAGAGTTTATCCAGGAATGGCACTAGTGACGGCCATATGTGCTTTGTTCTTCATATGTTGGGCACTTTTGCAGCAGATTTTCAGCGGTAACTGTATTGGTGCTGTAGTTACACTGATCAGAAGTTCTTATCTTGAGCTTGTCGAACAGATGGTATCAGTCTGACACTCATCAGAAGTTCTTATCTTTGGCTTGTTGAACAGATGGTATCAGTCTGACACTCATCAGAAGTTCTTATCTTTGGCTTGTTGAACAGATGGTATCAGTCTGTGTGGATTGTGAAGATTACCACTTGTTCACTTCTGTTGATCCAGTATATGCATCATTTTTCAAAATGATTGGTTTGTAAATTCCAATGATTTTTGTCTGTAGAAAATTACACATGACTTTTTTGCGTGGTGTGCAATGTATCAGTCCCATTGGGCACATCTTCTGTTAATTATGGCCACCAGTGGGTGTAGTTGCATTTTCTGTCTTCTTTACTTAGGTCAAATTTCAAGGTGACCCTGGTGCAGCACTCATCACCTTCTCCAACACTTCAGAGGCAGCTGCCGCATACAGAAGCCCCGAACCCGTGTTCAACAACAGGTTTATCAAGCTGTTCTGGCACAATGCGGAGAAGCAGATCAATCTGGACGGAGAGACCGAAAGTCCAGTTGTGGTAACTGTAGGAGAGGATGGACGAGATGTGCAGATACAGCAGACAACTGTGACAGGCGGTAGAGTCGGGGATGGGGTAAGTGCATTTATTTATAGGTTTACTTTGTATGGAAACACATGGTTCTGTGTGTTGAAAAATTAATTCACTGTCAAATTTATATTAAGGTTGTTTGAAGAAAAGGAAAAAAATACAAAGAAAAGGGTCGTTGGAGATTAATTGGATGCCGTGAGATGAATTCTGCTCTTATGTGGAGAGGAACCAGGCACGCTGTTGCGGGGAAAATCTACTGTATATATTATTTATCTTCTTCAGGAACAGTCCCACAGACGTCCTGTTCTCTCAGTGCATTAAGCTCAATGCTTGGACACTCTTTATTAGAAATCTTGGCCTGCTGAGTTCCCTTCCAGGGTTATCCTTATAGACTCCATTGTAGTATTTATGGAATATTAATTATGGCCAAACATTCGATACTCCCTGGCCCGCAACACAGGTACTCAGACACTAAGGCCTAACAGCTTTTGACAGTTAATACGTTTAATCACAGATACTCCATATTGAGTAGGATTCGACATTGAAGCTTTCTAGGCACATGTCTCTACTGTCCTGTCAAAACTTACGTGCACAGAATTCCACACACACTGCTTAACTTAAACTGACATTAATAAGTACTGCAGGCATAAATCAGTGCAGGCACTATAAATCTTGCAGGTGTGGTAATCATATTCCTCCAACGAAGGACATATTCTAAAATCTAGTCCTAATGGACACTAGCCATGCATACTGGTCAAAAGACACAAGCGGAATGTTAGGCAAAGACGCCTTCGTGTCCCAGATTAACACGCTCACGTCTGCTACTATTCTTGAGCAGCAGTCAAGACGTCACGCGAAAAAAAATCATTGTCAATATGTGTCAGTCAAGGCACTCATACAGCACACAATGTCAAGAAACATTCTATGTCATGTCAGTCATGTAAGTCTCCCTATTTATCAATGACATGCATAATTAGCAATCAAAGACATAATAGATCATATGAGGCAGACAAATCAATTCATAATGAGTGACTGCGACATTATGTCAAAATAGTTATGATTATGTGTATGAATGTAGTCTGATGGGATGACTGATCATGTTAATACACTGTAATGTGAAAATATATCAAGTAATATATGCACACTTTAAATTACTTCATTACACTTGGTACGTAACGTCTTGTGGTTTAAATGAATTAACATTATATTTAGTACTTAATGATATTACTTATTTAATGTTACTAGTGATTTTTGCAAGAAGTTCATTTTTCAATCACTTATTTCTGAAAACAGTTCCATAGATCACAGTTGTCACGTAGTTGTAAATTATTATCGAAGATGCACAGTCATTTTCATCTGTAGTAATAAAGAAGTTCACTCCAATCTATAAGTTCATGTATTTCGACTGTCCATGTTTGTCGTCCCAGCAATAGGACTAGAATTGAAAGTCACTGTTATTAACTCTGGGTCCTACATTATCAAAGTCCAAGTTGCAATGAAACATTTATTTTGTTATGTCCCCTTTGAATTTTGAGACCTTGGCATTTTCTAGTTGTTTCCCTTTTATGCAAGTAGCAGTCCATTATAAAGTAAGAATTATTTGAATAATTCACGGAATGTGTCTGGAATAAATAGCATTTCCAATATATCCGAAAAATAGTCATTCTATAAACTGTATGTTGTAAAACAGTATAGTTCTGGCATACTTTTATTAGTAAGCACATGGCAAAGGATTTAATATGTTAGTCGACGTCGGTTATACGAAAAAACATCATCATCATGATGCTTGGCATACTGTTTGTAGTTTAGCAAACTATTTCTGTACATGACAAAGCAATGTGGCAGCAAATTTTCTGAAGTATGTACCACTCTTGTCACTGGATGGTCTCTAGCTGTTGATCTCATGTTTAAGATGCGTTATAGTTCAGAATTGACAACAGCCACACAAAGCAGGTTTGGTCATTATAAATGTGTTGAAGCAGCCTTTGATTCGTCAACCAGTGGATGTTTCACACAGCGGGACAAAACATCGGCGATGACATTGACGCATCCTTTGATAGGCTTTATCTGGTATTCATAGGGTTGGAGAGCCAGAGAGGCACGGGCAGCTCTTTCGTTCTTGAAGCGTGCTGTTTTCAAATATGACAAGGCTGTCTGGTCAGTCTCCAGTGTAAAACTTGCTCCCAGCAAGTAGCGCTGTAGCTTGGAAAAGCAAAACACCACCGCCAACAGCTCTCTCTCAATAATGGGGTACCTCTGCTCCGTAGGCGTGAGCTTTCTACTAACATAGAGTGTGGGATGCAGACAGCCATTCCATTCCTGCAACAACGAACCTCCAATTGATGATTTTGAGGCGTCGACTCTGAGGGTAAAATGTTTTGAAGGATCAGGCAATCTCAAAATAGGCAATGTTGAAAACAACTGTTTCAATAAATTTAATGTCACATAACATTCTTGACTGAATATAACTCTATTTGGCGCATTTTTTTCACAAGGGACGATAAAACAGATGTAATTTCAGAAAAATTAGGGATAAATTTACGATAAAAATTGAGCAGACCTAGAATACTTCTAACCTGTTTCTTTGTCTTAGGCACATCAAGGTTTAGAATTCTAGAGATAGTAGTATCGTCAGTTTTCAAGAAACCTCCTCCTACCTTATAACCCAAAAATGAAATCTCCTGAAATCCAACTTTAGTTTTAGATGGACGTGCAGTTAAATTATGGAGACGTAAAGTGTGAAGTAAGGACTGAATACCTTTTAAATGTTCATCCCATGATTGATGAAACAGACAAATGTCATCTATATAGGTAATAAGATCTTCTCTATCGGAGAAGAGTCTTCGCATCATGCGAACGAAGGTCGCAGGCGCGTTAACTAAGCCAAAAGACATATAATTGAATTCAAAAAGACCTAATGGCGTAGCAAAGGCAGTATAAGGCTTGGATTTCTCCGTTAATGGCACTTGCCAATAGCCTTTAGAAAGATCAAATTTAGAAAAGAATGTAGCCGAAGCTAACCTGTCTAATAAAGTCTCTAACACTGGGAGTGGTTCAGCGTCATTTATGATCACCAAATTTAAACGTCTAAAATCTATGCATATGCGTATAGATTTATCTTTTTTCCGAATCAAGACCATCGGAAAACTGTAAGGGGAATGAGATGGAGAAATGACATTTAATTTCAACATCTGTTCTAATTCCTCATTCACTTGAGTCTGTAAGTGTATAGGTATAGGATAGGGTTTCAACTTAATAGGTTGAAAATCAGTAAGAACGATATCATGTTCGATGATATCGGTATGTCCTGGCACATCAGTAAGGACATCAGCAAAAGACAGTAACAATTGAGTAGCTTGTTCTTTCTGAACAGAAGACAGCGTTGGAGATAAGGATACATCTTTCCAACTTTCAGTAGCTAAGAAGTGAATACTAGGTAACACTAAGAGTGAATCATTCCCATTAGTCAAATCAGAATTTTCCTCCTGTATCACAGCCAAAGAAGAGTGACGAGTGACAGATTCATCAAGAGCTTCAAAGACTGGTCTAAGATATGGTGGACGTGTATGAAACTGCTGTAACATATTGATATGAAAAGTTTTTTCTTTTCCATCCACTGAAACAATATAATCGACATCAGACAGTTTCTCCACAATCCTGTAAGGTCCTCTCCATGAAACCAATAATTTATTATCTTTCTTGGGTAATAGTACGTATGATTCATCATCAGGCCACAGTTGGCGAAATTTGCGGTTTTGGTTAAGAAATAACCTCGCTCTCAGTTTTGCCTTTTCAGATGAGTTTACTGCAATTTGGCATGCGTCTATTATTTTTTTCCTTAGGTTGATGACATATTGGTATGAGGTTTGAACCTCTTCATTCATCTCAGCTCCAATTAATAGCTGTTTTAATATTGACATTGGGCCTCTTGGTCTGGCCCCAAAAACCAATTCAAATGGACTAAATCCTGTATGTTCATGTCTTATTTCCCTGTAAGCAAATAAAATAGCGGGGAGAACTCTGTCCCAATTTTGTGGATATTTAATGGTAACCTTATGTAACATTTGTTTGATGGATCTATTGAGAACTTCTATTTTCCCGTTTGCTTGTGGGTGATAAATTGAGCTAAGAGATCTCTCAATCCCAAACATATCCATAACCTGTTTCATGGCATCAGAAACTAACTGGGTTCCTCTATCTGATAAAATGTTCTCAGGGAAACCTATACGGCTAAAAATCAAAAATAGTGCATCAGCAATATCCACTGTAGTAATGGTTTTTAATGGTATAGCTTCCGGCCAGCGTGTGCACATATCAATGCAGGTCAAAACATATTGATGACCTCTGGCTGATGTAACCTTTAAAGGGCCAATAATATCAATGGCCATCTTTGCGAAGGGCCGCAAAGATATGTCAGATGCCTGAATAGGAGCATCATGTTTTGGTTTTCTAATTGCCAAGCTTTGGCAAGTGGTACACGTACGACAAAATAGTTTTACGTCTTTTGTTATACCAGGCCAAAAGAAGTGTGACAACACTCTTTGCTTGGTTCTAGCAACACCTAAATGTCCAGCACATTCAATGTCATGTGCGTGTCTTAAAACAAATGGACGAAAACAAGCTGGTACCATAATCTGTTTCTTTAAGGAATTAGCATCCTGATAGTTTCTTACTAATATCCCATTATTTATAGTATACCAGTGTTTAGCATTGTCATCTACCCTTACATCATTTAAATGAGAAATATGAAAAAATTTTCTTAAGGAAATATCATCTTGTTGACTTTGTATAAAGGTTTCCTTATCAATGAGCTCCATCTGAAATAGAGTATCATTATTAGTATTGACATCATTCATTACATGAATATCATCATTATTCTCCTGTTGATGATGATTTTCATCATCATTATCATCTTCTTCATCTTCCTCTGAAGTGTTATTCTCAGTTACCTCTTCAGGTACCACATCAACAAGTGGTATGTGTTGATTCTTCTCTCCTTGAGCCTGAGCTCTAGTAGTCACAGCATTTGAACAAAGTAAATGTTGTTTTTCCCATATCTCGATATCCTTTTTTGAACAATCATGTAATTTAGGTATGTTTCCTAAAATAATCCCAGCAATTGGATTTTCCAACAGACATACCAGTGTTCTTCCTGTAAAATATGGCGTATCCAAGAATACCTCAGCCGTGGGGTAATATTCTACAGTTCCTCCAAATGTGATGCATTTCACCTGTTTTCCTGTATAGTCCGACCTATCTACCAATGCTTTGCGAACTCCAATAGTTGTTGCACCAGTATCGCGCAATAGAGAAACCAATTGATTATTGACAAAACCATTATTTAAAATTAATGATCCAGTACTTTCAAATGAAGACATGACTGGAAGGGGATGTCCGCACAATAACCTTGGGACTCCTTGAGGCTGAAATAAAGAATTGCAATTAGTACAATTATCACTATTTGCTAAATCCACACTACATGCATTTGCATGTGCTACTATAGCATCATGGTTATGATCATTATCATGCACTACGGCATTAGTACGTTCAGGGCCTCTAGGTTGCCTGGTAGTATTGTTATGATAAGATCTTTTATTCTGTGAATTTTGATCATTACCTCTGTAAAACGATTTTTGACCTCTATTTTGTTTAGGGTTATATCCTCCTCTATTTTGCCAATTATTTGATCTAAAAGAGGTTTGTGGATAAAACTGTTCTTCATCATATGAATTAAAATTTCTTTGAGGTTGATGTTTATTAAAATTGTATCTACCTCTGTTCTTGCTATAATTATGTGATGGATTAAATCTTTGATTCCTATCCATACTAATTGATCTATATCTAGGTGCATTGTCTTGAAATGACCTAGCAGATGCAGCTGGTAATGAATCCTTAATATTGTTTTTGCTCAATACTCTGTTAGGATGTGCTACTTGATATTGACGTCCTAAAGTTTGTAGTTTAGTCAGATTCTCAGGTTTTCTTTCTTGTAAGAATGCAAGAAAATCAGTACTAACTGATGACAAAACCTTGTCTCTTAGAATTAAATCTGACAATCCCTCAAAAGTTTTTTTCAGTTTTGGATAATTCAATCCATCTAGAAAAATTTAATTTAACAGCTGAAATAAATTCAGTGAAGTCTTTTCCAGAATCAGGGTACAAAGAACGAAATTTCTGACGATAACCCTCATCATCTAATTGATACCTCTGCAATAAAATCACTTTAACAGCTTCATAATCTTTTCTGGTTTGATCATCCAAAGTGGAGACTACAGTTAATTGTTCACCAACCAATAAATTCATAAGTCTACAAGTCCAAGTAGATTTGTCAATCTTATATTCTTCACAATAAGTTTGGAATCTATTTAAGAAGCATGAAATGTCGTCTATGGAAGCATTGAATTTTGGCAGATTAATCCTTATGGCAGTAGTATGATCTTTATTTTTATCTTCACTTACCCCAGGATGCAACAGTGGTTGTTGTAATTTCAGTTTTTCAAGTTCAATCTCAGCTAATCTTATAGCTTGTTGAGATAATATCTCCTCTTGAGCTTTAATTTGTTGCAATTTCATCTCCTCTTGAGCTTTCTCCTCTTGAGATCTGGCATAGGCTAATTTTTCCCTTTCAAGAGCCAATTCTTCTGATCTCCTTTTTTCAGCTAATTGTATTTCCATTTCCTGTTTGTGGAGTTCCTCTTGTCTCCTTTTTTCAACTACTTCTTCTTTATGGAGCTCTTCTTGTCTCCTTAATTCTTCTTTATGGAGTTCTTCTTGTCTCCTTTTTTCGGCTAATTCTTCTTTCCTGAGATCTTCTTGTCTGTTTATCTCTTTATCCACATAGGATTGCAATGCCTGACCTTCCAAATTAAATTCTTTTCCAATCTTCAATAAATCCTTTAATGAAGTCATGGTTTCTTATTATTGTGATTCTCAGTATATGCACAATATTTAAACTTTTATATATATGAATATGTCAGCCAAATATACAATATTCAATCCACCAATCTCACATCAGTCTATAAATGCACTAATATAGATGTTAGTCAAGTATACAATATGGAGCAGGAAAAAAAAAAAAAAAAACCAACTACAATAAGCAATGACAAAAAGACAGGGTTAGAGCAACTAAAGAAAATACAAATGTATAAACCAAGGAGTTAATATGACATGTATATAACAATAAATTAAACTGATGCTCTATGACAATAGAACAAGACAAGACGCATATCACAACACTTATGACATCTATGAACTAAATGATAGTCAGAGGAGAATGGACAATCTTACAAACAATAATGTAGCAAACTTAATAAAATAATACAATGACAGGACTTATGATAACAAACAATATGGAAACATGACCTTACAACTAGACAGAAATGGATCTGCTAAATTCAAATGAGGCAGTTCTTTTACTTAACCAGCAAAATATACTGGCTCCTCAATAAGAATTGCACAGATACTACCTACAAAACGGTTCCAAAAGGTTGTTATTGCCGGGAGTTGTAGTGAGGATAAGCTCTCACTGCAGATAAAATACTTCTATGGCACGCGCATCAAACAGCCTCTGACAACCAAGTCCAGCTCCCGGCCTTCACGTGTGGCTCAATTTGAGCCCGGCAGAACTGTTTCCACTGACGGGAGAAGGGGCAAAGGCGAGCGACTGGCGCCTTAAAACCAGCAGCTTCGGGCAGATAGGGCTCGTGATCCTTGGTTGGTAGCTTATCTAAGAGAAGGAACTCTGAATTCAAACCACCGCTGCCTTGCGGGAATATCCATTTATGGAATTGGCTTCGGGAGTAAACCCTGAGGATAAATCCGGAGTCGGAGTCCCTAAGGCAGTCTAATGTCGATTCAACATTATTCTGGCAACTCCTGCGACATGGCTGGTACCAAACTGTATCGGCTACTGCCGTTCCTTTGGATCTACTGGCTGTGTGGAGAGGGGGAACATGCTGCATGGGCAACAGCTTGATCTCCATATAACTGTGCCCAAGCTCGCGCCCTGGAGAGGACACTCCAGCTTTAAGCAGCTGAGGGCTGTCACCTCAGGGGCGCATTCCCATGGTCAGTTATGACTGAAGGGGCTATTATTATTACCTACAGAACGCTTAATTTACTCATTAGACCTAGCTTTCGCGGTATTCAATGAGCAAACCAAGTCCCACCATCCTCCCACTAGAACAAACACATTGACATAATAAAAACAATAATTTGTGAAAATAAAATCCAGGCCAACAGATATTATCTACAGCCAAGCTGTATGTAACGATAAATTTACTTATCTGTTGCCTCAAAAAAAATCCTCCTTGAGACTTCTTCAAGCAAGGAATACAGTGTTGTTCTGTAAATTTAGGCTCTGGTTAAGCCTAGGATTAGGCTAGTTGAACTGAAACATGACGGACATCGTTCTGGTCCATGTTTCCTGATAACATCCTTGAAATTAACGTAAATAGTCAATTCATCTGACTTATATGTAATAGCAAGTCACTTTTTGAGACTTTGAGGCACGTTACTTGATATTATAGCTGGAAATCCTTTCCATGCTTGCAATATTCAGGCAGACGATCAGTGTCGCCATCTTGAAAAAAATTCTCGATTTCCAATTTTCTGGCTTCTGCTTCCTTTAGCTTGGCCCCCAATAAATGTTGCGGGGAAAATCTACTGTATATATTATTTATCTTCTTCAGGAACAGTCCCACAGACGTCCTGTTCTCTCAGTGCATTAAGCTTAATGCTTGGACACTCTTTATTAGAAATCTTGTCCTGCTGAGTTCCCTTCCAGGGTTATCCTTATAGACTCCATTGTAGTATTTATGGAATATTAATTATGGCCAAACATTCGATACTCCCTGGCCCGCAACACAGGTACTCAGACACTAAGGCCTAACAGCTTTTGACAGTTAATACGTTTAATCACAGATACTCCATATTGAGTAGGATTCGACATTGAAGCTTTCTAGGCACATGTCTCTACTGTCCTGTCAAAACTTACGTGCACAGAATTCCACACACACTGCTTAACTTAAACTGACATTAATAAGTACTGCAGGCATAAATCAGTGCAGGCACTATACATCTTGCAGGTGTGGTAATCATATTCCTCCAACGAAGGACATATTCTAAAATCTAGTCCTAACGGACACTAGCCATGCATACTGGTCAAAAGACACAAGCGGAATGTTAGGCAAAGACGCCTTCATGTCCCAGATTAACACGCTCACGTCTGCTACTATTCTTGAGCAGCAGTCAAGACGTCACTTCCGGAAACTCATGACAACCGTCTGTAAACAACAAACAAGGAAGTGATCGTAGACCACCAATGTTATGATATTTAGACATAACACACGCGCTGATGAATCATGCTGTCATGGAGATGAACTGGGTACTAAATTATGAATTCTGCTGTAGTGGAGATGAACTGGGTACTAAATTATGAATTCTGCTGTAGTGGAGATGAACTGAGCAATGACTTCTGAATTCTGCTGTAGTGGAGATGAACTGGACACTAATGAATTCTGCTGTAGTGGAGATGAACTGAACACTAATGAATTCTGCTGTAGTGGAGATGAACCAGACACTAATGAATTCTGCTCTAGTGGAGATAAACTGAATACTAATGTATTCTGCTCAAATGGAGATGATGTGGACCCTAAATGATGAGTTCTGCTCTAGGGAGATGAATTGTAAAGTGACCTATGAATTCTGCTCTAGCTGAAATGGACTAAAATCAAAATGATGTATTCACTGATGAATTCTGCTTTTTACAGTGCATCTTCTCCTCTTTTGTATTCTCTGTTCGTCATGTTCTGACTCAGTACCTCTTTTCTTCATTTCTGCATTTGTATATTGCCTGTAGTGCAATTTTGGAGCAATAAGTTGTTTTATACTTTCTAGGGAAAAGGTGCATTGAGTTTTATATGATGTGTAGGAAGACCAGTCCAGAGAGATTAGTTAGATTTCACCTGAAGCAGACATGAACGAAGAGAGACAGAAACAGATGGGTGGGACTTGATATGTGCAAGAAGAGACCAAACACTGTGGCCCTAGAAATATTGATAAAACTGAACTTTTTATGGTAGAGAACACGTTTTATGTGTGTGCATGCATGCATGAGAGAGAGGGGGAGAGAGAGAGAGAGAGATTTAGTTAGCTAGTTGAAACAAAGATCTGCCAGTCATATTACTGGGACATGATGTGTGCAAGAAGAGACCAAACACTGTGACCCTAGAAATATTGATAGAACTGAACTTTTTATGGCAAAGAACATGTTTTATGTGTATGTTTGCACCGCATGAGAGAGAGAGAGTTAGTCAGTTAGCTAGTTGAAACACAGATCTGCTAGTCAAACTAGTGGGAATTGATATGTGCAAGAAGAAACCAAACACTGCGACCCTTGAAATATTGATAGAACTGAACTTTTTAATGGCAAAGAACACGTTTTATGTCTGTTTGTGTGCGCACACACGAGAGAGAGTTAGCTAGTTCGATAGTTAGTTAGTTGAAATAAAGATCGGCTAGTTGTACTAGTGGGAATGGTCTAATTACTTCACACTTCATACTTGTATCTCTTCACAGATTGATCACCCCTCACTAAAGTTGCCAATGCGCCCAAGCATTCCTCCAGCCCACAAACTTCAGCTGGACAACACCAAGGCGAAGGCCAGTACAACTCACTCAGCGCCAGCAAGTTCAGAGACATCTACAACTAGTTCAGGAGAGAAGGTAATATTATTGTATATCTGTTTTTATTAAAAGGATCTGTAACATGTTTAGATGCCGCAAAACCTTAAGAACTGGTGTGGATCTGTTGTCCTGGTTTATGGCAATTAGAGAGCCGATAGTCTGGCCTTGAGAGCTTCTGTAGTGGGGACATTGGATGTGGATAAGGCAGAAATACTGAAGACTTAGAGTGCTGGAATTTAACATCAAACATGACACTAGCTGGGATGGACAAATGAGAGGATGGATCAGGTGTGTTTACAACCAGCATGCTTTAGGAAAATTCAGCATTCGCACCCTTCGACATTTGAGGATACCGACTGAGCACCTATGGGTTTACCTGGAGTTCAAGGATATTTGTTGATCCTTAGCCACAATAACAATATTTTTAATCATCATGTAGTGTACACTGTGAATTGGCAGTGGTGCGCCACTTCACATACCTGGGGTCTACCATCAGTGACAAACTCTCTGGACATAGAAATTGGTTTAAGAGGGTACACATCAACATATGTGATAAGAATATATTGGTAATTTAAATTCATCGCGCACGGAAGCGCTTATATTTGTGCATAAGTATTTTCGCGTTTTGTTGCTAAACAGTAGATGACGTAGTGACCTCAGAGAGAGATGGCTGGAATGAAAGTCAGACCTTGGTCTGTTTGTTATTTAAACCCCATATAGTGGGTAGACTTCTGTAGATTTTCTATTTTTTGACCGCCTTCCATGAGGAAGCTATTGCCGTAAGGATTTCACAGTAAGTTTTGTTTTAATGTACGGATTATATTTATATTGCACTTTACTATGTTGAATCTAGTCGGAACATCCTTAGGGGAATTGTTGTCCCATCATTAAGATGTACTGAAATTGGATTTACAGTAAAGGGAAATTATTGGAACCAGCCAGTTCTGTTCAAGCACGTTCCGTTTGGGAGAATTTTATTATAAACCTGAATACAGAGATAATGGATATTTTCGCCGTCCTTTGGACTACGGCAGTTTAATGAGAGGTCAGTCAAATGGACTTAGGATTCTATGATATACTGTTTACCATGATGTCTCAAGTATAATGTTCAAATACGTCAACCAGATTGTTTACGAGGCTATTGAATAATGGAACTTCCTTTAATGAATCATAGACCTCTGGTCATAATTTGTATGCCTGCCCTTGAGGGGTCAGCCGTTATAAGATGAATATTTATGTCCATGTTGCGTGCATATTTTTGACGCACATATTACAAAAATCGATATGGCTATTTAATATGAAAAAAATATAGACATTCATTCATTTGTGTATGAAAATGCTGTCTATGGTAAAAGCGAGAGAATCCATGTTTGATTCACACTTTTGATTATAGGAGTAATCGTTCTTGATATTGATCCGGCGCCAGGATATTGCTCTTACGGTTGTACTTATTTTTTAGGGCCAGAAAATATATTAATTTGCTTATTATGTTTATGGCCTGAATTCATATGTATTACATATTATTAGTACAAGTAGAATCAGTCCTATATTGTATATTTTGGATGGGTAGGCGGGACTAGATTCTTATTATTCCGGTCTAGCGGAAGTATGAGTTGTCTTGACAAGTCGTGATGAGTTGCGATGTACCGTGTTAATGGCGGGTACGCATTTTTCAAAGGGCTGGTAGATTCTTAAGGAAATCTAATTCATGAAGTGGTTTTCTTCTAAAGGAGATGGTATCTCTACTATAGTTTATGTTAGAGACTCTCCTAAGGTACGGTACAATGTATAATTCGGACTCCATGTACTGCCAGACCCTATTTTGATGATCTCATGTCGATTCGACCTAGATGGAACATTGTGCTTCGTATCGCTAGGGTCGTGTTTTGTATCGACAAAGATGACAGACTTTCCTACAGCGGTTATGGCTACATGAATTAACCTGATCATCGTAGAGCTGTATGGGAACATTTATGAAATCATTTATATACCCATTATAAATTAACTCTGGCTTATATTCTCCTTCCTATGAATGAGTGAACGACAACTCAGGGAGGCGGCCATGTTAGATTTCGGTCATCATATGTTTTGATCACTGCCAAGAGAACAGATTATTTATCCTATTATCGGACAGTGACAGGGAGATCTCAATCTTGCTAGAAACCCCCTCTTTCGTGGTTTCATAATATATGCTACAAACTATGGACGTCAAGTAACTTTAGTTATTTATCAATCTGCCTTCACTGACGCGTTTAGTCAGATAGGGGAATGCGGCCATAATATATCATGACATTGAACTTTTGATGTACTGCCCATTATTTCTGAATGTGTCATGACTTCAGATCTGCTATGTATACCTACAAATTGATATGTCAACATACCATGATGTACTCGTATGTCCCAGTGTGTACGTCTGAATAAATTGAGTAAACAAAGATTCCAGCAGTCTGCATTGGTGCCTTGTAGACACATGTGTATGAGTGGTTATATTGGTCAGCACACGAACAGTACACCATTCGCGGTAATCACACTCTACACTTCTACTTCATACATACACCATCCTGCGTCGGTTGGAGTGACCAAGTTTAGGGCCTGCTTCCCCTGGAGCCTTTGCCTTCCCTAACTCAGGACTAGGGTGAGTTACCCATTTACAGCTGGGTAGACTGGAGCATGCCTGATCTCAACAACACACCACTCTTCCTTACAGAGCATACAGACTGACACTTTACAGAGTGGCGAAGAAGAGAAACTTTACAGTGGACAATTAAAAACTTTACAGTCCATCAATGCATGAATCGAGTTGCCTGATCATACATGAATATTCCTGCATTTAACCATGATGTCCTGAGATTCTGATATGAATTGTTATGATGATATCTTTGATCACGTCCATGCTCGTCGATAATAAATATGGTTTATAAAAATGAAGATCCCGACTTCAGGCTAATACCTTGACAGTTGAACTGTACGTATTTACCTTGGCCCACGATTATGTCATTCGCGTTTTCTTGAAGTTTGTCGGCCATTTTTGTAAGCCCGACTGAAGCTGATAGTAATTAAGTCATCCATCACAGAACAGAGGTTACTTCGAGGTATAAAGGTCCCCTACAACTTCAAGAGTATAAATCAATAAAAACGGACCTTTACACCGCCTCACAACACGTGAAACTCAAAACGAAGACCAAAGCTGCGGTATATTACGCCTGCGTCACCAGCACACTTCTGTATGGTAGCGAGACATGGACAACCTATGCTAAGCAAGAAAGAAGGCTCAATACCTTCCATCTACGGTGTCTACACCACATCCTCAGTATTTCGTGGAAAGACAAAGTGACAAATGTCAAGGTGTTATCACGTGCTGGCCTTCAAAGGATCTACACACTGCTTAAACAGCGCAGACTATGCTGGCTTGGCCATGTCCTCCGCATGGAAGATGGTCGGATTCCGAAAGAAATCTTCTATAGACAACTGGCAGATGGCAAAAGAACAATTGGGCTACCGCAGCTGAGATTCAAAGATGTGTGCAAGAGAGACATGAGAGCACTGGACATAAATCCAGCAACTTGGAAGGATGAAGCTGCCAATCACACTAAGTGGCAATGTTCTGTACGGCACCACCTCAGATTAGGCAAAAAGAAGCTCTCACAGCAAGCAGAAGAGAGGTGAAAACGTCAAAAGGAACACCAGGAAAATAAGCAATTGAGCACTGTCACCTCGGGCGCATTCCCATAGTCAGTTATTACTGAATGGGCTATTATACATTGTGCTTGAAGCTAACATTATATCCTTTAACAGCGTTATTGTTATTGTCTTTAATTGTTGAACTGAATCGACCTCACTGCACTCCGGGCAAACCCATAGGTGCTCAGTCTCCCTCAGTATATATCGAAGAGTATGAATGCTAACTGTTCCTGTAGCTCGCTGGTTGTATACACGACGGTTGCATCCTCTCATACGTCCATCTCTGCTAGCCTTACGTTTGATGCCATATCCCAGCAGTCTTAACCTTGATGATTCATCATTGCAGTGTCATTCTCTAACAGGCGATCATTAATTGTTCTCAGTATCTCTCCCTTATCCATATCCAGTGTCCCCACTGTGGGTGCTCTTGCTGCGAGTCTGTCAGCTCTCTTATTACCACATACCCCTGCATGACCAGGACAGTAGATCCACACCAGCTCTTGAAGACTCGAAGCTTCTGTGAATGTTTTCCATTCATGCCACAACCAACCACTTTGAACCTTTCGAAGCATGGACTGAGAGTCCGACACAATAACTGCCTTTGTGAATGAAGTTTCAGATATCCACCTTAAGGCTGCAGTGACTGCCTCTACCTCCATTCTCATGCTAGAAGTTGTTATCTTGTAAGCCCCACTATGTTCCACGACGATTCTGTCATTTACCCAAGCAGAGAAGCCCCAACCTGATTTCTCACCACGGATCACAGACCCATCTGTATACACAATGGTATCATTATCCCCGGCATGATCGTGTATCAGATGATTAATTTCACTGACAAACAACATTTTTCTTTCTTATATAAGAATAAGTGTTCTTAGGTCAGTTTCTTGCGCTGATTTCGAATTTGAAATCCGTTTATCTCTATCACATCAGGTTCTTAAGATATTTGTGAATAAATATATTTTTGGGAAACCGTTATTTGCTCCGTTTCATTTTTACTATATAACTTATTAAAAATTAATAAAATGCAAAATAATTCTACTTTTTATACTGCTAAAAGATGCATGACATATGTTACGCTACTTTTCCAATAGTTACTGTATTTTTAAATAATTCTGAGCGAAATATGGCTTATAGAAGTTGTAGAAATTCGGCTGATCTGTTCTGTTATGTGTGCGGATATTTTACCGATCGTGTTCACCAGAAAAACTTTACACCATTACTAAAGAAAGCATATGAACTTTATTTCGATTCGAAAGTTGATGATGCAAATAAATCTTGGAAGCCAAATGCAGTTTGTTCGACTTGTGCAAATACATTGGCAGGTTGGTTACGAATATCGCCGAAGCATAAGTCGATGCCTTTTGCAGTGCCAGTAATATGGCTTGAACCGACAAATCACGCTACTGATTGTAACTTCTGTTTGACAAATATCCATGGTTTCACTTTTAAAACTAGAAAGTCTGTGGTTTATCCAAATATTGAATCGGTTTCCAAACCAGTGCCTCATGATCCAATCACATGTCCGATCCCAGTTCCACCAGAACAATATCCGTTGGACGTGAATGAACCATCAGAAAGTAATAGTTTACCTGCTTTAGAAACTAATTCTGACTCGGATTATATACCGGTGAATGATGGTGTTCACTTAATTAACCATTCAGAACTTTCAGATCTAATACGTGATCTCGCTCTTACCAAAGGACAAGCGGAATTACTCGGTTCGCGACTCAAAGAATGGAATCTTTTAGCGCCCAATACTCCGATATCTAAATTTCGTCATAGACACAGAGAACTTGTTCAATACTTTGAGATGGATGATGACATTTGCTATTGCAAAGATGTAAACGGTCTAATGGTGCACCTTGGTCATGAGCACGTAGTCAACGAAAGGCGACTTTTCATCGACTCTTCCAAGACTAGTCTAAAAGCCGTGTTATTGCATAACGGAAATTTATTTTCATCAATTCCAGTCACCTACTCTGTTCATATGAAGGAAACTTATGACAATATGGCTATACTTTTGGCAAAAATAAAGTACAATGACTACCAATGGTGGATTTGTGGAGATCTAAAGGTCATTGCAATTCTCACGGGCATGCAGACTGGGTATACTAAATTTTGTTGCTTCCTATGTGAATGGGACAGCCGCAACAGACTGGAACATTATGCAAGAAAGGTGTGGCCTATCAGGGATCGTATGCAGCTCGGGCATAAAAATGTAATACACAAGCCATTAGTTAACAAAGACAGCATCATTTTACCACCGTTACATATAAAGTTGGGGCTCATGAAGAATTTCGTAAAAGCGATAGATAAAACAAGCAGAGCTTTCACTTATCTTCGAGAAAAGTTTCCGCAAGTTAGCGATGCAAAGATAAAGGAAGGTATCTTTGTAGGACCTCAGATTAGGAAAGTTATTGCAGACAAACAATTCGAGAACTTGTTACATGGTAGTGAACTTTGCGCATGGATGGCATTCAAATCGATCGTCGATAACTTTCTGGGAAATCACAAATCTGTCGACTATGTGCATATTGTTAAGCAGTGCATAGATGCATACAGAATTATAGGCTGTAACATGTCCCTCAAAATCCATTTGCTCGATTCGCATCTTGACTTTTTCCCTGACAACCTCGGCGAAGTCAGCGATGAACATGGAGAATGATTCCATCAAGATATCGCCGTAATGGAGTCGCGTTATCAAGGACGGTGGAGTATGACCATGCTTGCCGATTATTGTTGGATGCTTCATTGCGATGTACCACATGCCATTCACCGACGAAAGTCGACTGCAAAGAAATTCAAGCCTACATAACTGTTATACTTCTTGTACGAATGATGTTGTAATACTGTATGCGTTGTTAAAAAACTTCAATTGCATATTTCTAGAGATCACGACCTGATAGAGAAAAACGGTTTGCAAATTTAAAAACAGCGCATTAAAATTGACCAGAAAGACATAGAAATGTTAGAGAAAAAAAAAAAAATTTTTTTTTTGTTAGCCAGTGTTTTTAGTTCTGCTTTTCCACTGCTCCAAGTTCTACACTCTCTGCCAAGGCTGATGATGACTTGCTGGTAATTAATCCAGTTCTCATCTGACATACTCCACTCTTCCCCTTTGCATATGTTTTCAGCTGTGGCCACCTGCTTGATCGTTGTCTCTGCCTGTGCCATCCATGACATCCCTCTCTTTATTCTTGCTCCCTTAATGTCAGCTATGTTTCCATGCAGGGGGTGCCGTTTGTCTGTGGTTACTCGCATATAGGCTTTTGCTTGGGACATCACATATCTGGATCTAATCGACAGCACTCCAAATATGTACCTCATTGTCACAATGGGGGTATCTCGCATTACATTGATTTAATTAATGATTATTCATTTCTGTGCAGTTTGTTTGTGTCAGTGTAATTATTATTTCTTTGCTATTTGGGCAAAAAACAAGCCTGAAAATCAAGCAGTACAAATCTACACTTAAGTTACATGCATGGATGTATATCTGGAGTCATCTTTATATGACCACCAGCTTATGCACAATGCTACAATATACATATGTGGAAGTGAACTCTTGTTTGTGAGACTAATTACACCTCATTGACACTTGAAACCATCCACACACACCCAGGGATTCCCCCTGTGGTGAAACTTGTTAAGAACCCAGATTGCACACTAAGCTTGGAGAAGTCACTTGAGCCCCAGCCGTGATTCTTTGGCTTTTACTTGTTTGACTGCATGCAGGAGGATCTCACTATGGACCAAGTGATAGGCAGGGGGAGCTGAGAGTTACTGACAATTACTTGGGAAAGCCCAGAACCAGAGCACAGTATGTTAGCTCTGCATAGCCTTGGATGGCGGGGAATGCACAGTATGCCACATGCTTCTTACTCTTAGCTTGGAAACAGATGTGACGATCCTTTAAATGCAAGCCAAGCTGGAGAAACTGGAGCTCATGACTTCAACTAATCACGTTTTGGAATGGCAGAAAAGCCACAGGAAAAGCCTAGATCTACAGTGTAGATAATACCAAGGAGTCTCCAACTTGGTATTGGCTGCAAAAGAGCGAGAAGCTCAGCAGCCCTAGTTAAACAACAACAACACTTAAGTTACAGATTCAATGCATCATATAGAAATATTGCTCATTAATAACCTGGGTGAATTTATTTGCAGTCAATTGTGTATACATCCTCTGTGGGTAACCTTAAAAAAACCGTGTTCAACCCATCCGCAATGGCAGCGGCAACTGCCCAGTCTAGAAACAAAAGTGCTGCTCCGATTGTCAGTCCCACTGCTTTGAAAACAGCTGACCATGTGTCTAGAATGGAAGCCATAAGCCGTGCAGAGGAAGAAAGGAAGGTTTGTATATATCTGGGACACATAGTTTCAAGTCTTAACCCTGTCTGACCCAAAAGAAGCTTTCGCCTGGCACCAAAATGGATAGACATTAAGATGAAAATATCTGATTGTTCTCTTATAATCATTGCCTCAATCATTAATTAAATCATCTTTCAGCTCCCCAGTGAGCATAGGGTGAGCATAGGCCTTCAGCAAACCTGTGCCAGGTCTTCAGCTCAAGATCTTTCTAGGTCTTCCTCATCATTTTCACTTCTCTCTCCAGTTCTCTTCTCTGTTTTTTTTTGGTCTACCTCTGCTTCTGTTACCCTGGGGATTCCAGAAGGATTGCCTTATAATGCTTTCAGTAAGTTTCCTCACTGTGTGTCCTATCCATCTCCAGAGTCTTCACGTCTTTTGTTCCTCTGGTTCTTGTCATCTGTTCCACATTGGTGAGGTTGTCTACCATTTCAGTCCTTCACTTCTGTGCCAGCACCCATTTACGAAAGTCTATAACTTCTTGTTTGTTGTTTTTGTTCTCACTGCAGATTGGCTGAAGAATATGTTTAAGAGATGTAAGTCTATACGCAATAATTAAGTTTGTTTAATGTCTTGTAAAGTGCAGAAACCAAGACATTTTACTCTAACCCAATGGGCTTACAAAGTGGGATAATAATAGCACATCCAGAAGTCTGTGGGTTATGAAAAACTGAAGGCACTAGCCAGACAAAACTTTGGTCACCACTGGAATAAAACAATCATATCCTTACTTCAACATTTGGTCTCTCGCGTCCCAAATTTCTGGAGACTAGAAATTGTGTGTCGTATATATTAAACGTTGCCTGTTGTAAAAACTACAATCCTAATGGAAATATATTAGTTACTATTTGTGTCTCCTTTTTTTTTTTTTTTTTGGTTAAGCCATTAGCAATTTGAAAGTAGCAAGTTTGTATTTAATTTATCAAGTGAAAGAGATCAGCATTATGGCATTCAACCAATACTTATTTATTTACAAATGTTTAAATGCCCCGTGCAGTTCTGGGGGGGTCGTCGAAGGACTACTGCATCCTCAAGCATGTTGTAACAGGTAAGTAATATGTCACAAATAGAGATAAGATCTTACAATTGTGTGTGAAAGGTTAGAGATAGACAAGACCTTATGATTGTGTGTGGAAGGTTAGAGATAGACAAGATCTTATGAGATAGACAAAATATTACAGATACACTGAGTGCATTTACTTCCTGCATCTTATTAATATAACATTTTAATCATGTATGTTTTATTAATTATTTCATCACTAGATACTCTTGGATACTCTTGAGAAGAGGAAAGCTACCATGAGTGAAGAGGAAAAGAAAGATTTGTTAAAGGTAAATAAATGCCACATCTTTATCTTTGTATTTTTATAATTTTTAAGTCCTAAATATTCTTTTATACGGTTTTCTCAGCTCCTTTCATTAGTTAATAGCATCTATTTCTTTCTTTCACATACTATATCTGTGTGTGTCCATCTTGTAAATTCATTTAACTCTTATGTATTTTGCAAATATCCTGTTTATCTTATTTATAAAGTTAGATTCCTGGTTTTTAATTGAGGGTTGTCTTGTAATCATTAACTTAGCAGAAAAACATTCAACGGAAACTCTTTGACTATTCGCACAGTGTTTGTTTAAATAATTCTAATCAGTGAAGTATACCTTCTTTTAATGTGAATTGCTTTTGTGAACATACACATATTAAATATCAGACTGAAGTGAAATGGATAAAGTCTCATAATTTGCAATGATTTGTTACTATTAACACAAGTGCAGTTGGTATACATGTTACATGTAATTTGAAAAACTCTGAAATTTTAACAGTACACTATGAACTTACTTACTTAGTCGTTCCCCTTCTACCGTGAGGTGTAGAGGTTTGGAAGAGAGAGCGCCAGACTATCCTATCTGCTGTCTTCCTCCTGGCCTGGTTCCATTCTAGTCCTCGGTCCTTCAAAGATTGTCTAATGTTGTCCTCCCAGTGGACTCTGAGCATCCTGGGGGTCTGGATCCCTGGATCTTTGTTTCCCATGCTTGTTGTGGTAGCCGATCTTCTCCCATTCTGCAGACATGGCCAAACCATCTTAGTTGGGACTATTCTACTTGGCTCTGCAGGGGGTGGGATTTAAGGCCTTGAAAAATCGTCTGGTTGCAGACCATGTCTCTTCTTGTTACTTCAACCACCTTCCTCAGATACCTCATTTCTGAGGTTTGGATCTGGCTTTTGTGGGTTGTCATTGCCCATGACTCGCATCCATATGTCAAGACTGGGACATAGGTGGAGCGGCATAAAGCCACACTATGAACTTACAAGGCAGTTTATTGTCGCAGTCAATAAAACTTGCTTTTGAGTCTTAAAACGTCAAGGCCATCCATTTATGAAGTAATATAACTTTGAATAGGGCAGAGCACTTCAGAGAAACTCTGAACAAGGAAATACCAGAGACACAATTGAATGTTCCTGAGGCTGAAAACGATCTAGATGTAAATACAGACATTCCACGAAAAGAAGAAATCATCACAGCAATCAAAGGGTTAAAGAACGGTAAAGCTCCGGGCCATGATAACTTAAATGCAGAGCTATTTAAGACAGACCCTGAGCTAGCAGCAGAACTATTAGAACCACTATTTGCACAAGTGTGGAAAACGGGGACAACACCATCAGAGTGGAACAAAGGAATAATTGTCAAATTGCCCAAGAAGGGAGATCTTTCAGACTGCAATAATTGGAGAGGAATCACTCTTCTCTCAGTTCCCAGCAAAATACTAGGCAGGATAATTATACAGAGAATTTCAAAGGCAGTAGACTACAAACTGAGGAAAGAACAAGCAGGATTTAGAAAGAACAGAAGATGTGTAGACCATATATTCACTCTCAGGAACATTATAGAGCAGTGCTCAGAATGGCAAAGACAGCTTTACATAAATTTTGTTGATTTTGAAAAGGCTTTTGACAGCATACATAGGGACAGTTTATGGAAAATACTGAGGGCTTATGGAATTCCAAGCTGCATCGTGTCAATCATAAAAAGCCTCTATGCCAACTTTATGTGTAGTGTTGGGCAGAGCAACCTAACCTTCGAGGTGAAGACAGGAGTACGACAGGGATGCCCCTTATCAACCACTCTATTTTTAACAGTCATAGACTGGGTGATGCGCCAGACAACAGAGGGCAGTCCAAGAGGAATAAGATGGACTACATTTTCAACATTGGAAGATCTGGAATATGCAGATAGACTTAATAAATTTAGCCAGCAGGTGGGCTTGAACATCAGTTTAAAGAAGTCTGAGGTCATGACGCTCAATGTGAGCAACCCTGAGCCCATATCAGTAAGGAATCAGCAACTGGTACAGACAGATACCTTCACATACCTAGGAAGCATAGTAACACCAGACGGTGGGGCAGGCAAAGACATCAACATCAGAATGAATAAGGCAAGAACAGCCTTCTTTAGCCTAAATAACATCTGGAAGTCCTCCCAATACAGCACAAGCACAAAATTAAGATTATACCAGAGTTGCGTGCTTTCTGTGCTTCTCTATGGTGCGGAATGCTGGAGAGTCACAGAGAAGGAAATGTCAAAATTGTCCTCTTTTCACACAACATGCCTAAGAAAAATTCACCGAATCTTTTGGCCGAATACCATCACCAACCAAGATCTGCTTACTCGTAGCAAGCAAGAGGACATGCATACCATCATAGCTGGCAGACGCTGGAGCTGGGTTGGTCATGTCCTCAGAAGAGACCCCGATGCCATCACAAGAACAGCTATGCTTTGGACCCCTGAAGGAAAGCGAAAGAGAGGCCGACCAAAAACAACTTGGCGGAGGACTGTGGAGGCTGAGATGCAAAGAATGAACCAGAGTTGGGGCACTGTACGAAGGATGGCCACCGACCGTGCAAAGTGGAATCAATTTGTTGTTGCTCTACAAGACGCCACTAGGCGTGATGGCCACTGACTGCTTTGACGGTCGGTGGTTAAGGATCGAAGAAGAAGAAGATAACTTTGAATATGGTCATATTTAGTGAATTTTTGTTTACTGTGGTAGCTGAATAAAATCACAAAGTATATACAATTTTGCATTACAAAATTTTCAAACAGATAAACTAGAATAATATTGCCAAAAAAATGTATGACTGTTGTTTGCGGTTTCAGCAATATGTCTGGCATATCTTCTACCTGTGACTAGTCATTAGATGTAACTGAGGTCTAGTTCGGTTGCTTTTCAGTGCGTCAATGATGTCTTTAACAAATCGTGACACAATAATTCACTTAGGAGTCTCAGAATGTGAGGATGCTTTGCCATATTTCTCTAGCAGTAACAATTAAAAACACAAACACATGATTCATCACAAAAGTATAATAAAACTTCAAAACTTGTGCAATGCCACTTAACTATGCTCAGATTGGTTGCTTCAACAGTAACAAAAGTCATCTTACAGTTAAAAAACATGGACTGGATTAAACAGGTGAATTTCTTTGTTTATTAATGACAAACCTGAATCAGTGCTCTCAGCTTTGCTCCGTCATGGGTGTTGAAATAGAGCAGTGCTGCCTATCAGGAGTCAAAGAGTTAATAGCATTCGGTACCTTAAATATCCAAGTATGCCTCTAAATCTAATTGCAGTTGTGATCAAGGAAAAAAAAAGCAAAGCAAACTGCTAACCTTGTTAGTGTTGGTAATACCATTCCATGCTACTCCTCAGGCTCTGAGAACAATATCTGATGCCATAGACAAAGTCAAATATAGCACAGGTGCAAAGAGGCCTCAGGCAGCAACATTCCAAGCCCCAGTGGCTGATCAGTTCAAGTATGTCAGTGGTTATGAGCAGGTAAGTTTAACATGGTAATGATGGACAAGAGAATAATGTGGGTAAGTAAGAATACAGTAAAAGTAAAAAAATCCGGATGCCAGAAATCCAAAACCACCTGAGAATTTGGACCTTTCGAAAACTCAAACTTTTTAAATTTTCCGGGCTTTTGTAAGTGTTCCATCCACAAGCAGTGCAGCAGACCCATAAGAAGTCGTGGAAAAGAACGAATAAATATACTAATTTTGATAAATGATGCATTTTGTATTTGTTAATGAATAAATCAAACAAATTTGCCTTTTCATCTCTTATTTATTAATCCTTAAATTTGAATTTTAAAAGTACTGCTGGAGAATCTGGAAAATCTGGACTGACCAAATCCCCGAGCTGTTCAGATTTTCGGACTTTAACTGTAGTTATAATTTGGAATGACCTGGAACCAACTGGGTTAGCTAGCATAAGATAGTTCCCAATGGGGGAAAATTTGTCATTGCAATGTGGTTTTAAAAAAAAAAAAAGATTAGAGACAGGAAGATAATATCAGCAGAAAAAATATGGCACATTATATGCTTTTATATTTGTATTGATATATACTGCTTGTATCAATTGGCAAAGCAGTTAGAGCACTTGCCTGTTGGGGCAAAGTTTCTGGGTTCCAGGACCAAAGCCTGGTAGGGCATTGCTCCAGTCTGCCCAGCTGTAAATGGGTACCTGCCTGCTCTTGAGTTAGGTAGGCAAAAGGCAGCAAGGAAGAGAACTAGTCATAAAAAAAAACCTAGTATTTTTAAGTCTCTAACACTTCAGTCACCTACAGAAAATGATGATAATAATTTCATCACTGCTCCTTTATTTGATTCATTTGTTGCTTGGTTTGCAGTATCATTTCTGCCTTAAGGCATGTTTGGAGTTTAGTTTTCTTTAATTCATTTCTGTGTTGCATGGAGAAGAGAACTGAGTACAGAAGTGAAAATGATGAGGAAAACACGGAAAGAACTTGAGTTGATGGCACATGACAGGAGGATTTGGCATGTGTTTGTTGAAGGTCTATGCTCCTTGGGGAGCTAAAAGGTATTGATTGATTGAATTTCTGTGTTGGGACTCGGTTTGTTAAAAAAAAAATAGTTAATGTTGTATTGGGGAAAACAGACTGCATTTTTCTCAGGTGCAGCATGCAGATGCCTTTGCTATCCTTTGTTTATGAGGTGATTTTCTTTTTCTTGCCACTTAGAGCTGATTCCATATGTTACAACTAATGTCCTGTGTTTTTATTATTTAGCCATCGTTCACTTATGGTAGAGGCCGTGGCTGGCTGGGGAGCCGTACTTCAGCATGGGGTCCTCGTGGCAGGGGTCATGTGACATCGTTTCTAAGCAGAACCCATCTGGATAACAGGCCGAAGACAATAGAAGTTAAAGGATTCGACCTGTCTGAACTGGAAGAGATCAAACTCCATTTTCAGGTAAAATACATGAATGTGTTCTACTTTCTAACCCACGAGCCGCACGGTGCGCTAAGCTTAGGTACATCATTATAACAAGTGCCGCTGGTACACCCTTTTGGTTAAAGTTGCATTTTCTCATGTCTGCTTTTTACACTACAGAAAACAAGCTTATTTACCGTGATAAGCTGAATTTATATATATATATATAATATCACTGTAAACTGGTTGAATAATACTCTGAAGTGTTGCAATTCTGACATGCAGTCTTCTTCTTCTTCTGTCCTTAGCCACCGACCGTCAAAGCAGTCAATGGCCATTACGCCTAGTGGCGTCTTAGGGCAACAGCAGATAGGTTTTCTTTGCCATTGTTTCCCATCACGTCTAGTGGCGTCTTTAGGGCAATGGCAAATCAACCCATTTGCCGTTGTTTCCGTAATCGAAGTGTCTGGCAAACGGGTGATCAGCCCGTTGGTAGACATGCAGTAAATAAGCTTATTTATGTAGTGTAAAAAAAAACAGACATGAGAAAACGCGACTATAACCAACAAATATTTATATATTCAGAGATACATTTCAGTTTTTTTATTGTTTTAAAGCTGAAAGAAAAATTTGGCACCTGTTTTGATTCTTGGGTAAACCTAAAAGCTGTCTGGGACAAAAGGGTTAAGTCTACCTTACTGTTGTGAACTTTCAAAGAAACAGACCAAGTCCTGTTAGCACTTTAAAAATATTTCTTCTTTTCTTATTTTATCCATATCTACCATTAATTAGTAATGTTGTTCATTGTATCAGGTTTTTGTAAAGTATCAGTCTGTCTGCTCTGTAAAGTTGCTTTCACACACACACTGGATGCTCTGTAAGGAAGAGTGGTGTGTGGTTGAGATCAGGCATGCTCCAGTCTACCCAGCTGTAAATGGGTAACTCACCCTAGTCCTGAGTTAGGGAAGGCAAAGGCTCCAGGGGAAGCAGGCCCTAAACTTGGTCACTTCAACCGACGCAGGATGGTGTATGTATGAAGTAGAAATGTAGAGTGTGATTGACGCGAATGGTGTACTGTTCGTGTGCTGACCAATATAACCACTCATACACTTGTGTCTACAAGGCACCAGTGCAGACTGCTGGAATCTTAGTTTACTCAATTTATTCAGACGTACACACTGGGACATACGAGTACATCATGGTATGTTGACATATCAATTTGTAGGTATACATAGCAGATCTGAAGTCATGACACATTCAGAAATAATGGGCAGTACATCAAAAGTTCAATGTCATGATACATTATGGCCACATCCCCCTATCTGACTAAACGCGTCAGTGAAGGGCGGATCGATAAATAACCAAAGTTACTTGACGTCCATAGTTTGTAGTATATATTATGAAACCACGAAGGGGTTTCTAGCAAGATTGAGATCTCCCTGTCACTGTCCGATAATAGGATAAATAATCTGTTCTCTTGGCAGTGATCAAAACATATGCTGACCGAAATCCAACATGGCTGCCTCCCTGAGTTGTCGTTCACTCATTCATAGGAAGGAGAATATAAGCCAGAGTTAATTTATAATGGGTATATAAAGGATTTCATAAATGTTTCCATACAGCTCTACGGTGATCAAGTTAATTCACGTAGCCATAACCGCTGCAGGAAAATCTGTCATCTTCGTCGATACAAAACACGACACTAGCATAGCGAAGCACAAAAGTCAAGCTAGGCCTAACCGACGAGAGATCATCAAAATAGGAGCTGGGTTTACCTGGAGTCCGAATCATCTATATACTGACATGAGGAGAGTCTCTAACACAAACTATCGTAGAGACACCATCTCCTTCAGAAGAAAAACCACTTCGTAGACATTTTTTTCTGACGAAAGGACCAGCTCTAGAAAAACGTACCCCGCCATTTGTAAGCAGTACATCGGAACTCATCACGACTTGTCAAGACAACTCATACTTCCGCTAGACCGGAATACAAGAATCTAGTCCCTCCTACCAATCCAAAATATACAATATAGGACTGATTCTACTTGTACTAATAATATGTAATACATATGAATTCAGGCCATAAACACAATAAGCAAATTAATATATTTTCTGGCCCTAAAAAATAAGTACAAACGCAAGCGCAATATCCTTGCGCTGGATCAATATCCAGAACGATTACTCCTATAATCAAAAGTGTGAATCAAACATGGATTATCTCGCTTTTACCATAAACAGCATTTTCATACACAAATAAATGAATGTCTATATTTTTCCCATATTAAATAGCCATATCGATTTTTGTAAAATGTGCGTCAAAATATGCACGCAACAGATTACCACACCCCTCGGGAAAAAAAAAATGGTACATTTTTTTTTTTTTTGAAATACATCTAGGAGCAACATACAATAGGCTCACAACGCAGCAATAACAATGCGCAGATGATAAGCATAAGTTTTATGACCTTAGAGAAAGTACTTCTCTAAGTATAAATATTTCCAGAGAGGTGTCACCAACGCATACTACAATATTAGCAATGACACAATTTCCACATTAGTTTATACATAAATTCCATCTAAGATATCTTAACATCATGATCATCAAAGACGAAAAACATTGAAAGATCAGCGGTGAATACATATCAATGAACCGCTAAGTAGCGTTACAATCAATATATGATATATATTACATATGTGTACACATTTCAACATAGAAACAACTGTATCAAAGTTGTATAACAGTTATGAATCGTGTGGGCATCTAGACAAAATATCTGCCATCACATTTTCTGACCCACGGATAGCTCGCACCGCAAAATGAAATGGCTGTAGAGCAATCGCGTATCGCGTTGATCTCGCGCTCTTCAGATTTTTACTCTGAATAGCCGTAAGAGCTTTCTGGTCAGTTTCCACAATGAAATGCGCGCCCAGAAGAAATCTTTGCAGTTTAAGGATTGACCAAACCATAGCCAATAATTCACGGTCTAGGACCGAGTAATTCTTCTCTGCGGCATTTAATTTCCGAGAAATATACATCACAGGATGCAGAGTTCCAGAGTACTCTTGCATTAGTGCAGCTCCAATCCCGGTGGATGAAGCGTCACTACGAAGAATAAATGTCTTATCCTTAGAAGGTAATACTAGGATAGGTGAAGTAGAAAACATAGTTTTAACCTTATCCAAAGAGGATTGACATTCTTGAGTCCAATGGACTACATTAGGAGACCCTTTCTTTAGCAAGGAAGAAAGAGGTGACATAATGGAGGACAGATTCGGGATGAATCGTCCATAAAATTGTATTAGACCTAAGAGACTTCGTACTTGCTTTTTAGTCTTAGGAATAGAAATGTTAAGTATCTTACTTGTATTATGGTCTTCTGTTTTTAGGAACCCATGACCAACACGGTGTCCTAAAAAAGATATTTCGCTAAAACCAATACATGCTTTCGATGGTTTCGCTGTCAGGTTATGCTCGCGTAAGATAGACAATAGTTCATTTATACCATTATAGTGATCGTTCCAAGTATCACTGAAAAGACAGATGTCATCAAGATACGCAATGACATCTGAGCGATGAGATAGGATTCGACGCATCATGCGTACAAATGTAGCAGGGGCGTTCATAAGACCGAAAGGCATGAAATTCCATTGGAATAGACCCCTAGGCGTCGAAAAAGCAGTAAACGGTTTGGCGTGTTCGGATAGTGGAACTTGCCAATATCCCTTAGACAAATCGAGTTTAGAAAAGAAGTGAGAATTCGATAGTCTCGTAAGTAGCTCTTCTAGTAAAGGCATAGGTTCAGCATCGAATTTAGTCACTTGATTCAATTTGCGATAATCCACGCAAAGACGTATGTTATTGTCTTTTTTCCGTACTATAACCATCGGCGAAGAATATGCTGATGTGGATGGTTCAATAATTTTTAACTCTATCATCTCATCTAACTCTTTCTCTACCTGTGCTTGAAAATGTATCGGGATAGGATACGGTCTGACTCTTATAGGACTATGGTCAGTAAGAATAATGTCATGTTGAATGACATCCGTTTGACCAGGAATGTCAGTAAGGACATCCTGAAATTGTTCTAACATAGTAGAAACTTGTTTCTGCTCTCCTGGAGATAATTCTGGAGAAATTGCAACATCTTTCCATGATTCATTAGAGTGAAGAGGAATCAGTGGAAAAGGTAAATTTACATCCGAGAAACTCGTTTCCTCATCCTGTATTACTGACAGAGATGAGTACTGTCCATGTTGGACTGGAAAATCGTCCGTTGCCTGGAAAACAGGTTGTAAATAATCAGGACGTTCATGGAATTCCGTGAGCATGTTGATGTGGAAGGTTTTACGCTTCCCGTCAATATCGACGATATAGTCAACATCGGAAACTTTTGATATTATATCGTACGGACCTTTCCAAGAAATGAGAAGTCTATTTTCCCTACAAGGTAGCAAGACAAATGCTTTGTCACCTGGACAAAGTTGTCGCAAACATCTCTTTTTATTGGCAAATTCCCTTGCCTTCTGTTTCGCAAATTCAGATGAAGCAGTTGCCAATTTGCATGCTTCAATAATCTTGTGTCTAAGTGCGATGACATATTCATAAGAGGATTTTGTGTCATCGACAATATTATCAGCAGTTATAAGATCATGAAGTAAGGACATAGGACCTCGCGGTTTCGCGCCAAAGACAAGTTCAAAGGGAGAAAATCCTGTATGTTCGTTGGCGACCTCTCTATATGCAAAGAGAGCCGCGGGTAAAACCCTATCCCAATCCTGAGGATGATCTTCTGTTATCTTACCTAGTAGGTTTTTCAGAGTTCTATTCAAACGTTCCACCATCCCATTGGACATAGGATGATAAATACTACTCAGCGATCTCTCTATCTTCAGAGTCGACATTACTTGAGACATGGTATCCGATATGAGTTGGGTACCATGGTCGGATAATATTTCTGCTGGAAATCCCAGACGAGAAAATATTAACCAAAGAGCATCTGCGACATCAGCAGTAGTTATGCTCTTTAGAGGAACAGCCTCCGGCCAACGTGTGCACATATCAACACACGTCAGAATAAATTGGTGTCCTCTAGCAGACTTTATCTTAAATGGACCAATGATGTCTATCGCCATTTTTTGAAATGGCCGAATGGGAATGTCTGCAGCCTGAATAGGTGCATCATGGCGTGGACCTCTGGATTTAATCTCTTGACATACTTTACAAGATCGACAATAGATTCGTATGTCCTTATTCACAGCAGGCCAAAAGAAAGATTGAAGAACTCTAGCTTTAGTACGGGAAAAACCCATATGTCCAGCACACTGCGAATCATGAGCGTGCTGTAAGATTTTAACTCTCATATTTTTAGGCACAAGGATTTGAGAATGAATGGACTTAGCGGAGTCTTGTACCATACGTACAAGTACGCCATTCTTCATCGTAATCCAAGATTTACGATTTGTATCCTTATTCGGATCACCTTTTGTTGCCAGAGTAAAGAATTTCTTTAGAGTAGGATCATCTTCCTGCTGTTTGATAAAGGAATCGTGGGAAATCTCCAAGGGATCATCTTGGATCTGCGCATCATTATCTTCAGAATGTGAAGATTGTGGCATATTAAGAGCTTGAGCCCTAGTGATTACTGCATTAGCAGATTGCATATTAACATTTTCCCAATTAGAAATTTGCTGTGGAGTGCATTCTTTCACTCCATGAATGCGACCGATGATAAGATCAGCGATCGGATTCGGCAAGAGACATGCTTGCACCTCTCCTGTAAAGAAAGGCGTAGCAATATTGATAATGGCAGTGGAGTACTTCTCCAATGTGCCACCAAATGTTACACATTTGACTATATTGCCTGTAGCTCGAGAGAAGGATTTACGAGTGATTGCCTCACTCCAATGGTAGTGCACCCCGAGTCGAAAAGAATTGATACCGGAGTACCATCTATTAGGCCCCTATTAAAGACAAGAGCACCCCTTCCATTATGCGCAATTGACGCATGAAGAGCGGGAAGTGGGTGACCGCAGCTTAAAGTAGACACTGTGGTTGGATCGAATAATGTTTTGCATTGCGAACACTCAGATGCTCTAGCAAAATCGAAAGCGGAATTTGCTACACTATTGGAGTCTTTTTTATCATTATTCTGATTATCGGTGTCGTGAAACTCCTGTTGTGCAGAGTTAGCCTGGTAATAAGATTTACCATGTCTTTTGTGTTGTGATCTACCTCGGTTATAATTGTCTCTATAATTATTATTGCCTCTGTTATAACCCCTATTTGGGTTTGAATCATAATATTCATGATCATAATCATCATGCTCATTATATTGAGTATCCCTGTAATATTGTTTCTTTTGTCTCCATGAAGCACTTGGGTAGTTCCTATAGCTACTCCCTTTCCGAGAATTTCTAACATTATGGGAACCCCTCGCGTGTCGAGGACTATCAGACCGATTCCAGTTCTTCGAAGAAGAACTCTGATTTGAGCGGTTATCTTGGTTTTGATACTTATCCCAATTAACCTTTTTATCAAATTTATTTTTAGCTCCTTGGAATTTGTGTGAGTAATTCTGATTATATTCTGTTGCCGAAGCAACTGGCATACTCTCTTTAATGTTAGAGTTACCAAGAATCATGTCAGGGTGTGCCGTGGCATACTGGTCACAATATTCTTCCATTTGCTTTATTGTACCAGGTTTACGCTCATGTAAGAACTCTAGGAATGATTTATTTACAGAAGACATGACCTTGTCTCTTAGCAATAAATCCGTAAGACCATCAAATGTTTTCTCTGTTTTGGATAATTCAATCCATCGTGAAAGTGTAATTCGTGCTTTTGAGATGAAATCTGAGAATTCTACACCTACCTCAGGTCTCATTGTTTTAAACAAAAGACGGTAACCTTCCTCAGACAGCTGATATCTCTTTATCAAAGCTGCCCTAACAGCATCATAATTATCTTTGTCGGCCTCTTCAACAAAATATAACTTACTCAGAGACTCCCCTTTTAGATTTTCAGACAACTGATTCACATACTGTGATTTGTCAACATTATGAGATCGACAAGCCCGTTCAAATCTAGAAAGCCAAAATGTTATGTCATCACTGGTAGGGTTAAACGCTGGTACCTTGACCTTGTATACAAAGGGTTTACCATTACCACCAGATGCCTGATTAACATTACTCATACATGTCAATTTTAATTTCTCTAATTCAAACTCATGTTCTCTTATTGCTTTTCTCTCTTCAGCTTCTCTATCTAATTTTTTTTGTTCTGCAGCAGCAGCAGCTTCTAATTTTTTCTGTTCTGCAGCAGCAGCAACTTCTAATTTTTTCTGTTCTGCAGCAGCAGCAACTTCTAGTTTTTTCTGTTCTGCAGCAGCTTCTAATTTCTTCTGTTCTGCAGCAGCAGCAACTTCTAATTTTTTCTGCTCTGCATCAGCTTCTAATTTCTTCTGTTCTGCCTCAAATCTCCTTTCCTCCACTTGCATCTGCAATTTCTTAAGTTCAGCAGCAGTATCAGCTTCTTTTTCTAATCTTTTTTCTTCAGCTAAGGCTTTCCTTTCTTCTGCAGCAGCTTTTTTTTCTTCTATTTGAAGTTTTCTCTCCTCAGCCGCAGCTTTTTTTTCCTCAGCAGCAGCTTTTTTTTCTTCTACAGCTAATGCTTTGTCATATTGAGCAACAGCCCATTGTTCTAAGTCTTTTCCAGTCTTATCAAGAGATTTTCCTTGTGTAATAAAATAATCTAATGTAGACATATTGTCTTCTTAAATCAGAAACCTGAAAAAGTAAATAAATTACCCTCTTTCAAGTTAATGGGAGACAAGTCTATACCATAGACTTAGTCTTAGTCCAAACTTGTATGGTTTATAATAACCAATGATAACTTGAGTACCTGTGGACAACAATAACTGTATCTCAAATACTGTGGGGGACAAGCCTTACAAAAGTCTTGTATACTTCAATGTAATCAAAGATCACTTGAGTACCTGTGGAAAAAATATTTCCCTATACCAATCACTTTGGGAGACAAGCCTTACAAAGGTCTTGTATACCTCAATGTAATCAAAGATCACTTGAGTACCTGTGGAAAAAATATTTCCCTTTACCAATCACTTTGAGAGACAAGCCTTACAAAGGTCTTGTACATTTTGTTTTATAACAATAACAATCATAAAGTACTGATCTGTACTATACTATCAGTGTATACCACTATACGTCATATGTCAACTAAAGACATTACAAAGGACAAACAAGAAAAGACAATATGAACACATTTGCAGAGATCAAATTAAATTAACTAGGAGAAATGAAAAAAATGATCACAGAAACCGTGATGATAACTGCCATAAGATAACAAGACAAATAACGCCACAGTGTATAAACATAAGGGTGTAAAAAACTGAAATGAAAGGAAAGATGAGACCTACAATTATACAAACAAATCAAACAAAACTAAGGAACACAAAATTATTAACAAAAACAACGAAGAAAAGAACACCTCATCACAACTAACAGAAATAGCAGCAAATTGTTGCTAACAAATTTCCAATTAAGAAAATGTGTACCTATCGAATACTAGTACCAGACCAATGTAACTCGGCATACCTTGTATTAGTCACACAGAACATAAATTAATTTAATACATAACAAATAACATGTAAGCATAAATAGCATATAGCATACAATATAATTTATGTCATGAATGGAATGTGTTGCAGGTATGGTGTTGTAAAGCAGGCACAGTTTATTTTAATTCTAATAACTTGCCACTTTATTGAGTAATAGATTTAATTCTAAACTATTACACTGTCAATTTTTTCTCTTTTGAGCATATGAAGATCCAACGATGAACTATGCACTTTATTTTCAACAACACTGTGATTCTTCTGTACGTTGAGAAATGTCAACAATACTGCTCCAGATATTTTCTACACTTGATACCACTGTCCTGTGTAATACTGTCTGTACAGCGAAAAACTGTCAACAAGTGCTGACCTAGATACAGCATCCTATCGGTAATACAGGTCAAGCTGACATCGACTGTATAGCTGTCCTACTGGTGTTGATGTGTTCAAACAAATGTTCTTTCAGCTGTAAACTGTGATTCTCAACACAAAACTGCGTAAGCTGGACCCAGGAATCTGGCTCGCCACTGTAAAGTATCAGTCTGTCTGCTCTGTAAAGTTGCTTTCACACACACACTGGATGCTCTGTAAGGAAGAGTGTGTGTGTTGTTGAGATCAGGCATGCTCCAGTCTACCCAGCTGTAAATGGGTAACTCACCCTAGTCCTGAGTTAGGGAAGGCAAAGGCTCCAGGGGAAGCAGGCCCTAAACTTGGTCACTTCAACTGACGCAGGATGGTGTATGTATGAAGTAGAAATGTAGAGTGTGATTGACGCGAATGGTGTACTGTTCGTGTGCTGACCAATATAACCACTCATACACTTGTGTCTACAAGGCACCAATGCAGACTGCTGGAATCTTAGTTTACTCAATTTATTCAGACGTACACACTGGGACATACGAGTACATCATGGTATGTTGACATATCAATTTGTAGGTATACATAGCAGATCTGAAGTCATGACACATTCAGAAATAATGGGCAGTACATCAAAAGTTCAATGTCATGATACATTATGGCCACATCCCCCTATCTGACTAAACGCGTCAGTGAAGGGCGGATCGATAAATAACCAAAGTTACTTGACGTCCATAGTTTGTAGTATATATTATGAAACCACGAAGGGGTTTCTAGCAAGATTGAGATCTCCCTGTCACTGTCCGATAATAGGATAAATAATCTGTTCTCTTGGCAGTGATCAAAACATATGCTGACCGAAATCCAACATGGCTGCCTCCCTGAGTTGTCGTTCACTCATTCATAGGAAGGAGAATATAAGCCAGAGTTAATTTATAATGGGTATATAAAGGATTTCATAAATGTTTCCATACAGCTCTACGGTGATCAAGTTAATTCACGTAGCCATAACCGCTGCAGGAAAATCTGTCATCTTCGTCGATACAAAACACGACACTAGCATAGCGAAGCACAAAAGTCAAGCTAGGCCTAACCGACGAGAGATCATCAAAATAGGAGCTGGGTTTACCTGGAGTCCGAATCATCTATATACTGACATGAGGAGAGTCTCTAACACAAACTATCGTAGAGACACCATCTCCTTCAGAAGAAAAACCACGTCGTAAGACATTTTTTTCTGACGAAAGGACCAGCTCTTGAAAAACGTACCCCGCCATTTGTAAGCAGTACATCGGAACTCATCACGACTTGTCAAGACAACTCATACTTCCGCTAGACCGGAATACAAGAATCTAGTCCCTCCTACCAATCCAAAATATACAATATAGGACTGATTCTACTTGTACTAATAATATGTAATACATATGAATTCAGGCCATAAACACAATAAGCAAATTAATATATTTTCTGGCCCTAAAAAATAAGTACAAACGCAAGCGCAATATCCTTGCGCTGGATCAATATCCAGAACGATTACTCCTATAATCAAAAGTGTGAATCAAACATGGATTATCTCGCTTTTACCATAAACAGCATTTTCATACACAAATAAATGAATGTCTATATTTTTCCCATATTAAATAGCCATATCGATTTTTGTAAAATGTGCGTCAAAATATGCACGCAACAGATTTGAATTTGATAGTTAAAAATATCCTGTTCAGTCCCTGATATGCTATAATTAAGATATGTGGAGTCTATAATCATAGAAAATGTAGTCTTATTTACTTACTTAGTCGTTCCCCTTCTACCGTGAGGTGTAGAGGTTTGGAAGAGAGAGCACCAGGCTATTCTATCGGCTGTCTTCCTACTGGCCTGGTTCCATTCTAGTCCTCGGTCCTTCAAAGATTGTCTAATGTTGTCCTCCCAGTGGACTCTGGGTCGTCCTGGGGGTCTGGATCCCTGGCTCTTTGTTTCCCATGCTTGTCGTGGTAGCCGATCTTCTCCCATTCTGCAGACATGGCCAAACCATCTTAGTTGGGACTGTTCTACTTGGGCCTGCAGGGGGTGGGATTTTAGGCCTTGACGTATCGTCTGGTTGCGGACCATGTCTCTTCTTGTTACTTCAACCACCTTCCTCAGATACCTCATTTCTAAGGTTTGGATCTGGCTTTTGTGGGTTGTAGTCATTGCCCATGACTCGCATCCATATGTCAAGACTGGGACATAGGTGGAGCAGTATACAGCCATCTTCGTTTTCTTACCAACCTCTCTCTTGCTGAGGAATCCTCGATTTATGGCCTGAAAAGCGCAAGAAAACCAGAAATTGTTCTATAAGACCCTAAAGAACATGAGGAAGGAAAAACAATGCCCTCTCAAATTTATAAAGGACAAGCAAGGCAAATTGCTTGCTGCCCCAAAGGAAGTAATGGAAAGATGGAAAGAATATTTCTCAGAACTCCTTGATGGTGAGCAAGGTCAAGCATCAGAAATGATAACCACTAGCACAGAAGAGAAAACCAATGGTGGTGAATATGACATAAAGATGGAAGAACTGAAGGCAGCACTGGAGAAAATCAAGATGGGCAAAGCAGCAGGGCATGATGGTATAACACCAGAAATGGTTAAGTACATGGGAGCATCAGGCGACCTATTACTCTGGCAGTGTGGTGCAACATGGCCATACCATAGGATTGGGAGATTGCCATCATAACACCGATTTTCAAAAAGGGTGACAATCGATGACGTAGAAACCACAGAGGCATATCCCTTCTCAGTGTCCGTGGTAAAATCTACTCTAGAATTCTAGAGCAGAGACTCCGATGCCTAGCTGAGCCACAGTTGGAGGAAGTCCAGTGCGAATTCCGAGCAAACCGAAGTACTCAAGCCCTAATCTTCACACTCAGACAGCTGAGTGAAAAGGCCCTTGAGTATAAGAGTGAGATCCATCTTTGTTTCATAGATCTGGAAAAGGTGTTTGACAGGGTCCCCTGGAGCAAACTTTGGGACTGTTTGGCAAGGAAGAACATTCCAGCACCTCTGATTCATGCTATACAGAGCTTCTTCAAGTCTTGCAGAAATTATGTGAGGACAGCAGACCATAAGTCAGAAGAGTTCAGGACCACCACTGGTGTAAGACAAGGTGATATCCTGTCACCTTATCTTTTCATACACCTCATGGACGATGTCATCAAGGCATGTAAGGAGAGAAGAAGAAAGTATTCAGTGGGGTACTGGAAGATGAGACAGGTCTGTATTTCAGAGCTGGCATTTGCTGATGATGTTGTCCTGATTGCTAAATCAGAGGCACATCTCCAATCCAACCTGCAAGTCTGGAAGGAAGAGCTGGAGAAGAGAGGGATGGTCATAAGCAGCTCTAAAACAAAATCCATGGTGATATCACGAGAAGAAAGAGTACATCAGATTAAGCTGGGAGAACAGGTCTTGGAGCAGGTCAACCACTTTAAATACCTCGGAGCTATTATAGACCGAAAGGGAGGCATCAGAGAAGAGTTGGCCACTTGAAAAGCAGCAGCTGGGAAAATGTAGTCAATTGCTTGAATTTTCAGGTAATCTTCTCTAGCTTACAGTTTTGGTTACTGCATGAAGGCATCTTTTACTATTTGCCTCTTAGTGTCTGTTTATCTTTATTATTGTGTTACTCCTTCAACCTCAGGCGGGTTATGTTTAGAGCTCATATACAGGTGAAAAGCTACCTCAGCCTGATACAAGTATAACTTTTGAAGAGGCAAAGAGTTTTATCAGGAACAGATACAGGATGCATATTACCAGCTCAGTAGAAGAGAACAAGTGGTAATCCTCAGACTATGCATGGGCCACAACAGATTGGGATACCAACTGTTCAACGAGGTAAAGATGGGAATTGTGGCACTGGTAAAATAACTGCTGAACATCTGCTTCAAAGATGCCCAACATATGAGCAATAGACATATGACCTTCACCAGTACCAGTCCAGGAAAAACTCTATGGAGATACAAAAAGCCTCAAGCTGACCACTGTTTTCTTTGAAAATATTCAAGCAGACGTCTTAGAGTGTACAAAGAAGGAGAAGAATATACACTATATCCTCAAGTCTTCAATTCCAAAGTCCTTTTTAAGGAGGCATATGATCCTTTGAATGAGGCTACCAACCTCATCATGTAAAACAAATGGCTACAGAAACCATGACTACAAGAGCATGCAAATGCTTTGTGCAGGCTTCCTGCTGCAGTGGTGGTTCTATACTCCATAGGGAGCGAAAGGGAAAATGAAGATGATGATGTTATCCAGATTGGTCTCCTTGTATTTTGATTAGATAACTCAAGTATATTTATATTTACAACTATATCAGTGTTTGCTCATTTATTCCATGAAGAAACCCTAACAACAGTTTGTTATAACTTTGAAACCCTGACCTGAGAAAGCATTTCTTGGCCAGGTAAAGTCTTTATCATGGAGTACAATTCACTTACTGCTAAATTAAATCTATGCCAAGAAAAAATCTTGTTTAGTTGTTTCTTTTGCACAGATGAAAAATTATCAGCCAGATTTTAGACATACCATCAAAGCTGTTCCTCAGTGGACAGTAGATTTTTTTTTTTTTTGTGGGTTGGAGAAGTAAACTGAATAAGACGTGGAGAAGTAAACTAGAGACAAATAAAGATAATGAGGAAGACGTGGAAAGAAGATAAGCAGACGACAAGAGAACTTGGCATGTGTTTGTTGAAGGCTTATGCTCCTCGGGGAGCTAATCGCTATTGATATTGACTGACATAATGTCAGAGAAGGTCTTTGTCAATACTCACCACACTTTGAGAATGATCCGTCTATATAGAGATTGTAAGTGACTTAGACTGAGAAATCATTCATAAAGTGAGTTATTAAAGTTTGAGTGCTTTGTGTATTTCCATATCATTTCATGATTCAGCCAGTTATTAGAGAGTATATTTGTTTGGGTTGTCTGTTGCAGCGGTTCGGCGAGGTTGATAAAATTGATGTGGTGGAAGAAGTTCCCAGCGTCTTCTTGACTTATGCCACCAGACAATCTGCTGAAGTGGTATGTAGTTATTTTTTCACGTGAGATTAACACATTCCTTAACTGAATTATTTACTTAGATAACATTAGTGGTTGGTCGTAGCATGTCATGTTTGCTTGGGAACATTTAAATCAGAAACTACAGTAATAAGGAAACTACAAACGTTACTCAACAGATGTTATAAATATATCATTAACAGTCAAACTGTGGATATTGCAAGCAACACATGCCCGCTCTCAGAAATGACCACCAAATATTTCAAGTAGAAATCCACCAGAATAGTTAGATCCTAATAATTTTCCGCTGAGTAGCATAACAGTATGAGGCAAGCCTTAGAGTGAAAGAGAATACTGAGACAGTCAAAGAATACATGAATATTAATAGATAGGCGTCAAAAGATTGAATATATCCTGGTATGTGGTGACCAAGACAGGACAGAACCAGAGTGGGCTGGTGGACTGTTGGAGAGGCCTAATATTCTATTAAGAACCAGAGAGAATAAGTAATTTATTACATTTAATGTTTCATTTACATATCCAGTCTAGCCAGCTTGCAAATGGATACTTGACTGCTCTTCAGTTAGGGAAAGTCAGAGGCAGTACGGAACAGAACTGGCCATCCCATCTCATACAGCTGTAAAGTTGTGACCTAGTAGAGTGAAGTCTCTAACAGTTCACACCACTATGGCAGTATCTGCAATGGGACTAACTTTACCTTTATATATTTTCATGCCTTTACATATTTTGATGTTTGTTTGCTATCAGTCAACCAATACCCTTTAGCTCCCCAAGGAGCATAGGCCTTCAACACACGCGCCAAGTCCTCCTGTCCCATGCCATCAGCTCAAGTTCTTTCCTCGTTTTCCTCATTATTTTCACTTCGGTGTCCAGTTCTCTTCTCCATGTGTTTTTTGTCTACCTCTGCCTCTTTTTCCCTAGGGATTCCAGAACAAGGACTGCCTTGTAATGCCATACTTGCAGTAAAAGCTCGCTTGAAAATCTGGGGAATTCATACATTATGTGGTGACATGGCCAAACCAGTTCCCATGCTTGTCGTGGTAGCCGATCTTCTCCCATTCTGCAGACATGGCCAAACCATCTTAGTTGGGACTGTTCTACTTGGGTCTGCAGGGGGTGGAATTTTAGGCCTTGATGTATCGTCTGGTTGCAGACCATGTCTCTTCTTGTTACTTCAACCACCTTCCTCAGATACCTCATATCTGAGGTTTGGATCTCTACTAATGGTATACTCATTCATCATCCAGCATTGTTGTATTGAGTTCCTGTAAAAAAGGCAACATTCCAACTCAAGTTGTGTGTGTGTTATAAGTGTAAGAAGCATGTATATATTTTTCTGACATGTGTGAGGATATGTGTATGTATTTATTTATTCATTCATTCATTCCATGGCCTTCTCTTTGTTTTCTTCGCTGGAAAGATTAAAAAAATTGTATGTTCATACACTTGCGTATTTTAATTCTAGGCAATGTCTCAGGGCGGGAAGTTCAAGAAAAAGACCCTGATTGTTCGCTGGAACCAGATGATTCCTAAAATCACCAGAACAGAGTCTACCCAGAGCTCAGAGGTGGATGAAGATGTGAGTCACTGGTTTGATGGTGGAAAATAACATGATTTATAGTAAATCACTTCTGATCATAAATGAGGAGTCGCGGTAGCAAAGTGGTTAGTGCACTGGCTTCCTTGCTCAGTGGTCCATGGTTTGATCCCCAGATGAGGTGGGATTTTTTTAGGCCACAAACGGCTACTGGGTCGACCCAGCCCCAATTGGGTACCAGAGCAACTTCTGGGAAGGTTAAGGCGGCCGGCGTGATGCTGACCACATCACCCCTAGTGTGCTGATGGTCAAGAAAATACGGGCCTAGAACACCGTATTCCCAATATGCCGGAATGGGCGTGTAACGGGATCCTTTACCTTACTTCTCATAAATGTAAATTTGTATGTGATTTCTTAAACCTAGGCAACAGCTTGACAACAACCTCCAGCATGAGAATGGAGATGCATATATATATATAAAGATGCATATATATAAAGCCTTTGATAGTCTACACCGCCCATCATTGTGGAAGATACTTACAATCTATGGTTTTCCAACAAAATATGTGAATATAATCAAAGCGCTATATGACAATGCAAGATGTTGTGTTAGAACAAATAAAGGGAATACAGAATGGTTTACAGTAGAAACAGGGGTGAAACAAGGCTGTATTATGTCACCACTACTTTTTGGAATAGCTATTGATTGGGTTATGAGAAAACTATACCCACAATGAACAATTGGGTATAAAATGGACAAATGGAAAATTCCTGGGGGACCTGGATTTCGCAGATGATGTAGCATTCTTAAGTTCAACACCAAGACAATCCCAAGAAGCAATAAATAATTTGTGTCATCTCTCGGTTAAAATTGGTCTCCAAATAAATGCCTCTAAAACTAAAGCTATGAACTTTTCTAACGAGACCTTTGATATCATCTTGAACGGGGAAAAACTACAGAAAGTTGAAAGTTTCAATTATTTAGGCAGTAAAATGACTCAGGATGGTGACACAACAAGAGAAAACCATACTAGAATTGCTTTGGCAGCTAGCGCCTTCAATAGATTATCTAACATTTGGAAATTACGATCATTGAATATACATACCAAGCTTCGTCTGTTTAATTCAAATGTTATCTCAGTGTTAACATACGGCTGTGAGAGTTGGAAAATAACAAAATCATTGGAGAACAAGCTGAATACATTCGAGAACAAATGTCTTAGAAAACTCATGAACATCAGTTGGAAAGAATTCAAGACTAATCGACAAATAAGAGAAGACTCTAGGCAGAAATATGTCTCCGACTATATAAGGAAAAGACGATGGTCATATATCGGTCATGTCCTACGAATGCAAAACAACAGAATACCACTACAGGCGCTCACTTGGGTTCCTGAGGGTAAGCGGAAAAAAGGAAGACCAAAAGAAACACTCAGAAGAACAATAATAAGAGAAGGAAGAACGTTGGGCCTAAATAATGTGCAAGAGCTAAGAGGAGTGGCGTCACAACGAACAACCTGGAGAGCACTGGTTTCTGCCTTATGCGCCGTGTTTGGCGCTTAAAGAATTTATTATTATTATTATTTATTATATATATATATATATATATATATATATATATATATATATATATATATATATATATATATATATATATATATATATATATATATATGATTCATGAGAATGAAGCAGCTACTGCAGCCCCATGGTGGCAGTCTGAAACTCCACTACCCAGCTGTAAATGGGCACCTGATTCAGCTCTTGAGTTAGAGAAAGTCAGAAGCAGCAAGAAATGGAACTGTCATCACACTACATTAAGCTAAGACCTAATATAGTAAAGTCTCTAACACTTCACCCTCAGCTAATCAGACCAGCTATTGTGTGAGACTCTCAGTCCATTTTTTGGACAGTGCAAAGTGAATGGCTACAGCATAAATGGGTAACATTCTCAGAGGCCTTAACCCTTTGACAGGAACTGATGTGGATCTACTGTCCTGGTTGGTCATGCCAGAGCTCACAGCAGTAAAAGAGCTGATAAATCTAGTCTCGAGAGCACCCATACTAGGGACATATGCATGGAAGCATATCTGGTGTCATCCTTATTTGACCACTAGCACAATGCTACAATATACAGATGTGGAAGTTAACCTCTGTCTGTGAGGCTGATTACACCCTCATTGACTCTTGAAATCATCCACACACTTCCAGGGATTCCCTCTGGTGAAACATGTTGAGAACCCAGTATTGCACACTAAGCTTGGAGGAGTCACTTGAGCCCGAGGCATAACTCTGGCTGTTACCTGGTTGGCTGCATGCGGGGGGATTTCACTGTGGTCCCATGATAGGCAGGGGGAGCTGAGAAGTGGCTTTGTGCAGGACAGTATTTTAGCTCTGCCTATTTGGAGAGCCCCCTTGGATGGTGGGGAATGCACAGTATTCCACGTTTCTTACTCCCAGCTTGGGACTAGATGTGACAATCCTTTAAATGCAAGCCAATCTGGAGAATGTTACAAACATACCCATTGCCCGTTCCTTCCGAAAAGTGGGTGACATGTGTTCACTATAGTCATGACTTGCACGTGAAAAGCAAATTTTAGCAATGTTATCAACAGGCTTTGCCATAAGAAGCATTTTCAAACATGCATTATTTCCCTTTCCACCACGTACATTTGATTGGCCTTGGGGGTACACACACGTAACACAGATTTGATTTATTGTCAGATTAACAAACATAGTTTAAACATGCAACAAAATGCAGCAAAACTTTTTTGACTGAGTGTTCAGGTTTTTAAAAAAACATCTTAGTTGAAAGGACCTAAAAGTTGAAAGTGGCCTTTAACTTTTTTTGAGCAGTATATATTGAATATGGATCTCACTGATTAACACAATCCAAAGAAAATTTCCTGCCACTCACACAAAGACTTCACACCCAAAACTACTACAGACATTCTGTCATCAACTCCACAACATGTGCACCTAAAACGCAAAGATCTTCTTGGATCCTTAGCTCCTGACTGATAAGGCAGTCAGTGGCCATCATGCCTAGTGGTGTCTTGTAGGGCAGCAACAAACTGTCCCCATTTTGCTCGGTCAGTGGCCATTCTTTGTGGTGCCATGCCCCCAGCTCTGGTTCATGCTTTGCATGTCAGCCTCCACTGTTGTCTGCCAGATTGTCTTTAGTCTGCCTCTCTTATCGCCGTCCTTCTGGGGTCCATAGTATAGCTGTTCTGGTGATGGTGTCAAGGTCCCTTCTGAGGACATGGCCAACCCAGTTCAAGCATCTGACTGCACTGTGTAAGCAGTTCCTCGTTGGAGATGGTATTTGGCCCAAAAATAAAACGCAGTGATGCGTGGCAGTATTTGAACCATTATCCATCTGGGAAAAGCCTGCGTTTCAGTCACCGTGCACAGCTCTTGACACATAATTTTGTTGAAGGCCTAGGCTTTTTGAGTAATGAGGATAATCTGTACTGACTAGAGCAAAAAAGACAAAGGGTGTAGGAGATACTAGGGAGACATATCAGAGATAGGCCTATTGTGATATATCAGGGTAGAACAGAGACACCTGCATTGAAGTGGTGCTGAGGGAAAGTATCCAGAAGATAGGACCACATACCTTTGATAGAAATGAGAGAATGATTGCAGAGTGTCCTCATTGGTTTGTAAGTTTTCTTCAGTGTATAATGCTGTTGTAATATCTGAGAGAGCATCCAATTTGCAGAGAGTGGTTGGAGCTCTTGCTTCTCACAGCAGAGTTACAGTGTTCTCGATTCAAAACTTAGTAGCATCTTGCTCTAACCTACCTAACTGTAAATGGGTACCGGGTTCTGCTTTTGAGTTCGAGAAGACAAAAGGCAGGGAGGAAGGAAACTGGACACCCCCACCACAGAAAACTGGGCCTAGTATAGGGAAGTCTGTAACACTTGTCTCCTCTAGGGCAGTACTTGCCGTGGGACTACATTTGCTTTACCTTTAATATCTGGGAAGAATGTTGTTTACTGTATCTATACTACTGGACAAAAGTTAAGGGCCACCATTCAGTTTAGACAAGGTTTATATAATTGATTGGCAAACTGTAAAGACAAGTGAAAATGTCATTAAAACTGAGCTCAGAGAAATGTGTATACATTTCTGTGTGCACTAGGTTAATTTTTTTTAAATGTCCAAAAACTGGGTCACTAACCCGCACGTGAAAATTGCCATTGTTGCTGCAAAAACTCGTGGTTTTTGCAACACGCCCCACTAGTTCAAAAAGTGAGTTGAATTTGAATGCACGTGGAAAATGATCATCGGTAAAGAGTGTTCACCGTTGGTATGCAATAAATCAGTATGACAAGTGGTCGAAATGATCACTGCATTAGCCATGCCACCAAGGAAAAGTCTCAGCACTGTAGACCGTGGTCAAGCCATGGCATGGATTCAGGATGGTCAATCTGTTCGTCATGTTGCAAGACGTTTAGCAGTGTCCCACTCTACCATTCAGAGACTTCTTGAGAGATTTCAAGCTACCGGACATTTGGAAAATCGATCCTGCTCACGAAGAATTATATAAACCTTGTCTAAACTGAATGGCGGCCCTTAACTTTTGTCCAGTAGTATATTTATCTATTTTCGTATCATGTTTTTTGTAGCACTGGCTTGGTTTTTAAGAAGCATCTGTATCAGTGTCTCTCAGCCTGTTAGGAAACTCAGACCTTCAGTTGATGCCTCTAGTTATGTCCGTGGATATAGAGATAAGGAAAAATAAGTTAGTGTCCCATTGTGGTTTAAAAGTTTTTGAAGAAGTTAATTACCAGACATGAATACAGTGTGATCAGGATTTACTCAATATCAATTAAAATGAATTAGAACTAATGCAAGCTGGGAACTTGACGACTTTGATCCACTGTCGCTGAGTGTCAGCTCTTGGTGACCTTGATGCCATTATGTGGTACTGCACAGTTTGTTTAATCTGTTTTGGGCTGATATAAATTCTATTATCTATGTGGTAGGAGTTGTTTGCAAGCTGGGGAACAATGTGGAAAAAGATTGCTACTGCTTATAAAGTTCATAATTTTATCACAATCTTTACTGACACTCAAGTGGGGTTAATAGTGCATTGCTGTCCTCATACTGTAAAACTGTTTTGGTGACTTTTTAGACTATATATGTGCATAATTTGGAAGTACCAGACAATCAGCCTTATCAGAAAATGCACTCTCCGTATTAGTCTGTTCATACAGTGTTTTACAGTATGTGGATTAACATTTCTGTCAGTACCACTTACATGTCATTAGATGATAAACTACACATATTTCTAAACTTCACATATTCCTTTCTTCAGTTGTCTATCACATTGGGTTCCCTGAATGAAGAGCCCCTTCTGGACACAAGCGGGGATGAGAAATCAGAAACCGTAACATCAACACTCTTCACACTTGAAGCGCCACAGGAACTAGATAAAGACACAAATATCTTTGAGGAGGAAAGCACAATCACTGAAGAAAACTTAACAGTGCGGTCGCAGAAACCAGCATACGAACGCAGTCTAAGTGAAGATTTACTGGCAACAGGTGAAGAACACTTTAAGGCAAGCTACACAGATGATGAAGATGAAGAAGATCACATCACTGTCACATTATCTAACGTGGCATCATCCGCACCAGAACTTTACTCCAGTGATGCTGGCTACAGTAACAACAGCCTTCCTGGTCAAGAGGGAAGCAGCCATGACGTGCTGGAAGAGGAACAAAACCACTTTGATAGCTCTTGTTTGGATTACAATGAAGACAGTCCGTGGGTCTAAGATAGTTGACATCTTAGTTATGAGTTTATAGAATTTTCTTTAATTTGATACTGCCACTTGTGTTATTGTTACATTTACCATTGTTTTCTCTGCTTGCATGATGCATTCATTTCTTTGTTACATTGATGCAGTGGAATCTAACATGCTTTTTTTTTAAATTAACAAATTGTTTCATTACTTTATCCAAGGTCTAGTCGTTTGTTAAGTTTAGAAAGCATGCGACTTCCTTGAAGCAAATGCTCGTTTCTATTTTTCTGACAGTAGTGAATGATTGAGTTAGCGTCATATTATGTCCTGCTGGGTAAAAACCTCAAAGTCATGTGGATAGAATTTTACATAACAAAAACATTACTTTATATCTCAAAGACTTCGTTGAAAATGTCTGACTTATTTAGTCAATCCTCTTCTACCCTGGGGTGTAGAGGTTTGCCAGAGAGAGTGCCATACTATCCTATTGGCTGTCGTTCTCCCAGTCTGGTTCCAATCTTGTCCTTGGTCCTTCAGAGATTGTCCAATGTTGTCCTCCCAGCAAACTCTGGGTCGTCCTGGAGATCTCATTCCCTGGCTTTTGGTTCCCCCATATTTGTTGTGCTAGCCGATCTTCTCCCATTCTGCAGACATGGTCAAACCATCGTAATTTGGACCTCTGTGTTGAAAACATGCAGATAAGAAATGTTTTATCCTTGTTTTATCATCATCATCTTAACCTTCCTTTGTGCTCCTTATGAAGCATGGAGCCACCACTGCCGCTGGTCCCGGTGCAGGTTAGCAGTCACATGCTCTTGCAGCAGTTGGTCTCTGTGTTATATGATGAGGTTGCCAACCTCATGTACAACCTCATGTAATGTCTGCAGTAAACCTAGTCTGTCTTTGTCTCAACCCTGGCAACTAGAAGGGATAAATATTCCATCCAAGAAGCCACAAATATAACCCATCTCTGGGGTTTTTCCTGCACACTATTTTGTTGTTGTTGGCAGTGCAGGGAACGAATATTCTTCTGAGATGAAGAAATTGTTTGGGTATCTAATCAAATAATTAGAATTACTTTTGTCACGGATATCCGAGTTTAGGATTTGTATTTCACCCAAAAAAAACACGTAAATTGAGTTTTTAATTCCCGTGAGAACAAAAATATAATCTATCATAAAGGTAATGATGCATTCTTGTTATTCATTCATTTTGTCCCCACTCCTTTTTTGGGGGGGGGGGTATTGAACCACTGATGCAGCTGGCCTCCTTTCAAGAAACCTGCATCAAAACACATACTTCTGCTGCAGTGGTTTCTTTAGCAACTGTTTGACATGGTGAGGTTGCCAGCCCTATGCACAGGCTCACATTAGTCGCCGCTTACGAATCGCATGAAGGAACAGTGGGCCCAATTCTTTCTTTGTCGCCTGAGAGTCACCCTGATTGATGTAGGTAGTTGTATTTTGTTACAGACGGTGTGATAATAGTCATTATGAATATAGTTAAAGAGTGAACAATTTGAATCCCTGGGATTTGAAAAAGAAGGGATTTTGAGTGTTTTAGTAAGAGGATTTTGTTTCACTGGTTTGTGACGTGACGTGACTTCTCCATGAATTGGGGCTGTTTGTGCTTGAACTTTATTTCCCAGAATAGTTGCATAAATAGCGTCATGTTTCTAATGGCAGTGTGTTAAACAGTGAATTTGTCTCTTAATTTGTTTTTCTTTGAGTAAAAGTTTCTGCTGTAAATATAAGTATTTGTAAAATGCAAATTTTCTGCCATAAGTCAATTGTAAAATATTTTTGGATAAGAATGTTAGTATTATTCCTTCTGTGTATTCATTCATTCGCAAGTCATCCACTAATGCATTTATGTACAAACTACTCTCAGGCGTACAGCTTTCACACATTGTGAACAGAAACATAAATATGTCATTAATTTTTTAACAGCAAAAGTAAAGTGGATAAAATCTATCTGTTATCATATAATTTTTAGTAACACTGGCTTGGTTTTAATAACCATCTTTATATCTGCATCAGTGTTTCTCAACATATTAGAAAGCTGAGACCTTTAGCTCATGCCTTCACGCATCAAAGCGCCCCAAAAACAAGTCACCAACAGAATTTATTGTTTAAAAGTAAAGCCACTAAATATCACTATATAATCAGATCTAGTATCATTTTCAAGTTAATAACTATTCTGTTCAGTCCCTGAGGCATGGCTTGCAGATCACTGGTTCAGAAGTGCTCCTCTCTGTCTTTATTTTCAACTCTTAATGATTTTCTCAAGAATTTCTTATCAATGAAATCCATTCTGACACTGAAATGCAATGTTGCCTATTTCACTGTAACAAAAAGAACAATGGACTTATTGGAATGGCTTTTCTTGCAATTTTTAACTCTTTGGAGATGAATTAACCTAGACTGGTTGAAATAGACATTCAATTTTAGAAAGTTTCTCTTTGTGAATTGTTATTCAGTTTGTAAATGGCATTACCATCTACAGTCGATGATCTTTCTGAGACTGAAGTCTAAATCTGTGACTTTGTATTAAAATTAACATACTTGACTTTTGAAGTTCTTTGTTGTTAAAAAAAAAAATGGAATAAACATTGCAGCTATTCATTTAATGTTAAAGTCTGTGGGAAGCACATACAGTGATTAAGCAAACAATGGTTTGTTTAGATTGCATACACGTTAAGGGACCATCTCTGAACTGTGTATTCAATGACTGAACAATGTCACTACACTGCCTACGTTACATGATTTTACAATACCATAGTTTCTTTTGTTTTTGTTTTAAATTTTGCAGTAGACATCATTGATCAAAACAGCATAGTTACTGTGCATATATTTTTTTTGTGTGTAACTATTTTGATGTGTAACTTTGAGCTACAAAAACTGTTCTCACAACCTGTATCTTATTACAAACTACAGCTTGCCAAACAAAAAAGCTTACAAGGTCTTTTAAATTTCAACATGCGCCCATCTTCTTCTGCGTTCAGTTGTTAGTCGTGCTAATTCTGCAGGCCTGTTGCCAGGAAGAAGTCCAGTCTTTTCCAGGTCCTAGCGGCATCTCCCTAGCTTCTGCCTCAGCTCTGCACCCTCTAACCAGGTCTGACATCATTGGTCACTGTGGGCTGGGCAGTTTCGGAGAATGTATCCAGGGGTCTGGATCCCTGTTCAACATGGACATTCATTTGTGTGAAATATCCGGAGGTGACAGAGGTAAGCTGCAGTGGCCAGCTCTCTTGCAGAAAAAATATGATCTGCCGGCTTCCTATGAAACTGGTGGACTGGGTTAGATCTGTTGTCCACATGTCTTTCTTTCTTCCGTTGGTAGTTGTAGAATGAGCCTAATTATAAAACACTAGGCCTTGTTTACCAAAATGAGGCCAAAACTCCTATTAAAACCCCCAAAAATATTGAAAGTTTTACATAATTAATAAAAATGTTATTTGATAGATGACAAACCCAAACATGTTTGACCCATTCTTGTTGAGCTTGAAGTTCACTGTCATTCAGTTTGAGTGTGAGCCACGTCTGCACAACTGCTTCTGTACTACTTTTTACATTAAATTACGCATTATATTCAAGATCTTCATAGTCTTTTGCTGTATTGTTTGATCTTAACTCTTTTTCTATGCAGAAAGCAGCAGCCATTGATTTGACGTATACATAGTTTAGAGAAAGGACAGCAATATCAATGTTAAAAGATTATGTGTCTTCATTTTTTTTTCTAATGGTAATAGCATGGTAATGTATGATTGATTACATGCATCATAGTAACTATGGTAATAGTATCATTCTGTATGTTTGATTACATGCATCAGTTATACATCCTTTGTAACTTTGGTTGTAACAGCACTTTGTGTTATATCGTCATTTATGTTAAATGTGTTTTACAGATTCTTTTATTATTTTTTTGTGTTTCATTGCATTTGACCTGTCAATAAACTTTGTGATTGCAGTCTGTGTTTTTATTGACATTCTTTAACTGACATATATTTATGTTTTATTTTGTGTTGCACAAAAAAAGCCCATTATCAAAAAAGAAAAAAAAAGGAAGACATGAAAGAAAAAAAAAACAAATTTAAAAAAAAAAAAAGTTGAAAACATTTTTAACAGAAAAAAACCTCATTAAAAAAAAAGAAAAAAAAGGTGAAAAAATAACATTGTACAAAGATAAAAAAAATAAGTTTAATAAAAGAGATGATATTTAAAAAAAACAAAACTAAAAAAGACCCAAAAAAAAAATTTTTTTAATGGGACAAGATGCAACATTTCAGCTGTCATTTTGTGAGCACTTTTGCTGTCATTATGATGTGGAGAACAAAAAAAGAATCAATAATTTTTTTTCAGTATACAAGTTTCACGCATGCACATTACATGGGTAAAGTTAAAATCTGTGAAATAGCCTGGTTCACCAGGGTAAATATCCGCATTATGTCAATTGTCATTATTATCTTTTTCCGTCGCACTCCTTATGGAGACACCATTGTAGCTGGTGCCTTTAGAGCAGTGTTTCTCGACCTTTTTGTGTTCACGGCACACTTTACAATTTTCGAAAAATTTTCGGCAAGCCTATCTGACCCCGCATCTGAATAAACAATTACAGTGAAAATACTAAATTAAATGCACTAATTTGTGGGTACTTTAGAATAAAGAAAGCTCTCAGTTAAATTTTCTTTTAATTGTGTAAAATAATTAGAAGGTATATTTTACAAACAAACAAAGAAATAAGAAATCTAATTAGGTCCAAGTGGAAGCATTATGCTTCTTCATCCACGGCTTTTAAACGTTGTTTATGCGCCTCTTGTGTTTTTGTAATATCATGACGTTTTGAAGTATCTATATTTTTGTTCAAAGCAGTTAATAGCTCCAATTATTTATTGAATGAATTCAAGCTGTAAGATCAGTTTTATATTACATGATATTTCATGTAGTAAATTAAAAAACAATTTTGAGGCACACTTTGATAGGTGCCCGCGGCACACCGCTAGAGAAACACTGCTTTAGAGGAAGCCTGGATCACGCACTCACATGCTCTGGCAGCAGTAGTTTCTATGACAATTTGTTTTACATAATGAGAATGCCAGCCTCATTGCACAGCTTCATATTAGTTGACCTTGTAGGGCATGACTGAGGGTGCAGAAGTCCATAGTCTCTTCAGAGGCCCCTGGAAACTACAAGGAACATTATGTAATTTGTATTGTAAAAATATTTTGGATAATGATGGGCTTTACCCGTTCAATGATGGGCTTTACCCGGTCAATCACAGCTTCTAATTTTACCAATAACAAATATAAATGGAAAAGAAAAGAGAGGGGGAAGGAAGGAGGGAAGAACAGTTATAAAAAACATGGAGTTTTTTTTTTTTTTTATTTGTATGAGGCACTTTATTTCCATTACCCTTCTCTTTTCTTTTTCTTTTTGGTGAAATAAAAGGTGCAGATAGATTTTTTCTTGTACATGTAATAGTTATGTACAAGTAATATTTATGTGCCTAATTTTTTGCCATGAAGCCTACAGGTCACACACCCATAATGATGCTGCCTATTTTGTGACTGTAGTTCAGAATTTTTTTCAGAATCACGTGCAGGGTAAGAAAAAAAAGGAGGCAGTGCAGCAAGTCTGTAAAGAAGATGGAAATGTAGACAGCATAAGGAACAGAAAGGTATGAACACTATAGACAATGTTCTGTCTTCCTGAACAGTGGTTTGCTTGCATCCTGTCATCTTATGCTGCATATCTTTTGTTTTGTTCTTGCCTGTCTTTATTTTTACTTAGATACTACATCTTCTCTTCTTGGATCCTTAGCCCTTGACTGACAAAGCAGTCAGTGGCCATCACGCCGAGTGGTGTCTTGTAGGGCAGCAACAAACTCCCCATTTTGCTCGGTCGATGGCCATCCTTCATGCCGTGCTCCAGCTCTGGTTCATACTTTGCATCTCGGCCTCTACGGTTCTCCGCCAGGTTTTAGCTACTACATACTTGTTTGTTATAAACATTCATCATGCTTGCTCATCAATATGTTTGTCTTCTATATCAGTGCACCACAACCTTTCTCTCTTCACGGCACACTTAAGTGCCTTTCAGAATATCATGGCACTCTTAAGTGCCTTTTAGAATATCATGGCACACTTGTGCCTTTCAGAATATCATGGCACACTTAGTGCCTTTCAGAATATCATGGCACACTTAAGTGCCTTTTAGAATATCATGACAGACTTAAGTGCCTTTTAGAATATCATGGCACACTTAAGTGCCTTTTAGAATATCATAGGAGACAAGTGCCTTTTAGAATATCATGTCACACTTAAGTGCCTTTTAGAATATCATAGCAGACTTAAGTGCCTTTTAGAATATCATGTCGCACTTAAGTGCCTTTTAGAATATCATGGCACACTTAATTGACCTTTTAGAATATCATGGCACACTTAAGTGCCTTTTAGAATATTGTCATAAAATTAACAGTGATACAACGTAAAAATATCTCCAAAGGATAAAATGTAGGGATAAAAAGAATGCGTAAGTTACTAGAAGGCATGATCGCCCACGCCGCGGGTCATCACCCGCCATGGAAATTAAATTGCTGAAACGGTTACCATTTGAACGGGATGAGAACGGCGGATCAAAAGGAAAAAAAATATGACTGAAAAATTGCGTGAGACTAGCAAGGCTAAGGAGACGCAATTGGGGGGGGGGGGGGGGGGGGGGGGGGGAAAGGAAGGAAAAATTCACGTCCCCAAATTGACACGAGGTACGAAAAGGGACGCTTATGCGATACCAAGCCTTTTATTTGAATTCAGCGGCAAAAGCATTACAACGCAGATGCTTGAAATATTACAAAATTAAAAAAGTAACTTTTTCTTAATACTAATGTTAGGAATATAAAAATTAGCTGGCCGGATGGCCCATTTTGAGCAGTGAAATAATATGCTTTTATTTATACAGACGGATAGATAATAATGAAGACATTGACAAAAGACTGTGTTGTTCACATCAGCGAAAGACTGCATTGAATCAAACATGTCACTAATTTGCACAAAAAACGCGACCTTGAGACTCAAGTGTCCAAATCTAGTTAGAATGAAAGAGAGGGACATTGGTGGGAGCTGTGGCTAAAAATAACTTTAAAGACAAAATGTGTAAGGGGACGGATAGGTTGGTTCAAAAATCAAGTACGTTTTTTGTGAAAACGCAAGTAGAGACGGACGGACTAACAGATAAAAATCCATACTTGACTGAAGCATGACTGAAATGACTTTAGTGTAGGAAATTTGAATTTGAAAAAACACAAGGCATTGATTGGCCACAGACAATCATATTATCAGCGCTCAGACGCGCTTTTTTGCCATTCCTCAATAGTTGTCCAGTGATAGACACAGTAAATTTTAAGTGTGGTGATTTCCAATGAAGAAAATTGAAATAAGTTCAGGGACGCCATACTATAGCCAGCAGCTCAGCTGAGTTTTGCTAGCATTTCTGTGTTCTTTATTCATAATCTGGTAAGATTGAAATTATTTCTTTGTATATTTTAAATATTGTTTTATGTTTCGAGTGATTTGATACTGCCATATCGAAATCTAGCCTTACAACAAGTAAGGATTTGCTCTAGACCCCCCGCCCTAGTTCAGGGTCTAGGGACAAACAATATATATAAACTCCAGCAAGGATTAGGAAGGAAAGATCAAGTGTTGAGATCAGTGGAACATATCACCTATCCTATGGCAAGAAGCTAATAAACATATTTCGGATCTGACCCTGTCTAAGTGGTGTTATTGTAAATTGTTACGTGTAGAAGTGGCTCCTTAGGTAAGGTTCTGAACCTAAACCAATACTTTATTTCAGAGCTGTGAGTTTTTTATGTTGACACCAAAAGGTGGTGTCAAATGTTGGGTAAATAATTGACAGTGAGAACCTGTGCAGTGTCGCATCTCGGCAGAACAGCCTTGTATTGCCCCCAAGCACGGAGAGGTGGGGCCACCAGATTCCAGCACCAGAACTACTCTTTCGAAGTTACGTAAGCAGGCAGGTCTGCTGGATTTACACCAACTTCATAGACATAGCACCTGTGGTGAAGTGAGATGTTATAAATATTTATAGGGGACTTAGTGTACTGACTGAGATCAGCTGTGAAGGTATATATATCTAATAAGAGTAGTGTATTATATATAACCTTGCTTGCTGCCACATATGTATACCTCAGTCAGAATTATTCTGGAATAGTGTGATGACTACGTTGTATGTCTAGGGTATGTGTATGATGAAGTGTAAGTCATAACAACAACAGACAGATAAACAATTTAATTTATTCCACCACACTTGACAACACTGTGACACTCACATACATATAACACTCTAAAAGATATTTTAAAGGAGTCACTGATAACTTTTCAAATAACAATATGTATTCATTGCTGTTATGAATGAATATGTGTCCTGATTCAAATACAAAGGGAACCAGGAATCACAATCAATTTTACTTACAAGTTATATGTACAGAATTTATCAATATGAATATGGTAATGACATATATTATTAAAAGTATCCTATGTGTGTCAGTTGTGTAGTAGTAATATGAGGTAATACTGGTTTTGTTTTGTTCAAGCTCTGTTGGTATTTGTCATCATGACTTCAATAGTTTGTCTTTATTGGGACTAGTATTGGAGATGTTCTCAGTTCCTGATATTAAAACAATTTAATTCCCCTCTTAATGTTATTTTTACAAGGTCATTTTAAGCTGGGGGTACATAATTTTGAGCTCAGCTGGCCACATCAGCTTATCTTGTGTGATGGCGGCAGGAAAAGACTCCTCTGCTCGATTTCTCCCCTGGGCTCTGGAGACACCTCACTGATAGCTAAATGGACCAAGGAGTATGCTGTCCGACTCTGGATTCAGCAAAGCTCTGACCAGGTGCTGCTCAATACCATCAAGACCACGGTCCCTGAAAACAAGAAGGATGTACCTTCTACTTCATAACTAATTTATACTCTCTTTTTACACTGAGCACAATACATCACAAACATTGAGTTCAGAGCGATAGGCCAACTGTCAGCTTCATCTGAAATACTTTATACCAGTATTTACCTCCTTAATGGTTACTACGCCTCTGCACTTCCAGCATTATTTCTGTCTAATCAATAATCTAGGTGTCAGTGTACTGTTTGGCCATTCCATGCAGTTTTACTTTCCTCCGACACCTTCTGTTCAGGCTGGAGCATTATAGGCTTTACATCATGTTTGCTACTGAACTACACATATATACAGGCATAAATTAACAATTCACATTCAATTTTCATTAAAAGATACTGAATGTTTCAAGCTTACCACAATTCATGGAAACAAACACAGATACGTTGATTAGCAATGAATTCTGGCACAACTACTGGCACAAATTCCCATCTGCTTATGTTCCAGGCTTTTATTTAGCAAAAATATGAGCTGGCTTCAACGCACTGTTGCTTTATCAAGCTTATTTGACTAGTGGTCTCGAACTAACGCTCCTAAGTGAGTATATCAGCGAGTCTGGCCAATGGAGCCACGTTTCGACAAGTGTTTGAAAAAATTTTAACTTCCTACGTCTCCCCTAACAACCAAAGATAGTATTTATAGCCCGACTAATCGTGTTTAGCCTTACATATCATTCCAGCCAATCAGTTCAAATGTAACTTGTGGCCCATTTCCCGTACAATGGTGGTGTAAAAAAATCTACCACTGAGCGATTCTGATTTTGGGTGTTGTCTGACAGCACCATCATTTTATTTTGGCTATAACTTGTTAATTCCTAGACTATTTGCATAACGTTGTACATATTCTTTGTCAGCAAACCCTAAGGAACCCAAATATATATATTTAATAGAGCTAAGTGGCTGCGTTCAAAATATGCAATTTCTTCTACCTCCTGTTTCGAAGATGTGCTGTCTGGGTACTGTAATGTTTTCAAACGTAAACCCATATAATGTTATCTTTTCTAATAAGCGTTTCCCAGGTTTTTTAAAACCTAACTCTGGGAAGGGTAGTGAATTTATCACTGTCCGTCTGAAAAAGTTAGTGCATGTGGCCTTACACGCGTGATAGTAGTAATTGTGTATCGCGCGACGCGTGTTTTGTGTTGCACGTGTTCGGCTTTATGCCTCTCCCTTCTCTCTATCCTTTAGTCCATCTGTCTTTAGTTACGCCGTGTATAAAATGGAATGAATGAAATATTTAAATTAGGTCATTGATCAGCTTGGTATCTCAATGTTTTTCCAAGAAATACAGCACACGTTTCATTGAAGAAAGCGGGTAATAATACAGTAGGCTTTTACTATCAACGTGAAAGCGTTACAATTTGCAGACGAAGCATAAAACAAAGGGGATTTCGAGTACTGTCATTGTGACAGCACTGTTATTTTACCATTGCTCTTTTCTTTATTAGATTTATTTGTTAGGCTTTATGTTTACCTTTTAATTTATATATGTGGATTAGAATATTCCACGACATCTCCCCTCTTAAAACAGACATCCCATGTCAGTCCTTTATTCTATATACACATAGATAAATGTAAGTCAACTTGACTTTACTCTGCTGTGGTGCTATCATGGTTTTATGTAGTTGGGTCCATTCAGAGTAGGCACTACTCATGAAATCTGCCTCAGACTTCTACAACCAATAATATATTTCGGTTATGTTACTGAACAGCCGCAAGTGTGAGTGCTTGTCTTAATGCTGCTTCGCAACCCGTATTCACCATTTCTCTTCTCTGAGTCTGCGCAATGACATGTCCAGAGAACATTATATTTCCCTCAAAATGTACGTTATGAGGAGATAACATATACCTGGTGATAGCAGAGTTTTCGTAGTGGATCCCATAATCTTCTTATTATCCTGTATGAAACATTCGGAATATCCTCAATCAAAGAGGCAACTCAGGGATTCATTACGTTCCTCCGAAATGTTTACATCCAACAATTTTGTCTGATCTCAGGTTTTACTGGAATCTGATATTATCCTTTACTCAGATCCACCCTTGAGAAATATTTAGCTTTATTTAGTTTGGCAAACAGCTGATTTGTATCCGGCAATGGATCTACCTGTCCTTCTGTAATAGCGTTCAGTCTCCTGTAATCTATACAGAGTCTATGTTCTCCAGAGGGCTTCCTTAAGAGTACAACACCGGAACTATATGAGGATTCACTGTGCGAAATAATTCCTTCCTTCAACAGATAGTCTATCTCTTCCTTCAAAGCTTTCTCCTTAGCAAACGGAATCGAATATGGTTTCATACAGACAGGTGTGGGGTCTATCAGTTTCATATCATATTCCAATAGGTTTGTATGCCCTGGTCGGTCTGTTAACACCTCTGCATGATTATTTAGAACCTGTTGCACTCTCTCTTTCTGAGTTTTCGTTAAATGTGTACTGATTTTCACCTGTGCTGCTGTCTCACAGGGGTGTAATGGATACTCAAATGATGAAAGTGGTTCCTTTTTCATCTCCATGGCGATGGACAAGGTCAACAAGTGTGTCTCTTCCTGATGTTCTCTTTCCAAATATTTCTTCAGGAGATTCACATGATAGATTTTTTCTTTCCCCTTCTTATCTATCTTATAATTTGTTCTAGATACCTTCTCTAAAACTGTATATGGACCCTGCCATCCAATTTGTAACTTATTCTGACTCCCGGGCAAAAGAAGCAGTACTTTCTCTCCCACAGCCAAATTTCTGTCTTTCGCTTTCCTGTTATAATAGGCAGCATGTTTCTTCCTGGCTTGTTTCAAATTTTCATTGGCAAGTTTCCAACCAGTTTTTAAACGAGTGGTCAGCTCATTCACATATTGGTATGAAGATGTAATGTTTTCCTCTGCCTTTTCATCAGTCCACGTTCTTAACAAAGCTACATATGGACCTTTAATTGTGTGGACCTATTTGTCCATGCACCGGTATGGTCTCTTCCACTCGAAGCTTTATAGTGATGATTTTTCCTCCCAGAATTATCATGCACAAAACGACCGCTACCAATTTTTCTTTTGGGGCTTTCTCCCCACTTAAAATTCTTGATGAGAGATTTCCTCTCTACATCCTCTTCCTCCAGTTTGTTTAAGTCCGATTGAGGGATTTTCGGCTTATCCTGGGGTAAGACATCTTTTTGCACTCTCCGCATAGTGGCCATTGTAAAACAGTTAAGTGAAGCTTGTCCGTGAAAAGGGGCTTCCCATTCCATTTGGTCCACTTTATCAAATCTATTTTTCTTTTTATTATCAGGCCTAATTTTGCCCCGTGGCGTGTCCAGGTCCTGATCCATGTTCCCACTTGTGGGTGTTCCCTCATGTGCTATGCTACACCTTTCTACAAAATTCTCAATGTCCCATCTTGCTTTGGGCCAATAATAATTGTGAGCCACCTTTTGAATGATGGTACCTATCTTCTCATGGTCCCCATCTGGTTTCACATGTAGGCTCCTTATTAAGTCTGCCCTATATCTTTTAGGAAGTACCAGTTGTCCCTGACCTTTGGATCTAGCTCCAGTCTTCCTATACATCAACTTGTTTTTCATGTAAAAATCTCCCTTGCCTGGAGTTGTATGACAAGTTGACAATTTTCTGAAACAAGGCTTGAGTGTTTTATCCCCAGCCTGTGCCTTCCTCATCTCTTCTGGAGTGGTATCTAACATAATATCCTCCTCCTGTCTTGAGGTCGACCTGACCTGAAGGGTTGCCATATACACAGGTTTCCTTCTGCAACGGTCAGTGTCATGATTGTCCATCTGACAATTTTTACACCACCTTTTTCCTTGGTTGAAAGATTTTCTTTCATCATATTTCCTTTCATCGAATTGTGGGAATTTATTTTTATTTTCATACCGTGGCCTATCAAATTGGTGCTTACCTTTATTTTGATCCTTAGGATCAAATTTATTAAAGTTCTGTGGTGCCCTAAAGTTATCCACTTGTTTCTTTTTATAACCTGTTACCTCTGCTTGAGCTGCTTGATACCTTTCAGCAACATTTAGCAACTCACCCAGCCTCTCTGCACCTTGTTCCATGAGAAACTTTCTCAGGTCTGGAGCCATGGACTCTCTTAATTGCTCTATAAGGACCATTTCCTTAAGATCTTGGGTTTTCCCCAGAGAAGTCCATTTCTCCAAGTATGTCTCTATTCGTGCAGAGAACTGGTGATAGGTTTCACCTGACAGTAGTTTAGCATTCCTAAATTTTTTCCTATAGAATTCTGCATTCTTTTCATATCTTAACAAAAGAGCCTGCTTTAGCATGTCATAATTTTCCTGATCACCTCTACTCATTTTTGCAAAAACTTCATAAGCTGCCCCACGAAGTCCTTGAGATAACTTTAAGCTCCACCTTTCTCTCTCTAACCCATACGTGGTAGCTAATAGTTCATACCTATTTAGGTAGCTCTCTATATCATCGTCTTTCTCAACAAAATGATCTAAATGAAAATTCATAGCTGAGGTTGAGGCTCCTTGGCTAGCAGTGGCATCAGAGGCAAAGGGACTGGCACCATTTTCAGGAGCATGGCCCTGAAACTCAAACTCCCTTAGTCGTAACTCATGTTCCCTTTGTAATCTCTTCTCCTCCTTTTCTGCTTCCCTTTCTGCAGCTAATCTCTTCTCTTCTCTTTCTGCAGCTAATTTCTTCTCTTCTCTTTCTGCAGTCAATCTTCTTTCTTCTGCTTCCAATTTCTTAGCCTCAGCCTCAATCTGCAACCTCTTAGTCTCAGCCTCAGCCTCAAATTGTAACTTCTTAATTTCCCTTTCAGCCTCTAACTTTCTTTCGGCCTCTTTTTCTAATCTTCTTTCTTCGCGTTCAATAAATTTGTCACATTCCGTAGTGACATAGGCAACCATAACTTGCCCATCTAATCCTAACTCTTTTGCAGTCTGTACAGCAGCAGATCGAAACTTGGCCAGGTCCGCCATTGTCTATCAGGTAAATTTATACAATGTCTAACCAACAATTCAATTTCTAAATATATATCTAATGGACAACACAGGCACCGTGAGCTCAACCTTATTTAATTCCACCCAAGGATACCTTTTAATTCTTATATTCCCTGAAGTGAATTACCCCCAATATTTTTAATAGGGAAAGATTCAAAATCCCAAGAGCGAGACCCCAATATATGTGGTGAAGTGAGATGTTATAAATATTTATAGGGGACTTAGTGTACTGACTGAGATCAGCTGTGAAGGTATATATATCTAATAAGAGTAGTGTATTATATATATAACCTTGCTTGCTGCCACATATGTATACCTCAGTCAGAATTATTCTGGAATAGTGTGATGACTACGTTGTATGTCTAGGGTATGTGTATGATGAAGTGTAAGTCATAACAACAACAGACAGATAAACAATTTACTTTATTCCACCACACTTGACAACACTGTGACACTCACATACATATAACACTCTAAAAGATATTTTAAAGGAGTCACTGATAACTTTTCAAATAACAATATGTATTCATTGCTGTTATGAATGAATATGTGTCCTGATTCAAATACAAAGGGAACCAGGAATCACAATCAATTTTACTTACAAGTTATATGTACAGAATTTATCAATATGAATATGGTAATGACATATATTATTAAAAGTATCCTATGTGTGTGTCAGTTGTGTAGTAGTAATATGAGGTAATACTGGTTTTGTTTTGTTCAAGCTCTGTTGGTATTTGTCATCATGACTTCAATAGTTTGTCTTTATTGGGACTAGTATTGGAGATGTTCTCAGTTCCTGATATTAAAACAATTTAATTCCCCTCTTAATGTTATTTTTACAAGGTCATTTTAAGCTGGGGGTACATAATTTTGAGCTCAGCTGGCCACATCAGCTTATCTTGTGTGATGGCGGCAGGAAAAGACTCCTCTGCTCGATTTCTCCCCTGGGCTCTGGAGACACCTCACTGATAGCTAAATGGACCAAGGAGTATGCTGTCCGACTCTGGATTCAGCAAAGCTCTGACCAGGTGCTGCTCAATACCATCAAGACCACGGTCCCTGAAAACAAGAAGGATGTACCTTCTACTTCATAACTAATTTATACTCTCTTTTTACACTGAGCACAATACATCACAAACATTGAGTTCAGAGCGATAGGCCAACTGTCAGCTTCATCTGAAATACTTTATACCAGTATTTACCTCCTTAATGGTTACTACGCCTCTGCACTTCCAGCATTATTTCTGTCTAATCAATAATCTAGGTGTCAGTGTACTGTTTGGCCATTCCATGCAGTTTTACTTTCCTCCAACACCTTCTGTTCAGGCTGGAGCATTATAGGCTTTACATCATGTTTGCTACTGAACTACACATATATACAGGCATAAATTAACAATTCACATTCAATTTTCATTAAAAGATACTGAATGTTTCAAGCTTACCACAATTCATGGAAACAAACACAGATACGTTGATTAGCAATGAATTCTGGCACAACTACTGGCACAAATTCCCATCTGCTTATGTTCCAGGCTTTTATTTAGCAAAAATATGAGCTGGCTTCAACGCACTGTTGCTTTATCAAGCTTATTTGACTAGTGGTCTCGAACTAACGCTCCTAAGTGAGTATATCAGCGAGTCTGGCCAATGGAGCCACGTTTCGACAAGTGTTTGAAAAAATTTTAACTTCCTACGTCTCCCCTAACAACCAAAGATAGTATTTATAGCCCGACTAATCGTGTTTAGCCTTACATATCATTCCAGCCAATCAGTTCAAATGTAACTTGTGGCCCATTTCCCGTACAATGGTGGTGTAAAAAAATCTACCACTGAGCGATTCTGATTTTGGGTGTTGTCTGACAGCACCATCATTTTATTTTGGCTATAACTTGTTAATTCCTAGACTATTTGCATAACGTTGTACATATTCTTTGTCAGCAAACCCTAAGGAACCCAAATATATATTTAATAGAGCTAAGTGGCTGCGTTCAAAATATGCAATTTCTTCTACCTCCTGTTTCGAAGATGTGCTGTCTGGGTACTGTAATGTTTTCAAACGTAAACCCATATAATGTTATCTTTTCTAATAAGCGTTTCCCAGGTTTTTTAAAACCTAACTCTGGGAAGGGTAGTGAATTTATCACTGTCCGTCTGAAAAAGTTAGTGCATGTGGCCTTACACGCGTGATAGTAGTAATTGTGTATCGCGAGACGCGTGTTTTGTGTTGCACGTGTTCGGCTTTATGCCTCTCCCTTCTCTCTATCCTTTAGTCCATCTGTCTTTAGTTACGCCGTGTATAAAATGGAATGAATGAAATATTTAAATTAGGTCATTGATCAGCTTGGTATCTCAATGTTTTTCCAAGAAATACAGCACACGTTTCATTGAAGAAAGCGGGTAATAATACAGTAGGCTTTTACTATCAACGTGAAAGCGTTACAATTTGCAGACGAAGCATAAAACAAAGGGGATTTCGAGTACTGTCATTGTGACAGCACTGTTATTTTACCATTGCTCTTTTCTTTATTAGATTTATTTGTTAGGCTTTATGTTTACCTTTTAATTTATATATGTGGATTAGAATATTCCACGACAGCACCCAAAGTGAATTACTACTAAAACATCCCATTTCATTCCATCATTAATGGACAATGTTTGGTAGGCATAGACAGGGAGGGATGAAGCCACCCCAACAGCACATCTATTCATCGTTCTCCCAGGGAAAATAAAATTATGAACTGTAGAAATATTAACTAATCGTGAAAATTGTATACGTACACACCTTTTATTTATCATGCCATTTATTCATGCCATTCACTCATAAATTCCAAAATCTTTCATATGTTCTGGCCAAAATAAAACCTTGGTTCAGAACAAATAAATTTAAAAAAGATTTACTTTCTAAAATTTCACCAGCTGAATTTAGTTCATTGTGTTCTAAATTTTATTGATAATATTATATTATTTAATATCTGTGTGTGTGTGTGTTTGTATATGTCAATACAACACATTACATTCAGTACCCTAGATTTTAACGTAGCCACATTCATTAGAAAAAAAGAGAGGTGTGAGGTCGTAGTGGTAGCAAGAAAGGCCTTCTGAAAATTCACAGCTACATTTTATCTCAGGAGCCTTCACAGCTGACCTCATACATCACACTTAGTAATATCACCATCATACAATACCATCAAACCCACTACATATATTGGGGTCTTGTCCAGGGATAATTAGCATAAACAGTAATATAAGGATCTCCTGGTGGGAGAAATAAAATTAGGGGAACAAAATTGTAAAATTCCCTTAAAATTAAAAGTGTCCCTTTAAATTAAAAGGGCAATTAGAAGTTGGTGAATCTTCACAGCCAGTGTTAGTTAATTAATTAATTAGAATTATTTTAGTCTAGAGTAATTATAAGTACGTTAGTGGTTGGAAATTTTACTTTGCTTATTGCTAGATTTGTTTAAAAAGTATGGCGGAGCTGGCAAAATTTAGATCAGCTGCTGTGCTGACCGCAAAGGAGATGGGAATGGATGGTCAGATTTTAATTCAATATGTAACGGCTGGGAGCCGCGGTAGCATAGTGGTTAGTGCACTGGCTTCCTAGCGCAGTGGTCTATGGTTCGATCCCCAGATGAGGCGGAAAAATTTTTAGGCCACAAACGGCTCCTGGGTCGACCCAGCCCCAAATGGGTACCAGAGCTACTCTGGGAAGGTTAAGGCGGCCGGCGTGATGCCGACCACATCACCCCTCGTGTGCCGACGGTCAAGATAATATGGGCCTAACACCATATTCCCAATATGCCTAAATGGGCGTGTAACGGGTTCCTTTACCTTTTTTTTTTTTTTTTATGTAACGGCTGAATGTGATAAATATATTGAACGGGAAGAAAGAAGATTAGAAATAGAGGCTGAAAGAAAATTAGAGTCTGAAAGGTTGGCTGAAGAGAAGAGGTTAGAGGCTGAGACTAAGAGGCTGCAGATTGAGGCAGAAGAAAAACGACAGCAAAGGGAGGCAGAAGATAAAAAGGCCGAAAGGGAGGCAGAAGATAGAAGGTTGCAAAGGGAGCACGAATTACGACTAAGGGAGCTGGAGTTACAAGGCCAGGTGCCTGAAAATGGTGCCAGCCCTTTTGCCTCGGATGCTACGCCTAGTCTGGGAGCCTCAACCTCAGCTATGGGGTTTCATTTAGACCATTTTGTTGAGAAAGACGATGACATAGAGGGGTACCTAGGACGTTTTGAGTTATTAGCTACTACATATGGGTTAGAGAGAGAGAGGTGGAGTTTAAAGCTATCACAGGGACTGAGAGGTACTTCTTATGAAGTCTTCGCAAAAATGAACAGAGAAGACCAAGACAATTATGACATGTTAAAGCAGGCTTTGTTATTGAGGTACGAAAAAAATGGGGAATTTTATCGTAAGAAATTTAGAAATGCCAAACTGTTGTCTGGGGAGACATACCACCAATTCTCTGCCAGACTGGAAACCTATTTGGAGAAATGGACTGCTCTGGGGAAGACCCAAGATCTTAAAGAAATGATCATGATTGAGCAATTGAGAGAGTCCATGGCTCCAGACATGAGAAAATTCCTCATGGAACAAGGTGCAGAGAAATTGGGAGAGGTTTTAAATGTCGCTGAGAGGTATCAGGCAGCCCAGGCAGAGGTAAGTGGTGCTAAAAAGAAGCACATAGATAATTTTAAAGCTCCACAGCCATTTAATAAATTTGACAATAGAGAACAGGGTAATAGAGGTATGACAAACTTTGAGTGGCCAAGAAATGACTATCGCGACAGAAACTCACAGTTCAATGACCAAAAAAATAATGAAAGGAAACCGTTTAACCAAGGAAAAAGATGGTGTAAATGGTGCAAGAAAGATAACCATAACACCGAATTTTGTAGAAGGAAACCTTCAAACATTGCTGCAATGAAGTCGGGGACGCAAAGATTAAAGGTTAATCCTAATGGACAACAGGAACCTTATCACCCCCAGTTTGTGAGGATGTTATTTGTAATGGGGTCACCATAAGGTGCCTTTATGATACAGGTTTGGATTATGATTCAGTTGTGAAGTCTAGCCTAGTGGACCCAAGTCAGTATACCACAGAAACAGTGGAAATACAAGGGGCGACAAAGGACATACCACTCATGACACTTCCCATCGCAAGGATAACGGTGAAAACTCGCTATGTGGAAGGAGAAATCAGAGCAGCAGTGATAGATGAACCAATCTACCCTCTGATATTGGGGTGTAAATACATCTTCTTGGGGAATCCCGAGAGGGCTGTGATCATGGCGACAGTGCAGACCAGGTCACAGAAGAAGGAGGAAGAAGGTGAACCTATAAATGCTCATCCAGAGGAGATGAGAAAGGCGCAGGCTGAGGATAGGACACTCAAGCCATGTTTTAAAAAATTGCCCAAATGCCACACACCTCCGAGCAAGGGGGAATATTTCATGAAGAACAAACTATTATACAGGAAGGCCGGAACTGGAACAAATGGTCACAACCAGCTGGTTCTTCCCACTTTATATAGAGATAAAGTGATGGAACTCGGGCATGCGATTCCCTTCAGTGGTCACATGGGGATCAGCGCCACAGGACAGCGTATAGCTTGTCATTACTTCTGGCCAGGGATAACGGAGGATATAAAAAGATATGTCAAATCCTGCCCAGAATGTCAAAGGGTAGCTCCAAAGCATTGGACTGCTCCTGCAACTCTAGGGGAAATGCTCATAGTGGGAACACCTTTTGAGAGGGTTGCAGTGGATATTGTGGGACCTCTCACTCGGACCAAGAGGAGGAACAGTTACATCCTTACTTTGGTGGACACTTGTTCTATGTGGGGAGAGGCGGTAGCCCTGCCATCAATTGATTCAAAACATGTAGCAGAGGCACTACTTACAATATTTACCCGATTAGGATTCCCGCATCAAATCTTGACGGATAATGGTTCTCAGTTCAAGGGGAAACTAACGAAAGAAGTTTTTAAGCTATTTCAAGCCAGACACTTTCATTGTAGTCCGTACCATCCGCAAGGGAACGGCCAGGTAGAGAGGTTCAACGGGACTCTCATTTCTATCCTGAGAAAGCTGGCACACGAAAAACCGGATATGTGGGATCAATTCCTGCCCGCCGCATTGTTTGCGTATCGGGAGGTACCACATAGTTCAACCGGGATGGCTCCCGCAACTCTGCTATTTGGGAGGCCAATAAAAGGTCCATTAGAAGCTTTATTAAGGACCTGGACAGATGAGAAGGCGGAAGAGACTGTTACCTCATCTTATCAATACGTGAACGAACTGACCACTCGTTTGAAAGCTGGATGGAAACTGGCAAATGATAATTTGAAACAAGCCAGGAAGAAACATGCAGCATATTTTAATAGGAAGGCAAAGGACAGAGAACTAGCTGTGGGAGAGAAGGTGCTGCTTCTACTACCCGGTAGCCAGAATAAATTACAAATTGGATGGCAAGGTCCATATACGGTTCTAGAGAAGGTGTCTAGAACAAACTATAAAATTGACAAAAAGGGGAAGGAGAAAGTTTATCATGTAAACCTGTTAAAGAAGTATCTGAACAGACCACTCCAGGAAAGCACCCCCTTACTGACCTTAGCTATCGCAACTCAAATGCAAAAGGAACCACTCACCTCACATGAATACCCATTACATCCTTGTGAAACAGCAGCACAGGTAAAAGTCAGTAAGCACCTGACTAAAAACCAGAGGGAGAGAGTTCAACAGGTTCTGGAGGAACATACAGATGTATTAACAGATAAACCAGGCCATACAAATTTGCTACAGTATGACATGAAACTGGTAGACTCAAACCCAATCTGTATGAGAGCCTATTCTATTCCGTTCGCGAAGGAGAAGGCATTGAAGGAAGAAATAGATTATTTGTTGAAGGAGGGGATTATTTCGCACAGTGAATCATCTTTTAGTTCTAGTGTCGTTTTGTTGAGAAAACCGTCTGGGGAACACAGACTGTGCATAGATTACAGGAAACTGAATGCTGTCACAGAAGGACAAGTGGATCCATTACCAGACACAAAACAGTTATTTGCCAGACTGACCAAGGCAAAATACTTTTCAAAGGTGGATCTTAGTAAAGGCTATTACCAGATCCCAGTGAAGCCTGAAGTGAGACCTTATTTGGCTTTTAGCACTTCGGATGGACATTATGAATTCAATATGCTACTATTCGGACTGAAAAATGCTCCAAGTGTATTTTCAAGGATGATGCGCAAATTGTTGGATCCCCTGAATAACCCATGTATCACGAATTTCATGGATGATATTCTCGTCGCCACAGAGACCTTTGAAGAACACATTGAAGCTCTAGAGATGTTATTTAATAGACTTAGGGAGGCGAACTTAACTGCTAGGCCAACAAAATGTTGTATTGGATGCAAAGAGTTGGAATTCTTGGGACACACTGTATATCAGGGTAACATGACCCCTGACCCCAAGAACTTGGAAAAACTGCAGAGAGCACCTAGACCACAAACAAAAAAGGACGTGCGATCATTCGTGTCGTTATGCGGATTTTATCAGAAATACATCAAAAATTTTAACGCTATTTGTGCTCCTCTGACTGATCTGACTCGCAAGGGACTTCCAGATAAAATTATTTGGACTGCACAATGTGAACTAGCGTTCCAAGACTTAAAGGAAAAACTCACTAGCAAGCCTATTCTCAAACTGCCTGATTTGACACAGGACTTTGTCTTAAGAACCGATGCAAGTAATGTAGGACTCGGAGGGGCTTTGTTGCAAAGATCATCCTCACCTGATGGGGAACTGAAACCAGTCGCTTATGCAAGCCGCAAATTGAATAAGGCGGAACAAGGATACTCCACAAGCGAAAAAGAATGTTTAGCGTTAATCTGGGCAATAAAGAAGTTTCAAATCTATCTGTATGGTAGGACTTTTGTGGTCGAGACGGATCATCAGCCTCTCGTATTCTTATCTCAGGCTAAGCATGAAAACGCAAGATTGCTGAGGTGGTCTTTATTGCTTCAACCTTATCAGTTTAGTATCCAATATATCCCAGGCAAATTGAATGTCGGTGCAGATTTCCTCAGTCGGCACCCCTGTGATCAAAATTAGAGTAATGGCAGACGTGAGGAGAGATTTTATCTATGTGTATCACTGGTTTTAGAACTTGCCGTAGGCATGTTTTCAAGTGGGGAGATGTGTCATAAAATTAACAGTGATACAACGTAAAAATATCTCCAAAGGATAAAATGTAGGGATAAAAAGAATGCGTAAGTTACTAGAAGGCATGATCGCCCACGCCGCGGGTCATCACCCGCCATGGAAATTAAATTGCTGAAACGGTTACCATTTGAACGGCATGAGAACGGCGGATCAAAAGGAAAAAAAATATGACTGAAAAATTGCGTGAGACTAGCAAGGCTAAGGAGACGCAATTGGGGGAGGAAAAATTCACGTCCCCAAATTGACACGAGGTACGGAAAGGGACGCTTATGCGATACCAAGCCTTTTATTTGAATTCAGCGGCAAAAGCATTACAACGCAGATGCTTGAAATATTACAAAATTAAAAAAGTAACTTTTTCTTAATACTAATGTTAGGAATATAAAAATTAGCTGGCCGGATGGCCCATTTTGAGCAGTGAAATAATATGCTTTTATTTATACAGACGGATAGATAATAATGAAGACATTGACAAAAGACTGTGTTGTTCACATCAGCGAAAGACTGCATTGAATCAAACATGTCACTAATTTGCACAAAAAACGCGACCTTGAGACTCAAGTGTCCAAATCTAGTTAGAATGAAAGAGAGGGACATTGGTGGGAGCTGTGGCTAAAAATAACTTTAAAGACAAAATGTGTAGAGGGGACGGATAGGTTGGTTCAAAAACCAAGTACGTTTTTTGTGAAAACGCAAGTAGAGATGGACGGACTAACAGATAAAAATCCATACTTGACTGAAGCATGACTGAAATGACTTTAGTGTAGGAAATTTGAATTTGAAAAAACACAAGGCATTGATTGGCCACAGACAATCATATTATCAGCGCTCAGACGCGCTTTTTTGCCATTCCTCAATAGTTGTCCAGTGATAGACACAGTAAATTTTAAGTGTGGTGATTTCCAATGAAGAAAATTGAAATAAGTTCAGGGACGCCATACTATAGCCAGCAGCTCAGCTGAGTTTTGCTAGCATTTCTGTGTTCTTTATTCATAATCTGGTAAGATTGAAATTATTTCTTTGTATATTTTAAATATTGTTTAATGTTTCGAGTGATTTGATACTGCCATATCGAAATCTAGCCTTACAACAAGTAAGGATTTGCTCTAGACCCCCGCCCTAGTTCAGGGTCTAGGGACAAACAATATATATAAACTCCAGCAAGGATTAGGAAGGAAAGATCAAGTGTTGAGATCAGTGGAACATATCACCTATCCTATGGCAAGAAGCTAATAAACATATTTCGGAATATGTAGTCTGGGAGAACTTATCCTATGTGAAACCAACTTGGTAAGATGTGTTGTATGGTCAGAGAGATCTGACCCTGTCTAAGTGGTGTTATTGTAAATTGTTACGTGTAGAAGTGGCTCCTTAGGTAAGGTTCTGAACCTAAACCAATACTTTATTTCAGAGCTGTGAGTTTTTTATGTTGACACCAAAAGGTGGTGTCAAATGTTGGGTAAATAATTGACAGTGAGGACCCGTGCAGTGTCGCATCTCGGCAGAACAGCCTTGTATTGCCCCCAAGCACGGAGAGGTGGGGCCACCCGATATATTGCCCCCAAGCACGGAGAGGTGGGGCCACCAGATTCCAGCACCAGAACTACTCTTTCGAAGTTACGTAAGCAGGCTGGTCTGCTGGATTTACACCAACTTCATAGACATAGCACCCAAAGTGAATTACTACTAAAACATCCCATTTCATTCCATCATTAATGGACAATGTTTGGTAGGCATAGACAGGGAGGGATGAAGCCACCCCAACAGCACATCTATTCATCGTTCTCCAGGGAAAATAAAATTATGAACTGTAGAAATATTAACTAATCGTGAAAATTGTATACGTACACACCTTTTATTTATCATGCCATTTATTCATGCTATTCACTCATAAATTCCAAAATCTTTCATATGTTCTGGCCAAAATAAAACCTTGGTTCAGAACAAATAAATTTAAAAAAGATTTACTTTCTAAAATTTCACCAGCTGAATTTAGTTCATTGTGTTCTAAATTTTATTGATAATATTATATTATTTAATATCTGTGTGTGTGTGTTTGTATATGTCAATACAACACATTACATTCAGTACCCTAGATTTTAACGTAGCCACATTCATTAGAAAAAAAGATAGGTGTGAGGTCGTAGTGGTAGCAAGAAAGGCCTTCTGAAAATTCACAGCTACATTTTATCTCAGGAGCCTTCACAGCTGACCTCATACATCACACTTAGTAATATCACCATCATACAATACCATCAAACCCACTACAAATATCATGGCAGACTTAAGTGCCTTTTAGAATATCATGGCACACGTAAGTGCCTTTTAGAATATCACTGCACACTTAAGTGCCTTTCAGAATATCGTGGCACACTTGAGTGCCATTTAGAATAACACGGCACACTTAAGTGCCTTTTAGAATATTATGGTAGACAAGTGCCTTTCAGAATATCATGACACTTAAATGCCTTTTAAAATATCACGGCAAACTTAAGTGCCTTTTAGAATATCATGGCACACTTAAGTGCCTTTCAGAATATCATGGCACACTTAAGTGCCTTTTAGAATATCATGGCAGACTTAAGTGCCTTTTAGAATATCACGGCACACCTAAGTGCCTTATAGAATATCATGGCACACTTAAGTGCCTTTCAGAATATCATGGCAGAATTTTGTGCCTTTTAGAATATCATGGCACACTTGGGTGCCTTTTAAAATATCATGGCACACTTAAGTGCCTTTCAGAATATCACCCCACACTTAAGTGCCTTTCAGAATATCATAGCACACTTGTGTCCTTCCGAATATCATGGCACAGTATAATATTTGAGAAGATGGGTGTGGTAATATTTTGAAATTCGCTCCAATCTCCATAATCTTGGTGTGATGGATTGGTGGATGATGATAACTTAGCTTTATTGTTTGTAAAATTGTACGTGTAAGATTCTTTGTTAATATTTTATCCTAACATATAATTTTTCATACTAATATATGATATGTCGTATAGCGCAGATAATATGGCGCTGGCAACCTTATCATATAAAATAAATTGTCACAGAAACCACTTCTGCAAGAGCATGTGACTGCGAGGTGCAGGTTTCTTGTAAAAGGGGATCAGCTACAGTGGAGGCTCCATTCTTTGTGAGGATGATGATGATGAATGATATGGTGTATTCTGCCTGGTGTAATAACGCACTAGGCAGACACCAGCTGCACGCTGGTTGCAGGACACGGTTCTAGATAACTTCAAATGTATGTGTACCTGTATGTGCCACACGTACATGGTGGATCCATGTTTGTTCATGACATTCAATACTTATAACCACTTATAACCAGAATGTTAGACGGGCCTGCGTGACCAATTCTAAACCCTTTGAAAATAAAGTTCGTTCGTTCGTTCGTTCTATCTATCTATCTATCTATCTATCTATCTATCTATCTATCTATCTATCTATCTATCTATCTATCTATCTATCTATCTATCTATCTAATTATCTATCTATCTATCTATCTCTGATAATGTTTGTACTTTTCAACATATGTTATGTCATGCTTATAAGTAATTAATGTTAATATGAGTGTGCTATATTATTATTTTACTTTACAACGTTGAATTCCTTGAATTTGATATGTAAAATGCATATGAGAATAAATGAATTCAGTATGAAAGGTGAGAGAAAGGAAGGGCAGAATGTCAGACGGGCCTGCGTGCCCAATTCTCAACCCTTTGAAAATAAAGTTCGTTCGTTCGTTCGTTCTTACATGTCCTGCCAGCCATCACTCTTCTGCATCCATCTGACATTTCTACACGATGTTTCACAATTATGTATACATATAACTCACACATAACGTAACCCATAATTTTGCTATTTTACAAGAATAGAGCGGAATAATGCTAGATATGAATGAATAATGCCATTAGATTATTAATCATGAAGTTTTTTTTTTTTTATAGAAGGTTGTGCTCATCTACTGTCCTGGTCATGCAGGGGTACGTGGCAATGAAAGAGCTGATAGACTAGCTTCAAGAGCACCTATTGTAGGTGCATTGGATATGGACACGGGAGAGATACTGAGGACAATTAATGATTAGAGAATAACACTGCAATCGATGAATCATCAAGGCTAAGATTGCTGGAGTTTGGCATTAGGCGTAAGACTGGCTGGGATGAATGTTTGAGAGTAACCAGCACACAACAGGAACAATTAGCATTCATACCCTTCAACATTTGCTGAGGGAGACTGAGCACCTATAGGTTTGCCCAGAGTGCAATGATGTCTGTTCTGAACAACAATAACAAAACATGCACAGTGAGGGACCTGAGACATCAAATTAAAACTGCATGTTTCACTATTCATTTAGAAATAATACACAAAAGCAGTCAGTTGTTCATTGCTGTGAACAATGCATTGTTGCTGGTCGTCGACAATCTGAACATTTGTGACTTTAAACGTGAAAATGCCTTAATTCTTTCTGAAATGATAATTCGGTTATTAGCTTTCAAAGTGTTTATACATAACTTTGAAACACCCCGTATAATTTATTCTTATCCAGATAAAACATCAGTTTTTATCTCCACGATAGAGCACGTCAGATTCAGCAAGAGCTTCAACAAATTAAACCCCCTCTTGATCTTAATTGCTGCAGCTTTACTCATCTCTTCCGTACGAGGCAGTCCAACATGTGCTGCTGCATACATGCCAACTAGTACAGGTTACCTGTATTATGTACAGGTTTTTTTTTCAGTAGCCTACTGACATACCCAGGACTAGCTACACAAGGAAGAGGTCATTGCCAGGCCCCCCACCCCTCCCACTGTGGTGTATGTTGTGAACTACCCTGTGGGGGGGGGGGGGGGGTGGTGGTGTGCGTCTGATAAGAAAGAATAGGACTACTACACCCTCGGGCATATTGAACAAGGTGACTAATATGTGGTTGTGACTAATACGTGGTTGTGACTAATACGTGGTTGTGACTAATACGTGGTTGTGACTAATATGTGGTTGTGACTAATATGTGGTTGGGACTAATATGTGGTTGTGACTAATATGAGGTTGTGACTAATATGTGGTTGGGACTAATATGTGGTTGTGACTAATATGTGATTGTGACTGATATGAGGTTGTGATTGATATGAGGTTGTGTTTGATATGAGGTTGTGACTAATATGTGGTTGTGACTAATATGAGGTTGTGACTAATATGAGGTTGTGTCTGGAGGCTGGCAACCTCGTCACATCAAACAGTTTGCTACAGAGAACACGTCTGCAAGTGAACGTGAATGCTTGGTGCAGGATTCCTGCTGGGAAACCAGCTGTAGTGGTGGCTGCATTCTCTATAGGGAGCAAAGATGAAAATAATGATGTCTTACATTGTAAGTTACAAGGGGACCTAAGACGTGAAAACAGTGAGAAATGAAGTTAGCGACCCATAGTTAGACTGCTTGCGTCAGGGTCAGTGAACCAGAGCTGACCAAGACCCTACTCCACCTCGTGGTCCTGGAAACAGGGTGCATCACTGCAGTCTGGCTGAATGAGTAGGGATCGAAGAGGGAAGGCTAACCCAGTCCCAAAAATGCCGTGCTGAAGTCGGATGTGTCGGGCCGAAAGGCGCAAATATCGCAGCTTCGCTGTAAACGGACACAACGCAACCAACGTCCTTTTCAGGGCGAATGAAGAAGAAGAAGTAAGTTAGAAGGACATAGAAATGGCCTGACCCTGGCGTAGTTCCCAGAGGTCAAAGAAAGAATATAACTACTGCACCTTCAGGCATGTCATACAAGGGGGGGACCAAAATGGGGCTGGCAACCTCATCATGTTATACAAGTTACCACAGAAACCACCGGCTGCAGGAGAACTTGAATGTTTGGTGCAGTCTTCCTACAAGGGGACCAGCTGCAATGTTGGCTGCACCATAAGGAGGCCAAAGGACAGTGGTGACAGGCACAAGGTTTTTGTCAGGGACACTAAAAAAAAAAAACTAAAAGTTAAGAAAAGAAACAAAACTCATCTAAATGCAAAAAATAAAAATTTACAAAGATACAAAAAGACATAAACGGAATACGTAATGTGGCACAACTCAGCAATTACAGAATACAAGTGTTAATTTTCAACTTGACAAGGGCTCCAACAGAGTGCAAGTTAAAGAAATTTCATTGATGCCATGCAAATAAAAATAACGCATAAATTTACATGAAGTTTACCCAGCACAAAAATCAGAATTTTCAATTAAAATGTCTTCACTTGTATTGTATGGCTCTGAAACATGGAGAATAAAAAAAAAAAAAACAACCAAACAGCTACAGACTTTCATAAATGGATGCTTGTGTAGAATAGAAGGTTTGAAGTGATGTGACAAGATCACTAACATGGAACTTATGACAAGAATTGGACAAGCACCAGCGGAACAAGAGATGAGAAGAATACACTGGCGATGGATAGGAAAGTGTTGACAGAGTACAAGGCAGTCCTTGTTCTTGAACCCCCAGTGTAAGAGTGTAGAGTAAGTAGAGAAAGATCAAAGAACAGATGGAAAAGAAAACTGGAGACAAGACATGGAAAGACCTTAAGCTGATGGTACAGGACAGGAAGACGTGGCATCAGTTTGTTAAAGACCTATGCTCCTTGAGGAGCTGAAAGATGATAAATGAGTAAATTTAAATAATGAAGTCAATGTAAGAAAATTAAACTTTGGTAGAGCAGAGAAGAGATCCTTGTCAGGAGTGTGGCTTAGGGCAGCATAGCTGTCAGTGTCATTGGCCTTAGCTGTTTCCATTGGACAATGAGCCAAAAATGGAATATGTTATCAAAGATGTTGTCATACAGAATGCTTGACAGTGGTCTAGATTGTTACTGCATTAAATTGACATATTCTTGACAATGGTATATCTTTATCATTTTCCTTTATGCTTCTTATGGAGCATGGAACCAGCACTGTGGCTGGGCCCCTTCAGGAAGCTTGCACTAAAGCATTCATGTGCCCATGCAGTAATGAGCAGTGGTTAGTGCACTGGCTTCCTAGCTAGATGGTCCATGGTTCAATCCCCAGTTGAGGGGGGGGGATTTTTTAAGACTGCAAACGGCTCTGGGGTCGACCCAGCCTCATGAATTGAGTACCAGATTTGCTCTGGGAAGGTTAAGGTGGCCGGCGTGATGCTGACCACATCACTCCTAGTGTGCCGATGGTCAAGACAATATGTGCCTAACACCATATTCCCAATATGCCTCAATGGGCGTGTAACGGGAACCTTTTATGCAGTAATGGTTTCTATAAGGATTTATTTTACATGATGTTGTTGCCAGCATCATGAACACCCTCATTCTGGTCACCTTTTACGATATGCCTTAAGGAGCAGTAATCCAACTCTTGCTTTGTCTCCTAAGAAACTATATGGTACAATTGACGTGCTACCTCCAGAGAACTATACAGAAATATTATATTTACATTAAACTGAGGCCCATAGCAAAAATAACATGCACTGTTTGATTTCAGAGAAGGAAGATGATGTGTTGATGCCTTGATCACCTGAAGACAGGTCTGGAAGAAGGCCACTGAATATATTTAAACATGGGAGCTGCACTGGTGTAATGGTTACCACACCACACTGCGCTGGTGATCGGGTGATCCAGGTTTGATCAGAGCCATACGATAAGACTGGCTTCACGTTTTTTTTTTTTTAAACGTACACCCACTATTACTCAAGGCAAGAATCTCCGGTTAGTATATCTAACCTGAGACTGATTTTTACGTGAGTATCCCTTTTTTCCCTGTACACTGACAGGTGTCCACTCACCATTTAGGCAGATACTCACTGTCTTCGGAGGGTACCCATTAGAGCTGGGTCGGCTCAGGAGCCGCCAGTCCCTGGTCGACGACACTTCTTCAAATGTCTTCGCCAGGGCTTGAATTAATCCAGTCCAAGTCCCGGTCGACGACACTCGTTCAAATGTCCTCGCCTGGGCTTGAACCTGGATCACCCGATCACCAGTGCAGTGGTAACCATTACACCAGTGTGGCTCCCTTGGCTTAACATTTGAATTGATGATTTTTATTTTTTGTGTTGAACTTGATTTCTTTTGATCTCCATATATTTCCCAATGCAATGAATGTTCCTATAGCCTTTTGTAATGTTATTTTGATGTCCTTGTATATAGTTTCATATGTATATGTTTATTTATTGTCACCCTTTATGTTCACTGTATGTTTGTTGCCAGTTGACATGTTTGTTTATTGTCTACTACATGATGGCCTCTCATTATATTTGTTGCCTGTGTTTCAGTGCCGGATTATGGCCAACTGATGCCCTAAGCACAGCCCAACAATGGTGCCCCCTAGGTCCTTCCATTGCTTAACTGACAAGAATTAAGATTCAATAAGTGCTGAAGGTGAAATAAGAGATTGAAAATTCAGTTTTCTTCTAGGCCAGACCCCACTGAAATTCATGCAGGAAAACGTTGGTAAGACTGTCAAACATACTAAACTCTAGGTCTATGTCTTCTTCTTTTTCTGCATTTGTCCTGAAAAGGACGTTTGTTACGCTGCGCCCCATTATTAGTGAAGCTGTGATATTTGCACCTTTCGGCCTGACACATCCAATTTCAGCATGGCATTTTTGAGACCAGGTTTGCCTTCCTTTTAGATCCCTACTCTCTCGGCCAGACTGCAGTGATGCAGACACTGACGCAAGCAGTCAAGCTATATGTCGCTGACTGCATTCATCTCATTTGCTGCATCTTCGGTCCGGTCTGTGTCTGACACCTTCAAACTTTTAAGCTTTTGTCACTCACCATACCAATGAAAATGTTGTTTTAACAATTCAGATTAAAGTCGAACATGAACACTGCAGATATGAACAATTACAAAAAAGTCAACTAAAGTTGAGTGTGGCAGTGTAAGTGTTGAGAGTTAAGGGCATGATAGCTAGGGGAAAAAAAACTCTAGTGGTTCGCCGCTTCCCTTGGTGCCCTAAACACGTGCTTATTTTGCTTAATGGTTAATCCAGCACTGCTGTGTTTACGTTTGTTTATTGCCTACTATACGCTGACCTCTTAACAACTTTGTTGGCTGTGTTTACATGTTTGTTTATTGCCTACTATATGCTGACATCTCTATAACTTTGTTGTCTGTATTTACATGTTTGTTTATTGCCTACTATATGCTGACATCTCAACAACTTTGTTGTCTGTGTTTACATGTTTGTTTATTGCCTAAAATATGCTAACATCTCAACAACTTTGTTGTCTGCGTTTACATGTTTGTTTATTGCCTACTATGTGCTGACATCTCAACAACTTTGTTGTCTGTGTTTACATGTTTGTTTATTGCCTACTATATGCTGACATCTCTATAACTTTGTTGTCTGTGTTTACATGTTTGTTTATTGCCTACTATATGCTGACATCTCTAGAACTTTGTTGCCTGTGATTACATGTTTGTTTATTGCCTACTACTACTACACACTGACCTGTTTATTGCCCACTACACACTGACCTGTTTATTGTCCACTACACACTGATCTGTTTATTGCCCACTACACACTGACCTGTTTATTGCCCACTACACACTGATCTGTATTTTGCCTGTGTTTACATGTATATTTATATCCTACTACATGTTGACCTCTCATCATGTTTGTTGTCTTGTCTTTCTTTTGTTTATTTTTGTTTTTAAATTTTTTTTGCAGACTCATATGTTTATTGCATAATAACAATTTTACCCATTACTGCAGTGTCTATTATAGATTTTTTTTCAGGGTTGGAGAAAGAAGTATGAACTTTCCCCAAGGAAAACAAACAAAGCAATAACATGACAGGAAACAAGCGTGGGAGAAAAGGGATTACATCATCTTTTGCATGTTTTCAATCTGGACATTTATTTGAAATACATTGTTTTTAGTGTATATCTGTTCTTAGCAGCCTGTCACTCAGGCTTGTTCCAGCCTATAGGCTGTCACACAGTAACTTTCCAGTATGCCGTTCATCTCCACAAGTTGTCACTCAAAATCAATCCATCTTATCACCCAACTATTTCCAAGCTGTCAGTACATTTCCAGCTTTTTGCTCATCACACCAAATTATCACCAGATATCTTTCCATCTTATCACCCAACTATTTCCAAGCTGTGCACATTAACTTTCTAGTATTTTGCTGATGGCATCAAATTGTCATCTTTCCAACTTATCAGCTATTTCCAAGCTGTCACACAATAACTTTCCAGTATGGCGTTCATCTCTCCCAGTTGTCACACAATCTCAATCTAACTTATCACCCAACTATTTCCAAGCTGTCACACAGTAACTTTCCAGTATGATGTTCATCTCTCCCAGCTGTCACACAATCTCAATCCAACTTATCACCCAACTATTTCCAAGCTGTCACACAATAACTTTCCAGTATGGCGTTCATCTCTCCCAGTTGTCACACAATCTCTGTCCAACTTATCACCAAACTATTTCCAAGCTGTCACACAGTAACTGTCCAGTATGGCGTTCATCTCTCCCAGTTGTCACACAATCTCTATCCAACTTATCACCAAACTATTTCCAAGCTGTCACACAGTAACTTTCCAGTATGGTGTTCATCTCTCCCAGCTGTCACACAATCTCTATCCAACTTATCACCCAACTATTTCCAAGCTACACAGCGGGCTGATCACCCGCTTGCTAGTCACATTGATTACGGAAACAACAATTAATATTCTGTTGTACCAATAAACGCCTTTAGGCGTAACGGAACAACGGATAATTTCTTGTTGCCCTAAGACGCCAGCTAGGCGTAATGGCCACAGACTGCTTGGTCGGTCGTTGGCTAAGGACGGAAGAAGAAGAAGAAGATTTCCAAGCTGTCACACAATAACTTTCCAGTATGGCGTTCATCTCTCCCAGTTGTCACACAATCTCTATCCAACTTATCACCAAACTATTTCCAAGCTGTCACACAATAACTTTCCAGTATGGTGTTCATCTCTCCCAGCTGTCACACAATCTCTATCCAAGCTGTCACACAATAACTTTCCAGTATGGTGTTCATCTCTCCCAGCTGTCACACAATCTCTATCCAAGCTGTCACACAATAACTTTCCAGTATGGTGTTCATCTCTCCCAGCTGTCACACAATCTCTATCCAAGCTGTCACACAATAACTTTCCAGTATGGTGTTCATCTCTCCCAGCTGTCACACACACAATCATCTCTATCCAAGCTGTCACACAATAACTTTCCAGTATGGTGTTCATCTCTCCCAGCTGTCACACAATCTCTATCCAAGCTGTCACACAATAACTTTCCAGTATGGTGTTCATCTCTCCCAGCTGTCACACAATCTCTATCCAAGCTGTCACACAATAACTTTCCAGTATGGTGTTCATCTCTCCCAGCTGTCGCACAATCTCTATCCAAGCTGTCACACAATAACTTTCCAGTATGGTGTTCATCTCTCCCAGCTGTCACACAATCTCTATCCAAGCTGTCACACACAATAACTTTCCAGTATGGTGTTCATCTCTCCCAGCTGTCACACAATCTCTATCCAAGCTGTCACACAATAACTTTCCAGTATGGTGTTCATCTCTCCCAGCTGTCACACAATCTCTATCCAAGCTGTCACACAATAACTTTCCAGTATGGTGTTCATCTCTCCCAGCTGTCACACAATCTCTATCCAAGCTGTCACACAATAACTTTCCAGTATGGTGTTCATCTCTCCCAGCTGTCACACAATCTCTATCCAAGCTGTCACACAATAACTTTCCAGTATGGTGTTCATCTCTCCCAGCTGTCACACAATCTCTATCCAAGCTGTCACACAATAACTTTCCAGTATGAGGCAAAGAAACATTAGGACTACTGCTGACTCGTACATGTCGTACAAGGCGACTAATGGTGGATAGAATAACTTCAAGCACAAATCTAGAATTAGATGACCAGAGCCAGCTACATGTAGGCTTAATAATAAGACTCCAGGGACGCACAGTCCAGGTGCATGGGGCTTGGCAACCTCATCATGTAAAACAATAGCTACAGAAATTATCGCAGCAAGATCACATGAATGGTTTGTGCAGGCTTCCTGAAATGGTGGCTCCATGCTCCATTGGTGGTAACAAGGAACATGATGATGATTTTGTTTATGTCTCCAACTTGTCACTCCGTCTGTTTATAATGCCCTGTCACTCCGTCTGTTTAAAATGTCCTGTCACTCCCTCTGTTTATAATACCCTGTTACTCTGTCTGTTTATAATGTCTGGTCACTCTGTCTGTTTATAATATCCTGTCACTCCATCTGTTTATAATGCCCTGTCACTCCATCTGTTTATAATGCCCTATCACTCTGCCTGTTTATAATGTCCTGTCACTCCCTCTGTTTATACTGTCCTGTCACTCTGTGTCTGTTTATAATGTCCTGTCATTCTGTCTATTTATAATGTCATGTCACTCCATCTGTTTATAATGTCCTGTCACTCCATCTGTTTATAATGTCCTGTCACTCTGCCCATTTATAATGTCCAGTTGCTCCATCTGTTTATAATGCCCTGTCGCTCCATCTGTTTATAATGTTCTGTCTCTCCATCTGTTTATAATGCCCTGTCAGTCCATCTGTTTATAATGTTCTGTCATTCCATCTGTTTATAATGCCCTGTCACTCCATCTGTTTATAATGTCCTGTCACTCCCTCTATTTATAATGTCCTGTCACTCCCTCTTTTTAATGTCCTGTCACTCTGCTTGTTTATAATGACCTGTCACTCTGCCTGTTTATAATGTCCTGTCACTCCATCTGTTTATAATGTTAACCAGGCTTTATTTCCTAAGTTCCCACACATTCGTTTTATTTTGTCACCCAGCCTCATTTCAGCAACGTCTTCGTCAGTTTTCCTCACCAAGCTTTCATACAATCATTTCTTGGTGCGTCACCCAATCTTATTTCAGCCTGTCACTCATCTCTCACCAATGTAGTCCAGTTTTTATCCCAAGCTGTCGCACATTCATTTCTATGGTGTTTCACCTGGTCTCATGTCAACCTATTGCCCTGTCTTTTTCCAGTATACCGGTATCTTGTTTCCAGTTCGGTCAGACCAGGTTTCTTTGTGGTCTAGGCCAGCGGTTCTTACCGGGGGCCACAGTAAGATGGTAAAGTACCTTTTTTTCCTGGTAACAGCGACTATGAGGGGGTGGAGGCCCCACAGAGGTAAGTGAAAAGCTCAGAAGGGGACCATGAGCAAAAAGAGGTTGAGAACTCCTGGTCTAGGCAACCATTTCTTAGACATCTTCATGGTGCACCCATTTTCTGTATGGTGTGTTTATATATAATATATACACAGTGCCGTTCACTTGAGCGGAACTTGCTTAAATCGAATTTCGCGTCAACCCTTCAACTGTCAAGTATGTTTTCTCATAGTTCCCCTTTGCACACGGAAAAACTTCAATTCGCATTTTGTAATTACGGTTTTACTAATGGCCGATTTAACCGGCCGTGAAACCAGACAGACATAATGGCCGATCGTCGGCCATTACGAAGTTATAGGGTTAAGAAGAAGAAGCATTTCCGAAGGTCCCGGCTAAAAGTCTTATTTAGCTTTGTATTTAAAACAACAACAAAACTCCGGTTAAGTCGAATTCCGATAACTAGAATTTTCAGATAAGGTTAGGTAATTTTTCAGTGGCAACTTAAATGTTGTTTTGCGTAAGCTGAAGTTCCTTCTTTACCTCTCTCAGAAGACCAAGTTATAAATATGTACAATAGCGCATAATTTAAAAAAAAATAAAGAATGAGATACACTGCTAACAATTGTTTGATGTCAGGCGCCAGTCTGTAGATTATTTGTCAACGACCAGACCCCGTTAACGCCGAAAGCTTTATCGCGATCAGAGACATGCCGTTAACTTGATGAAAGAAATAGACTTGGTTTTACGACAGCGAACGAAGTAGAAGACAACGACATCATGACGAGCGGATACGATCACAAGCTTGGAAGATTACTTAGCCTGTGGGCAGTAACACATACTAGCGATTTTCCTGTATCCACCGTTGTTCCCTCCCTGGCTGTAATTTGTAAATAAAGTCTGTTTAGAAACCGCAGAATTAATATGGGGAGGGGGGGGGGGGGATTTCATCTTTAGAGATTTTATAAATACCAGATTTCAAAAGTGCAGTTCTCAGAGTGTCCATCAGCTGAATGGCGGTGGGGTAAAAATTCTTCACTTCGCTTCTCATGTACCCATTTGTAATAAGAGATTCCCCCTGTGGTGAAACATGTTGAGAACCCAGCATTGCACACTAAACTTGGAGGAGTCACTTGAGCCCCAGACGTAACTCTGGTTGCCTGCATGCAGGAGATCTCACTATGGACCCCATGTCTACTGCCTCTTGTGAAACAATTTTATCCAAATAACGGCAGCACACTTGCATGGACCGAAGACGCAGCAACAGTGATAAATGCAGTCAGCGACCCATAGCGTGACTGCTTGCGTCAGGGTCAGCGAACCAGAGCTGAGCAAGACCCTACTCTACATCCATGTGGTGGTCCTGGAAACAGGCTGCATCACTGCAGTCTGGCTGAGAGAGTAGAGATCGAAGAGGGAAGGCTAACCCGGTCCCAAAAATGTCATGATGAAACCGGGTGTGTCGGGCCGAAAGGCGCAAATATCGCAGCTGTGCTGTAAATAGCGACACAACGTAACAAACGTCCGTTTCAGGACGAACGCAGTAGATTTACTTACTTAGTCATCATTCTTCTACCGTGAGGTGTAGACATTTAAGGAGGGAGAGCCATACTAATTACTATCCTGTCTGCTAGCTTCCTTCTGGCCTGGTTACAATCTAGTCCTCGATCCTTCAGAGATTGCCTAATGTTGTCCTCCCAGCGGACATTTTTATTTGAAAAGTAAAAATGCAACGTACAGTGTTAGACATTTTGGCCTTTCTTAGCGTAGTACTAGTACACCATTCTTTGCCACAGCAGAAAAGTTTCAGAACAATTTTCCCTTAATTACGGGACAAAATAGCTGTTTGAAAAGAAAAAAAACTACTCCACAGGCCGTATCGTGATAAGAAGAAGGCACAGTTTTTAAACACGTCTAGCATCAAGTGGAAGATGCGTGTAAGAGATGAAGAGTAGAACAACCCGGGCATACGCAGCAGCCAGTGAGATGGGAAGTATTTTATACAACAAATACTTTCCACTGGAAGTAAGAAAATATTTCTTCAGCGTTATATAGAGTCAGTACTGACATTTGCATGCCGTACACGGCCACTAACACGAGGTAGTTCATGGAGCTGGTACGGTAACCTCTAGCATGTCAAACTGCCCCAGAAATCACCGCTGCAAGGGCGCGTGAAGACTTGGTGCTGGCTTCCTGCAAGGGGGACCACCTACAATGGTGTCCCCATGCTGCATAAGGAGGGAAAAGTCAAATAATGAGGATGAAAACTAGCATATGGAAGTTAATCATGGACAGTTACTGAGTTAGTAGATAAGCAGGGAGGAACTCCTTGGGGCGCCTCGAGACATGGTTTTACAGAAGAATGTTAATACTATGAACAACTAATGTAATGAGGATGTCTGGATACAAGCCAGTGCGCAATGGAAGCTCATTACTCACAAAGAAGGAAGAAATCCATTTTGGTTTGATGTGGTATGGGAAGTGAGCTAGAATATATTGTGACAACTGAAAATATACTGGACAACAAAGAGGGTGAGATACTGGGCAGTTTGACATCGTGGGTTGGATAGAAGTGAACAGCAGAACTGATAAAACACGTGTGGAGATAGAGGGGGAAGATATGAGATTCCCCCCCCCCTCCCCCCAAAGCTGGAATGGTTGTTGTTTGTGACCCATTCAGACGAAATATATTTTTCTGATGCATGGAACACCCGTTTCAACCTCTTGTCTAAGTTGTCCACGAGAAAGTTAACTGTGGCGGACACAGGTAGACTGTGAGGATGGAGGTTACAAAATCTATTGGTCCGACATAATTTATGAAAGAAGCGATCTTTACTCGTATGTTTGTGACGTCATATTTCTTAACGACCCTGTCACAGATGAAAATAGTGCAGCAGTAATCATCCACTTTTGCCCCTCCCCATCTATAGTATACTTTTGCTACATGAACGAAGGATTCACCAGTTTAATTAACACGGGGACCATCTGGCAATCAAGCCCTATGTGAAACAGAGAGCGGAGCATGGCGTAATAGATTCTTTGATCAGGGGAACACACGATATTCAGTGAGACGGACCTTGGATTGTAAAACTTTCAGGTGAAAATTGCGTAGCTGATTTTCGGCAAGGCAGAAATGATGAAAGTCAAGAGGTGGTAAAATTACCTTTGATTCAAGAAATCGAACGGCAAATTGGCCCGGGTCTGGCAGTGGTGTGACTTTCGCATTAAAGAACGATAGTACGGAATTTTTCAATATATACCATGTCTCTCCGATAGCCATGATCAGTTGCCAGAAATCTATCTGAATTCACTAGCTCGTTATCTTAAGATTTCTCGTACGGAGTGAAAATTAACAGATTCTGTGGAGTGTTTCATTTTTCTGATTGCGGTAATTTATATACTAGATTTGAAGTGATTTAGTGTGTTTATAGTTTTCAATGTATATTTCACTGATATTTTCTGTGCTAATTAAATAACTTATAGCTAACTTTCTAGCCGTAAAGTAAATTTAATTACTCGCTATTTTTCCAGTAAGAGATGTTTTAAATTGACTAGTACTAAGTACAACAAACTGCCTCTTGCGCGGCGGTCGGAAAATTCTGTAACGCGCAAGCGAGGCCCAGTTTGGGCCCTTTTCAACCTCGCTCTGCCTAGTAATTAATTTGCCTTTTCTAAATAAAAATTATATCTTCTGGTTCCTTGATCTTTCTTCTTTCATAATATGTCAATTATAACTTTCTGCGTGTCATTGAAATTGAGTGAGACAAAAAACAAAAACACCACGAAACCGCTTTTACCGTGCGCTGGCTGACCGGCGCTCACGAAAGCGAAATTCCTTGAAATGACCCCCACCTCATTCATAGCGTCCGCGCTATGTCCTCAAAAATGCTACACTAATACGGTTTTCACCATTGAGAAGAGCGGAAACTGAGGTTTACGCACATGTAACACAAGGTACAGATTTTGTATAGGAAGATATCGTAAATTCGAAGTGAATGAGAAAGTTTGAATTTTAATACACATCTGGGAGGCCTACCTACACTTGTGTTACATCAAACAAACGAGCAGCCATACTGCTAAAATCGTATCAAAGTTTTTAAACACCGTCGTTATTTGAGCAAAGAGCGAAATAACGTTAAAACAGAGCACCTCCAACACATTTCGGCGTGTAAACATAAAGGCGGATGTTCCATCTGACAAACCCGGACACGACGGGCCGGCTGTACGAAACACAGCACGAAATGACTCAGGCGCTGAAATGAAAGTTTCACCAATGGAAGTCGACTTAATATGTGTTCTGAGTAAGTTTTGAATTTTGTTTTATTTCTACTCATTTCAGACCTATTTTGTTTATTTGCAATATAGCAACGGCAATTGACGGAGGGCGGATGTATTAGTAAAAGAACAGCCAAATGTGGCTGCTCGATTCACACATTTAGACAGAAAGTTTTTCGTTTTTTAAGCAATTTTGGGGGTGGGGAATTGTTGTTTCTGTAGCTATATGGTTGTTTTATCGGACCATCACCATTTTCTAAACATTCGGTATCAGAATTAAGGTCTAACACTTAGTAACAGCTTGTAAAGCCGCTGACCTACTTTCGATAACGTTATGGATGTCAAAGGTCATGTTTAGAATTTAGCTTGTGAACGTTAATCTTTTTTTTTTAAAATTGCCTCTCTCGCATAATTAACCTTTTTTTTTCTCAATTATTTCAGGGGACAATCGTTATGATGCACATTTTTCAATGACGGGAAGAGGCAGACGTCCGGCTCTGCCACTGATTTCTACTGTGACAAATCTATTGGCACAGTTCTGTCTTCTGAAGGACTAGGAAAATGCAACATCGGAGCTAGTACGTCTTGTTGTGTAAAGTGTATATATCATATTATTTCCTCTCATTCTCTGATGTTAAAAATCATTAGGCTAATGAAATTATGTAGTTGAAGCTTTCCTGGAAGTCTCTACAGGTTTTGAGTTTACTTGCAATTACAAACATAAAAGACAAATGACATAATCCATGTAAAAGAGAGACTTTACAATCTACTGTATAATTAATATAATGATTTAAATGGTAAATGCAGTAAAAATTAATGCCGCAATAAATGCTTAATGATTAACAAAGGGAAAGAAAAAATAATTTGGCCGACATTTTTTGTATTAATAATAAAATAACACAATCATGTAATTTGTCCTCTTCCCGTCCCTCCCAACAAATTTCTCTCAGGTGACCTCTTGGTTTCTCTGTGCTACATGAACAGAATGTGAGTAAAGGACAGCTACAATACAGGTGCCAGATGTCAGTACAACAAGCCAGTGCCCTGAGAGGAGATTCACTTGAGGAATTTTGATGCAGCTGACCTCAAGTGACAGTGAGTTGGACACGGACTAATATGTAATGTTTCTTTGTTTTTTAAAAATCAAATTTTAAGCAGTAAAGGTTGTTTCAATCAAGAAAATAACCATCAATTTGAATTGTACAACTCAAATTACATTAATGTGGAAGTTTTCAGCTCTATAGCTGCAATATTCATGATTTTATGACAACATTTGGAATTTCGTGAGATTTTTCTTCCGAACTGCAAATTTAGCCTTCGATCCATTTTCACATAATGCAGTTTTATAGTATTCAGTATTTCATGTGGCTCAAAAAAATTAAGCATCAAGTATATATTGCTCTCTTTAAGCTCAATAAATCTTATAGCTTTCCTGTGTGTAGTTTTTGATTTATGAGTGCATGAAAATGCATATTTGCACTTTGCGAGCACAACAATGAGACTTGCTACTGCATCTTTTGTCAATTTTGATGGACCATAATTCATTTAATTGATTTGTTGTACTTCCCATGTTTCTTTTCTGCAATAAGGACTTGTATGACTTTGTACAAAAAGCATTATTGACTTGGTAAGTGTTTGTTGACTGTAGTTATGAGTGTGCAAAGTCAGGCAATTTGTTCGGTGCGAAGATGTTTGAAAATTTTTGTAATTCCCCACAATTTTGAAATGCTGTAACTCGGTTGTTTGATGTCCGATTTTTAAAATTTAAAAAGGAAATGTCATGGCTTAAAGAGATCCATTAAGATCTATAAACAAAGACACTGTAAAAACAAAATGAAAAATCAGTTTGTGGTACCTACTAGTACATACATTAAATAACTGTCTACTGACGGCATATATATTTACTTCTATCCATTTTATGTAATTTTTTAAAATGACTAGTGTTCATATCACGCGTTAACAGAATGATAGGAAAAGATAGACACGTGTGTTTTAAATCTAATTTATAACAAAGTGGTGTAGAGGTCTTATTTTTAACACGTGTTAGATATGATATTGATAATTTGGTTAAATGTTTATATGTTCTTTTCCTAATATATATATATATATATATATATATATATATATATATTATATATATATATATATATATATATATATATATATATATATATATATATATATATACATCATCATCATCTCATCTCAGCCCGTAACCGGTCATGGGTCGTAGGGGTGCCATGGTGGAAGCATCAGCAGACAGGGTCCTCCACTGCTCTCTATCCTCAGCAATGCGTACAAGTGTGGAAAAACCGTGTCCTGCCCATTCTTTGATGTTATCAGCCCAGGATTTTCTCTGCCTTCCTCTTCTCCGTTTACCTTCGACTGTTCCCTGAAGGATCGTTTTCGAAAGGGAGTCATGACGAGTTACATGCCCAAACCAGGCAAGCTTTCGACGTTTCACTGTTGACAAAAGTGGTTCTTGGTGGCCTGCATAGGTGTTTATCTTCTCTCTAACATAGACATTTGTTTTGTGCTCTTTATAGCAAATGCGCAAAATTCTTCTATAACATTTATGCTCGAAAGCCTGAATCCTTCGCTCCGTATCTGCAGTGAGTGTCCAGCTCTCACACCCATACAAGAGAATAGATAATACAAGTGATTTGTATAATTTGATCTTCACAGGAAAACTGATGTTACTTTTCCAGATCACATTCAACCTTGTCATGGCAGCTGAGGCCATCTCAAGTCTTGTCTTGATTTCTTTAATTGATCTTCCATCACTGCATATAGTGGACCCGAGATATTTAAAGGTGTTAACTTCTTCTAACGTTTGCCCATTTAACGTAATGTTGGTCGGAACATGTTTCTTAAGGCTATTCACCAATATCTTGCTTTTTTCTATATTAATTTCCATCCCATACGTTCTTGTTACTTTCTCCAGTCTAGAGGTAAGGTCTTGAAGTTCTGATTCTGATCCAGCTATCAGATCAATATCATCAGCAAAACGTAGGTTGCACAGAGGTCGGCCTCCAATCGATATGGTTGATTTATAATCGTAGAGAGCCTCCTGCATAATATGTTCTAGATAAATATTAAAGAGCACTGGGGACAGGATACATCCCTGCCGAACTCCTACAGTTGTTTTGAAAAATTCTGCAATGTCGTTGCTTGCAAAAACAGCACTGCTTGCGTCCTTGTATAGTGCTTCAATGATATCTATGATGTTGGTATCAAAATTGAATTTTCTCATTACTTGCCATAAGCCTTCATGCCAGACTCGATCGAAGGCTTTTGTGAAATCGATGAAGTTATGGTATAAATCGTGTTGATGTTGGAGATGTTTTTCGATAAGTAATCTAATATTGAAGATTTGTTCTGAGGTACTTCTTTTTGGTCTAAAGCCAGCCTGTTCCTCTGACAAGATTTCTTCTGATTTCTGTTTTATTCTGTTCAAAAGTATCCTTAACATCACCTTACTTGGATGACTAATAAGGCTAATGGTTCTGTAGTTCTTGCACATTTTTAGATTTCCTTTCTTTGGAAGCGGTATTACTAATGACTGCGTCCATTCTTTTGGCCATTTTTTTTGTACTCCATATCTTCTGGCAAATTGTTGTCATGATTTTTACTATATCTGGTCCTCCATATTTCAAGAGCTCTGCTGGGATATTATCCACACCCGGTGACTTCCCTCCTTTCATCGAACATATAGCCTCTTCCACTTCTTCCCGTAATATTGCTGCATTTCCGAGTTCCCTGTTTTCGCACTTAATGTTGTTTAATATGCCTAAGTCAGTGTCAAGTTTACAGTTATATAATTCTTTACAATATTCTGTCCATCTTCTCATTACAGCTGTTTTTTCATTGAGCAGAGCCCCATTGCTATCTTCTATGACAGTTACCCTGGGCTGTTGGGGTTTTGATAGTTTTCTTAATGTGTCAAAAGCTGCCTTGCTGTTACCTTTTATTAGCCCCGTATTAATGGACTCACATTGATCAGCTACCCATTTTTCTTTGGCCTGTTTCATTTTCTTCCTAATATTTTTTATTCACCATACTGTATTGCCATGCTGCTTCAGGAACCTCTTTCTTAACCTTTTTCATTTCCCGCCGTGTATCACATAACTTCAGAATGTCATCTGTAACCCATGGTTTGTTTATTTTCTTTCTTTTACCAAGTATTTCTGTTGCTGATTCAATGAGCACGTCTTTCATGTTCTCTGTGATTGAGTTGATATCATCCTCCAAAAAGTTGAGAGCTGCGAATTTTCCTCCAACAGTTGCCTCAAAGATTCCCGCGATTTCTGGATCTTTCAGTTTGTCTAAATTGAATCTTAACTGAGAACATCTGTTTTGATTATAGTTCTTTTTAAGTTTAAGCTTGAGCGTCATCAATACCATGTCGTGATCACTACCAATGTCGGCGCCAGGAAAAGTCCTAGTCTTGGCTTTATTAATACTGGACTTGAATCTTTTGGATACAAGAATAAAATCAATTTGGCCATGTATCTCAGTTTTTGGGGCATGCCACGTTGTTCTTCTTGATAACTTATGAGGAAATAGTGTATTTGCAATGGTTAGTTTATAGTTGTTGGCAAATTCTAGTAGCCTTAGTCCTCGATCGTTAGTTTCACCTGTCCCAAATCTCCCCACTGTACCAGCCCAGTGACCGTATGCATCTGGCCCTATTTTAGCATTCCAATCACCTAACACGATGAGAAGATCTTTCTTTGGAATTTTCTTAATTGCTTCATCCAGATTGTCATAAAATGTATCAATTGCCTCATCCTCATAGTCAGTAGTGGGGGCATATACCTGTATGATGGAGATGTTCTTTGGATGTGCTGCAATACGAATGGTGATAAGCCTGCTATTTATTGGGGTGCAGCTGATGACAGAGTTCAATCTATCTTTATGTACGATAAAACCTACTCCATGCTGATGTTTAGACTCATCTCCACTAAACCAAATTTTGTGACCATCATCCGTTATTGATTCACCTAATCCTGTCCATCTGACTTCTGCTAGGCCCAGGATGTCCCACGAGTATCTAACAAGTTCATGTGTTAGTTCTTTGACTTTTCCACACGCATATAGCGTGCGTACATTCCAAGTTCCAACAACAAAACTTTCTCTTGGAAGTTTCAAAACAGGTGTTTTTACCCCATTCGCTGACTTATCACTCTCAAGGGGCAATGAGAGCGCGGTCGTTGTTAATCCGGGCATCGGCCGATCCGGCAAATTATTACTGAGTTGACTTTCCATCATAGCATTTCAGTGGGCAAGAGGTTTGCTTGGCGGTGCCCATCTCCTCTCCAAGTATCCTTGCAGGTACATACAAAAATGTACCTGGAGCAGTAACAATAGCCCTCAATAAATCTGTAATGTTTTGAAACACTGTCCGATCGACACATCACAAAACCGTAGGGGTGCCATGGTGGAAGCATCAGCAGACAGGGTCCTCCACTGCTCTCTATCCTCAGCAATGCGTACAAGTGTGGAAAAACCGTGTCCTGCCCATTCTTTGATGTTATCAGCCCAGGATTTTCTCTGCCTTCCTCTTCTCCGTTTACCTTCGACTGTTCCCTGAAGGATCGTTTTCGAAAGGGAGTCATGACGAGTTACATGCCCAAACCATTTCCAAGTGTATTTCCTTGGAATGCCTGCGACAACTACTGGGGTAAGTGCATCTGAAAGTGGCCACTGCGTGTATGTGAATTGAATGAACAGAGAAAGAAACTTGTGTCTTTTGTTAACATCATATACTTACATGTTTTCTTCTTTCTTTTTTTTTTATCTCAATAATCTGATTAGTCACGGGATAGTTTACATTAGGAATCTACTCTTTTCCCATACTGACTATTTCATAACTTATTGTTAACCTTTGATCTTTTAGGTTAATTAACCTCTGTTGGGATCGTCCTTTCTTTTCCTTTATCAGAGGGGAGAACCTATTTGATTAATTTTTCATTTTGTCTGTAGTGTAAACCATGATCTCTTGATGCATATGATTTATGTTGTGATTTTCTATTTATAATAAACTTTATTAAACCTTTAGTTATTGTGTCGGTCAACCCCTATCCATTATATGTTATTCATAGTTTGTTTTCACGTTCGTGCGTATTTGTCACAGAATTGTGTGCATGTGAGTGCAGTGTAAATTGTATTTTCGTACAAGGAGAGAAAGTGCGTCTGATTTAAATATCGTCGTCCAGATAGGTTGGATTGATAAATTATTCTATCCAGAGACTGTCCTTTCTGTTACACGATCACCTGGTGATAAAACTATTTCTTACCCCTTACTTTCACATTGTCATCACTATCACCTCTGCTCAGACAGGGCTATAAACATCTATTACCTATCTGATAAATCATACACGACAGACCCCCACCTCCAAAATCACAGCGTGACGTCATATGTGGACGCCCTCATTATCCTGTTTACAGCGATCATTTGCTTCTAGCTGCGCCCATCAACGGGTTCCTGTAATGATGTAACCTACCGTACATTTCGTGAAAGGGCTGAGGAGGGTTGGGTATTGAGCCGGCTAATCCATCCCATAGAAGCTTCAGCCACAAAAACGTCGGTCAAAAACAAGTCACCCACAACAAGTAATTCAACCCGGCCTTAAGATAGGAAGAGACCATCCATCAGTGAAGGTAATAATGCAGTACGGAGAATGCTGAAGAGAATTTCGTGTGTATTCTTCCTCTAGGTTAGGGCGTCGTAACATTTTCTGTACCGTGGACCCCTTTCATTATCCGGTGAAGACTATGGGCCCCTTTGATTGTCTGGAAAAGGCTACGGACCCCTTTGATTGTTTGGTAAAGGCTACGGGCCCCTTTGATTGTCTGGTGAAGGCTACAGGCCCCTTTGATTGTCTGGTGAAGGCTACGGACCCTTCTCATAAACAATATACATAAACGCATCAATCAATCAATACCCTTTAGTCCCCCAAGGAGCATAGGCCTTCAACAAACACATGCCAAGTCTTCCTGTCCCGTGCCATCCGCTCAAGTTCTTTCCATGTTTTCCTCATCATTTTCACCTCTGTTTCCAGTTCTCTTCTCCATGTGTTTTTTGGTCTACCTCTGCCTCTCTTTCCCTGTGGATTCCATAACAAGGACTGCCTTGTAATGCTATCAACAGGTTTCCTCAATGTGTGTCCTATCCATCGCCAGCGTCTTCTTCTCAACTCTTGTTCCACTGGCACTTGTCTGGTTCTTGTCATCAATTCCACATTTGGGACTTTGTCATACCATTTCAGTCCTTCTATTCTATGCAAGCACCCGTTTATAAAAGTCTGTAGCTTTTTGGTTGTTGTTTTTGTTGTTCTCCATGTCTCAGAGCCATACAATAGGACTGACTTCACATTTGAGTTGAAGATTTTTATTTTCGTGTTGGACTTGATTTCTCTCGTTCTCCATATGTTTCCCAATGCAATGAAAGCTCCTCTTGCTTTTTGTATTCTTATTTTGATATCACTGTCTGTCCCTCCAACTTTGTCTATATTACTGCCAAGATATGTGTACAATTCTACATCTTGTAGTGGTGTTTCTTCAAGTTTAACCTTGTTATCATTTCTTGCATTTATTCTCATAATCTTTGTCTTTTCCCTGTGTTTTTTCAGGACCACTTGTTGTGACCTCTCATTGAGAGTTTTCATTTTCTCTTGCATCTGATTATGGTTATGGGACAGAAGAGCCATGTCATCTGCAAAATCCAGATCATCAAGCAGTTGGTACTTGTGCGTTAATTCACCGGGTAATAATTATTTTGCAAATTTATTGCCCAAACCGATCACCGTACTCTTTCTTGACTGAAAACGTGACATTTCACATTGTGAGCTCTCCCCCATTTGTAGTGTAGAATTTTTTTTTTTTTTCTTCAATTTTTTTCCCCTTAAATTATGTGTTTTGGCGCGGCTTTGGAGCCCGTATTTTTTTTTAAAAGTTTATAAACCAATAGAACGGAATTGAATCAGTTCTACAAGTTAACGGTACACCGGAAACAAGGGAAATCGCTGCCGTTGCCTTCTCTACCTCAAGATCAGAGTGAGGTACCCATTTACAGCTGGTTTGACTGATGCGTGACACCTGTTCCCTTCCTCGCTGCCGTTGCCTTCTCTAACTCAGGATCAGAGTCAGGTACCCATTTACAGCTGGTTATGGAATGTTAGAGACTTCACCATACTAGGTCCAGCATCGAGAGGTGGGGAGACCAGTTTCCTTCCTCACTGTCTTTTCCTTCCCTCACTCAAAGTTAAGTACCCATTTATAGCTAGGTAGGCCCCATCTCTCGAAAATGACTGCTTCTGTACGCAAACAGTTAAGATCAAAGTAATAAAGAGTCACACTAAGTCACCATGTTATGCTATTTCTCTCACAATTTCGTGACATCAAATGAAAAGGCGCTAAAGATGGCATACATCACAAGATCATTGGTTCAACGCTCGTATTAGAAGATGACCAAAAAATGATGTACATATTTATTGGCGCGGGGCCCTAAAAGAAAGGGGCTCGTAGCATATGCTACTTTTGCTACTACGTTAATCCGGCTCTGATTAGGTAAATATTTGACAAGGATCAGTGTATAGTGAGGGAGAGGACCAACTCCCCACCCAGCCCTCCACACCCAGCGGTGAAAACAAATAAAGGCTTTCTTGCGGTGAATAAACGCACAAGTACCAGCAGTTTAGTCAGATTCCACTGGATTCCATTTCTGTTGTGTGATGTCGATGTTTTCATAACCCAATCTATTGCTAGTAAGAAAAGAAGTGGAGACAAGAGGCATCCCTGTCTCACTCCCGTTCTAATCCTAAACGGTTCTGTAAGTTGTCCTTCATGGAGAACTCTGCATGTCATGTTTTCATAGGTCTTCTTTATTAAGTTAATGATCTTCATGGGAACTCCATAATGCCTCATCAATTTCCAAAGTGAGTCTCTGTCTACACTGTCGAATGCCTTTTCATAGTCCACGAATCCGATGTATAGTGGTGAATTCCATTCCAGACTTTGTTCAACTATTATTCTCAATGTGGCTATCTGGTCTGTACAGGATCTATTTTGTCGAAAACCTGCTTTTCAACTCTCAGTTGCTTGTCTACGACTCTTTTAATCTCTCCAGGATGATTCTGTTTAATACTTTTGCTGGCACTGATAGTAACATTATTCCTCTATAATTTGTGCACTGTTGTAAATTTCCCTTCTTAGGCAACTTGACCAGATAACCTTCCTTCCATTCTGCTGGTATTTCCTCTCTCTCCCAAACTTTGCCAAGTAGTTTGTATAATATCTCTGTAGAGGTATCAATATCTGTTTTGATGGCCTCTGCTGGAATGCAATCTGGACCAGCTGCTTTTCCATCTTTCAGAAGCTTTATGGCTTTCTTTATTTCTTCTCTACTTGGTCGTTCACAGCTGATTTGTAGCTCTTCTTCTTCTGGCTGTATGTCTGGGGGATTAGTTGGAGCTGGTCTATTGAGAAGTTACTCAAAATGTTCTGTCCATCTCTTCATTTGTTATTGTATATTACTAAGCAATTTTCCATTATTTTTTATGAGGCCATTTGCTTGCTTATATTTCCCTGTTAGCTTCTTTGTGTTGTTGTACAGGTCCCTCATATTTCCTTTGGCTGCAGCTTCCTCTGCTTCCCTTGCCAAATCATCAATATATTTCATCTTGTCTCTTTTGATTTCTTACATCTTTGTTTGCTTCTATGTACACTTCATGAGCCTTGGCTTTGGAGCTTCTGGTTTTGCTTCTGTTTAAATCTGCTTTCTTGTTTTTCCTGTCTTCTATCTTACAAATGGTTTCTGTTGTAATCCATGCTTTGTGCCGATGTTGTCTTTTTCTCAGTACTTCTTCACATGTCTCGTTCCATATATTTTTTACTTGTTGCCAGTGGTCTTCCGTATCTGTTTCATCTTCCAGCTGTTGGAGTACTTGGTATTTGTTGGATACTGTGATTGAAAATGTTTCTCTTATTTCCTGATTTCTTAGATATCCCACATTATACTGTTGTCTATAGCTATATGCTGTTGTAAATTTCTTGAGTTTTAATTTTGTTTTAGCCAACAGAAGATGGTGGTCTGATACAACTTCTGCTCCTCTGCATACTTTCACATCATGCAATGATGACCTAAACTTCTTGCTTATGCATATGTGATCAATCTGATTCTCAGTTCTGTGGTCTGGTGATATCCATGTTGCTTTATGTATTCTTTTATGTGGAAATATGCTTCCTCCTATAGCTAGTTGATTTGAAGCACAGAAGTTAGCTAATAGTTCCCCATTCTCGTTCATGCTTTCCCATTATTTCTTCAAAGCCAGTGTTGTCTGTTTCTATTTTCGCATTTAGGTCCCCGATCAAAATTGTGATGTCCTTTATTTTTTTATTGTCCAAGACATTTTGTAGTCTGGTGTAAAAGTCTTCTTTCACAGATTCTTCTTTATCGTTTGTTGGTGCATAACATTGGATGATGTTTATATTTACTTTCTTTTTGGCTGATTTAAACCTTGCTGTTATAATTCGGGGTCCCATTGCTTCCCATTCTATAAGTGCTTTCTGTGCTTCCTTGGACAGTATTAGAGCCACCCCTTCACTGTGGTGGGCCCTTTCCTCCTCATGTCCTGAGGACAACACCATTTCTCCTGTGATCAATCTCCTCTTGTCTATACCTTTCCACCGTGTCTCGCAGAGACCCAGGATATCAATCCTATAATTTGACATTTCTGCTGCTACCTGTGCAGTTTTCCCTTGTTCACACAGAGTGCGAACATTCCAGGTGCCAATCCTGGAGATTTTCCTAGACGAAAAAAGGTTAGTCTGCAACCCAGACTCCTTTCGGCTTTCTCTAGGTTGCTTCATGCGGATCCTTTCCAGAGGAACTTCTGTCTTGGGCGGCTGAGTTGATTTATATTCTTTATTTGACTTGTCCATGTTTGTTGAAGTTTTTGTGGTAACAAGTTTTTTTACGGTATGGGGTAACCAGCCCCATGGCCAACCCTCCTTAGTCGCTTTTTACGACATTCCTGGTAGCAGGGCCGGATTAAGCTAGTGTGGGGCCTGTAGCATATGTTAAGAAAGGGGCCCTATATTTAAAAAAAAAACAATAAAACAACACAAACATATTTGAACACATACATTTTTAATTTGCATAGTAATTATCATTATCAATTAATTCGTGCTTGTAATCCTATAAACTTGCCACTCATGTTGCTGGCGTTGTCATAACTTTGACCACGGCAGTCTTTAATATCAATGTCATTTGCCTTTAAAAAATTAAGTAGACTTTTAGTAAGCTGTTCAGCACTATGACCTTCCATATCCAAAACTGTCACAAATCTTTCAACTGGTCCAGATGGCAAAACATAGCGCAGAGTCAAAGTCAGCTGGTCCATATTAGATATCTTCTTCTTCTTCCGTCCTTAGCCACCGACCGTCAAAGCAGTCAGTGGCCATTACGCCTAGTGGCGTCTTAGGGCAACAGCAGATAGGTTTTCTTTGCCATTGTTTCCCATCACGCCTATTGGCGTCTTTAGGGCAACGGCAAATCAATCCATTTGCTGTTGTTTCCGTAATCGAAGTGACTGGCAAACGGGTGATCAGCCCGTTGGTCCATATTAGATATATCTGGAGTAAAATCCAATGAAACGGAATAATACTTGTATTTCTTCACTTCACAGAGAATGTGATCCAGTATGCTGGATCCAATCAGATTGATGAATTCCTCACACGTTGCTTTAGATAGATATGATGTATGTCCAAATCCTTTGTTTGCATGAGTACTTATATGCTCTGCCAGAAAAGGGTCAAACTTGGCCAGTAATTCTAACAACCCTAAGTAATTCCCGTTATAAGGGTACCGGTACCCAACAATTTCATCACTGCCACGAAATGAAAGGCCTCGTTCTGCTAAAAACTTCACAACTTCAATTATTCGCTCTAGACGTTTGTGCCAATACTTTTATAGAATGTCCATTTGTTTCACAAGATGGGAATCGACACGTTCACCTTTGTTTTTACGCATCAACATTGAAATTAAAGCTTGTCTATGTGAGGAACTTTCTTCATGTCAACGCAATAGATTGCTTGCATTTTTCCAGTCATTAAACCCTTCCGCAGTAAACTTTGATGAACATTCTGAACTCATAAGCTTGCTTGGAAAACAGAATAGGCGCCCTTTACTTTCTGAATAGCATAACCATTTTCTTGCATGTTGCTTGTTTGTAAGTTTATGAATATGTGTAAAATAAGACTTCTGACAGTATCGGGTTTTCTTTTCAGTGTCATACAATCGCACGGATGAAGAGAAGGCATTATCAACATGTTGACATTTTTCACTTCCCTTGGATATGCGATATTCACGCTCACAGTCATCGATATTGTTCGGCCAGTCACCAATATCATTAGAGTACTTCTTCGTTTCACTTATTCTTTCACATTCAGACTCAGTGTAAACTGGGTTTTGCTGTATGTTTTCTGCTGCACTAGTACTAGTTGTTCCTGTACTTCCAGCTTCAGCGGTTAGAGTACCACCACCATGAACATCAAAATATTCTGTCAGCTTACGTGTTTTTGATATCACAAGTTGATCTCTTATTTCTTTTTCTTCCTTCGCTTTACGTTTTTCACTTCCAGAAGCATAATTACGTCCAATATCTCTGTGTCTACTGCTCATTTTTTGAGTTTTCTAACCTTACAAATCAAGAAATTTTAATCAAGATCGAAAGAGAGTGCGAGCACGCCGTATACCTCAATTAAAACAGGAAGTTTCCGTTTCCTAAATTCTAGTTTTTATTGTTAATGCAAATTCATTTCACAAAGAACGAAACAAAATTAGAGGGGCAGTCGCCTAACTCGAGCTTTCCAGCTCTTTTGGCCCAATGACATGTCATTGCGAGGCTGGGGGGGTCAGTGGACTTTCCTTCCAACCCGGTCAGGAGCTTCGCTCCTTCCCATCAACGCTCGTATTAGAAGATGACCAAAAAATTATGTACATATTTATTGGCGCGGGGCCCCTAAAAGCGCGGGGCCCATTGAACTTGTTTTGTTTTGCTCTGCCTGGTATGCGATACCGGTTCAACACCCATATGAGTTACTTCCGGCCTCGCTTTTTCCTTTTTTTTTTAAATTATATTTTCCTTATAGAGGCCCCCACTACTTTTAACAAATCTTGGGACTGTAACGAACACTTGTTTTTTTTTTAATAATTTTTTTTTTTTACATATGTATTAATTTAAAAAACAAAAAACATCGTAAATCCATTGGTTTTTTTTCTTCTAGTTTTTACCTTCTCAAAGTTTGGAGAGGGTCCCAAAATAACTTAATAGCCTATGGCGTCTGAAGTACTTAATTCGACCCTGGGTCATGTACACGGACCCCCCAAGAGGTCCGTGGACCAACTGTTAAGAAACCCTGCTCTATGTTATGTGTGTGTGCGTTTTTCAGATTAAGATTGTGTCGTTATTGACGATGGCTTGTATTTGTGTTTATTTTTCTTTTAATGTGTACAGCTTCTCTCCAGCATTCTACAGAATAACCACACGGTCTTTTATATGTGGACATGCGCCCTAATATAACCGATAGACCGTAGGTCTAGGTTTAACAGGCCTCGCCAAAACGAGGCAACATTTTTATTGAAATTTTTTTTTTAAGTGCGGCTTTTCACGACCTCATGTATGTAATCTTTTCAAAGAACGTTGTAGCCTACTACCTCGTGTTTTTTTTTTTTTTTTTCGAAAAGATATGTAAATATTGCAATTCATTAATCTGGGAACTCCCTAGAGTTCAGCTATCTGTACAATGACAGTTTATGGTAATCGACGTCGAGTTCGATTTTCACGCAAAACTCTTCCTCCGTACCGTCGTTTGTAATTTTTTTTTTTTTAATTGCTTCATCGTAGTGCTTAGAAATCGCAGAAACCCTGAGGCTTCAGTGTGCTCTGAGCTTTTAGGCTCTTGAAGTCTTGGTATTTTCCACAGGCAGCTATTCAGATAGCACCTGAAGAAGTTATTTCAGCACTTTAGAATGGACTAAGCGGGGCATCAAGATATATGTACGAGTTATAAACACAGTACATCCTGTGACCATAGACATGGAAAACAAGCGAACTCCAGCTGTTGGGGGTGATTATTCCGTTCGTCATGAAATCCACACTGTTCTGTCTTCAAACATTACCAATGTACTCCAGCACAGGGACAAATCTATTGCATATTTAAATCTACCAAACACTGCTGCGCCCGTGTGTTACCGGGACCCGAAAGGAGAGCAAAGAATAGTAATACTGTTCCCTATCATGCATGCCGTAAAAAGCGACTTAGGTGGGTTGTGCATGGGATTGGTTACCCCATCCTGCAAAAAAAAAAATGTTAAACCACAAAAACATCTACAAACATGGACAGATCAATTAAGGACAATAAAACTCAGTCGACCAAGACAGGAGAAGGTCCTCTGGCACAGAGGCGCATGACGCAACACAGAGAAAGCCAAAAGGAGTCTGTGTTGCTGACTAACCCTCTTTCTTCTTGGAGAACCTCCAGATTTGGCACCTGGAATGTTCGAACACTGAATGAGAGATAGAGGAAGACCCAACGAATACATGGGAAAGACAACTGGAGACCGGCAAGAAGAAGATGAAGAATACAGACATAGAGCAAATGACACGGGACAAAAAGACGTGGCATAAGTTTGTTGAAAGCCTATGCTCCTTTGGAATTTGAAAGGTGAAAGGAGAAGAAGGAACACTGCTGCAACGAGAAGTTGATGAAGCATAGCAGACAATACCCAGAACTTGACGCCACAAAGAAAGATTTAGTTGCTAGTCAGTATGAACTTAGGATCCAAATTGGTCAGTGATGCGCAATACAAGACTCAACATGTCTCTTAGCCTCTCCTGCCCACGTCTACCTCACCTACTCGTGGTGGACCCCGTTATACCCAGTAATCTTGCCGAAGGTTGGGTATTAACCCCAGCGGGAGGCAAGATGGGACAGCAAACGAGGTAAAGGCGAAGTCAAATCCCCCAGCCAGAGGGGGAGGCATGAGCACACTCTGCCTTAAGAAACAGGTGCTGAAGTCAGAGGTACCAGGCCAGGAGGCGCACCAGCAACCATGGTACCATGCAACCCGCCTTGGTTTAATATGTCTACACAACAGATGTCAAAATATTATCGTTATGGTGCTCGCCCTGTGAAGTCCCTCCAGGCAGGAGCAGTGCCGGATTCTGAGCCTCGACAGAATCCACCCTCAGCTACTGGAGGTCCCCTTAGTCTGCCTAGTGGAGCCAGGAGGCGGAAGGGGAAAGTAACTGGCCAACCAGATAAGACGATGACCCCTCTGAATGTCATGCATTGGAATGCAGAGGGAGTCAACAACAAAAAGACTGAACTAGAGAATACCCTATTTCGGAAAGAAATCAGCATATGCTGCATACAAGAAACCCACCTACAGGAAGGAAAACATTTTAAGATACGGGGCTATCAATGCTTCAGAGTTGACAGAAAAGATCGGAAGAAGGGGGGCATACTAACACTGATAAGGAATAACCTCAACGCTATAGAATCCAAGACATATAAAGAAGGTGCAGAAGACCAAGTAATCCATCTTAAACATAACACCCTGGAACTAGATCTCCTAAACTTCTACTGCCCCAGTGAAATACCACTGAACATGGCTAGTATAGACGTCCCCAGTGGCAACTTCTTAGCGGTGGGAGACTTCAACAGCCAACGCAAGGGCAACAACTGCTTGAAATTTATAGTCACTTTTCTCGGTAAGCATTTGTCTTCTCGCGTTGGTATCGAATGCAGTTAAGTTTGAGCTGTGGTCATTTTGCGCTGGACTGCGCATGACTTGTCTTGCTTTTGGTCGATCGGTTTCCGCCCACCACTAGTGGAGTGAGCGATTTGGAATGGCGAAAGAGATGCCTCGTTGAAGAGGGGATCTCCGCTATTTTTTGTTCTGTCAGGGATGTGTAGTCCTCTTAATGGATATTTCGTTTATTCGAGATAATACCTCTAGTGTTTCCCACATGCCGGGAGGCGTGATATTTCTGTGTATTTCATGAAAGCAAGGTAAATTAACATTTTCATTAACTCTATCGATTTTTGGTCGTGAACGATTTCTGGTTCATAGCCTGTCTTCGAAAGTCGTCGTCACGAGATGTTTTTTCCCAGCTCACATGTCGCTGTATTGTGCTGCATCGGTTGATGCAGGTCCCAAGGACTATTACTTGCTACTTGGTTACCTGAACTAGGTTTGAAAAACCTTTGTTATCTAGAGGATATTTTTGAGGACATTATTTATACTTCGGCAGACGTGTCTGTCTTGCTGAAGTCAGACTAAGGAGAGTGAACTGATCTCATACATCTGGTTATCTCCTGGCTGTTATAGAAAAGGATGGAGTTTTTCACCTGACTACATTTACAGCACTATGAAATATAACATGCATCTGACTCATCATTGTAATGCTGTCTACCGTCTATTGCTGTATTGAATGTTGCTGTGATAATGACTGTTTGATGTGTCTACATATTCGCGTAACCATTTTGTCACTGTGGCGTCCACAATAAATAATGAAGAAAAACGTCAACGGCTGTTTCAAGAATCATTGACTTTATACGTCGTGAGTTTACTGACGTCCTATGTGGATTGCCCTGTTATTTTTGTATGAACATTGTTTTGACTGAACACATCTGCACACTACACAAAACCAGACATGCGGATACCATCCATCATCATATGGCATCACGCATCATTTGGTGGCCATAAGCTGGTTTGATTCTGGTACCAGCAAACACGGGGTCCCTTACCCACTTCATTTTCAACAAGAATTCATCAGCATCCATCAAGAAATTAACATTCTTCAAGACAGTCAACATCTTCAAAATTTTCAAAGTACTCGGCGTTGCCCGGTAAAAGTCAAAATTTCAACTTTTTGACGGAAACAAGAATTTGACAGTACCCGGCGTTGTTACATGTTGCCGGATAACTCGGACTGCTGTTATCTTTTACGCAAGTCAAGCAAGTTGCTGCTGTCAAGGTTCCAGTGCTGTCGTTTTTGTGAAGGTCAAGTGCCGGTTGAAACGGGTTGTTTTCTGAAGAAGGCCAAGTACCGATTTCCATCAACTTACTTTTGGATTAGAAGGTCAAGTGCCGAAACAACTCAACACACAGTATTTCAGAAGCTCTTGTACCATCGTGTTAGCAGTGGAAGCAGTTCAGATGTGCCATCATCGTTGGAGCTTCGCTCTTTAGGACGTTGATTGACATCCGTTTTTCTGCTGTTCTACGATTGGAAGCCTATAAGTTAAGTGGCCTGTTTGTATGTAAACTGTGCCCTTATACTTCTGCTGAGTCTTCTGTGTATCATCTCATTCTATATGTTATATGTCTATATGTTATTTGTATATTTATATGTTTATATTTCAGCGGGTTCTCGGTTGGGTGGTGTCTCCGTTAGATTATGCCACGTCATAGAGGTCGTCTGTTGTGAGCGTTTTCTGTAGGGTTTGCAAATTTCCGATACTGGAATTTGCTAAGCGACTTCTGTTGCTATTTATGTTAGCTGTGATGACATGTTTTAATATTGTTTTCTTTATTATTTCGCATTCTTTAGTTTTGTTTTGATTTGTTTGTATTTGTTAGCCTACTCTTGTCTATAATTTAGTTTCATACAACATTTTTGTTTATACACTGTGGTGTCATGTATTTTGTTTAATTCTATCGTAGATATCGTCACATTTTTTGTGATATTTCATTAATTTCTGCTTTATTTTTAGTTGATTTCTGCGAACGTTTTTGTATTGTTGCTGATCTTTGTTATTGTTTACATTGTTATTGTTTACATTGTTTACATTTTCAATGTTTACATTCTGCATGTGTTTACATAGTCATTGTTTACAGTTATAGTAATTAGTTAATGGGCTATGCTAATGCACTGTTACTACTACACTGATGATAAATGAATGATGAATAGTGTTGTGCACTATTGAATGAGAAGTGCATTTATGATCAAGAATTGATTGGTGATATTTCATATACAAGTTCTTTGATTGGAGACTTGTTTCCCACAGAGACTGGGATAATATAAGGTGATGTGAATATACAAGTGCTTAATTTAAGACTTGTTACACTTAGGTTTGAAATAAATTAGTTAATTATTTCAGGTTTTGGACGCATATGTTAGACAACATGTCTACATTTGAGCACTTTATTGAGCAGGGTAAATTGCTTGGGAAGACTGGTGATAAGTTAGAAGAATTTGCAACTGCTCGATATGATAAAGCAATGGAAGCTGAACAAAAGAAACTGCAGATGGAAGCTGAACAAAAGAAACTGCAGATGCAGGTGGATGAAAAAAGATTCCAAATGGAAATGGAAAAACAAAAAAGGGAATCAGAAGCTGAGGAAAGAAAACTCCAGCTAGAGGCTGAAAATAAAAGACTTGAAAAAGAGGCTGAAAATAAAAGACTTGAAAAAGAGGCTGAAAATAAAAGACTTGAAAAAGAGGCTGAAAATAAAAGACTTGAAAAAGAAGCTGAAAGACTTCAAATAGAGGCTCAGGCTGAGGAGAGAAGATTACAGAGAGAATCTGATGAGAGGAAAGAGAAAGCAAAAATGGAACATGAAGAAAAGGTCTTAGCTTTAGAGTTGGAAAAATTGAATTGATGAACATGAGTAATGGTAATGATTCAAACAAGGGTTCATCTTCTGGTAAGGCTAATAATGATACTTTTAAGATTAAGTTACCAACATTTAGTCCTTCCAGTGATGACATAATGTTCTATCTGGACAGATTTGAACAAGCATGTACAGCTCATGACATAGACAAAGCAAAATATGTTTATCAGTTATCAGGGATACTGACAGGTAAAGCTCTAAGTATATTAAATATGGTGGATGAACCTGACAAGAACAATTATGAGGTTGTCAGGGCCGCTCTGTTAAAGAAATATCAGCTTAACGAAGACGGCTATCGTCTACAATTTAAAAACATGTTACCTGAAAATGGAGTTGAATTCTCCGAGTTTATTGCAAGAATACGCATTACTTTCTCACGATGGGTTGAACTATCTAAGACGGAAAAAACTTATGAAGGACTTATGGACTTAATACTTAGAGACAAAGTCATGTCGTCTGTCAATGAGTCTTTCCTTGCTTTCCTTCATGAACGTAAACCTAAAACAATAAAAGAAATGGAAGATTTCTGTTGCCAATACGTAACTGCGCACCCACACATAACCATGGGTAACTCTAAGGTGAAAGAAGGTTTACCAGTTGCTTCGGCAGCTCCGTATGGTCAAAACTTTGCTCGTAGATTCCAACAAAATTTTGATAGAAAGAGCAGCGGTAATTTCTGTCAAAATCATGGAAACCAATTTCATGGTGATTCTTCTTCGAAGAATTGGAGACAACCTGATAGTGGTCGTTACTATCACCCTAATAATTATAGGCATTTCAAAAGAGGATATGGTAATAGAGGTTATTCCTGCCGAAGACCTCAGAACCAAACAAATAGATGTTCGCATCAATGTGAACATGATAGTAATCGTGGAAACTGGAATTCGAACCAGGATAACAATTACAATAGAGACAATAATAACTGCAGAGATAATAATAACTTTGATAATTTCAGAGGTAATAATAGTCGGGGTAGATCTCAACACAAAAAAAAAGAGATATCAGCAGGCTAATGCTGTACAACAGGAAACTGAGGGAGCCTGTAATCATGTTGTTGATAGTAAAAACTTTGACGCTGTCACTGGTTCTGCTTTTGACTTTGAGAGAGCAAACAAATGCCCCCAATGGAGTACTTTATTCGAACCGGGTACCATAACTACTTTGAGTTGTGGTCACCCACTTCCCGCTCTTCCTGCTGCTGTTGCGCATGACGGGAGGGGTTCTTTAATTCTACATAAGGGTCTTGTTAATGATACTCCGGTCTCACTACTTTTCGATTCCGGATGCACCACTATTGGTGTTAGACAATCGCTTGTAGATCCATCTTGTGCTACAGGAAGGGTTATTAAATGTGTCACATTTGGCGGCACTCTAGAAAAATATCCTACTGCTGTAATTCGCATTGCCACTCCTTTCTTTACTGGAGATGTGCATGCTTGTCTCTTCCCTAATCCTATTGCGGACCTTATTATTGGTCGTATTCACGGAGTTAGGGAGTGTACCCCACAGCAGATTGCTGCTTGGGAAGATAATAACATGCAAGCTACAAATGCAGTAGTTACAAGAGCACAAGCTCTACAAACACCCGAAACATCACTGAATAGTGATAATGAAGTTGATAGCCAAGATAGTCACTTAGTAATCACTCGTGACTCTTTCATAAAATTGCAAGAAGAAGATCCTTCTTTAAAAAAATTCTTCGTTCTTGCGAAGAAAGGGATCCGAATCAGGATTACAAATAGAAAATCTTGGATTGCAATGAGAAACGGCGTACTTGTACGTATGGTACAAGATTCGACTACGTCGGCACATTCGCAAATTCTTGTTCCCAAGAGCATGAGAGTGCAAATATTACAACATGCTCATGACTCGCAATGTGCTGGACATATGGGTTTTTCCCGTACGAAGTCGAGAGTCCTTGCGGCTTTCTTTTGGCCTTTTGTCAATAAGGACATTCGTATTTACTGCCGATCATGCAAGGTATGTCAGGAGGTCAAATCTAGAGGACCACGACATGCTGCGCCTATCCAGGCTGCTGACATTCCTATTCGGCGGTCCGTTTCAGAAAATGGCCATAGATATTATTGGCCCTTTTAAGGTCAAGTCGGCCAGAGGACATCAGTTTATCCTTACATGTGTCGATATGTGCACACGTTGGCCAGAGGCTATTCCTCTTAAGAGCATATCTACTACAGATATCGCAGATGCTCTTTGGTTGATATTTTCTCGCTTGGGGTTCCCCAGAGAAATATTATCAGACCATGGCACTCAACTCATATCTGACACTATGTCACAGGTAATGTCTACCTTACATATTGAACGATCTCTCAGTAGTATCTACCATCCTATGTCTAATGGGTTAGTTGAGCGTCTGAATAGAACGCTCAAGACTTTGCTTGGTAAGATAACTGAAGATCATCCTCAAGATTGGGACAGGGTTTTACCCGCGGCTCTCTTGCCTATAGAGAAGTCCCTAATGAACACACAGGATTTTCTCCCTTCGAACTTGTCTTTGGCGCGCGTCCGCGTGGCCCTATGTCTTTATTACACGATCTCATCACTGCCGATGATATTAGCGATGAAACTCAATCCTCATATGAGTATGTCATTGCTCTTAGACAAAAGATCATTGAGGCATGTAAGCTAGCAACTGCTTCATCAGAAATTGCTAAAGAGAAGGCAAGACAGTTTGCTAACAAGAATAGATGTCTACGACAACTTTGTCCAGGTGACAAAGCATTCGTCCTACTCCCCAGTAGGGAAAATAGACTTCTTATTGCATGGAAAGGTCCGTATGCAATAGTCTCTCGGATTTCCGATGTTGACTATGTGGTAGATATTGATGGAAAGCATAAAACGTTCCACATAAACATGCTTTCGGAATTTCACGAACGTCCGGACTATTTGCTGCCTATTTTCCAGGCAACGGATGATGCTCCTGCACCTCACGGTCATTATTCATCCCTGTCTGTCATACAGGATGAGGAAGCTACCTTCTCTGATGTCAACCTTCACCTTCCAGTGGTTCCATTACATTCCACGGAATCTTGGAAAAACGTTTCTGTTTCTCCTAATCTTTCTGGTGACGAACATCGACAAGTCTCGTCGATGTTACAAACATTTCAGGATGTTCTCACTGACATTCCTGGACACACAGATGTCATAGAACATGACATAATTCTTACCGACAATAATCCAATTAGGGTTAGGCCGTATCCTATTCCTATACACTTTCAGTCGCAGGTGGAAAAGGAATTGGATGAAATGATTCAATTAAATATAATTGAACCATCGACTTCACCATATTCTTCTTCCATGGTTATTGTCCGGAAGAAGGATAAGAACATACGAATTTGTGTTGATTATCGCAAATTGAATCAGGTCACAAAGTTCGATGCTGAACCGATGCCTTTGTTAGAAGATCTACTGATTAGACTTTCTAATTCTAGATTCTTCACTAAACTTGACTTGTCTAAAGGTTATTGGCAAGTGCCTTTAGCAGAGCATGCCAAACCTCTTACTGCTTTTTCTACACCTAGGGGTCTATTTCAATGGAATGTTATGCCTTTTGGTCTCATGAACGCCCCTGCCACTTTCGTTCGCATGATGCGTCGAATTCTGTCACATCGTTCGGATGTCATCGCATACTTAGATGACATCTGTCTCTTCAGTGATACCTGGGAAGATCACTATTTAGGGTTATGTGACTTACTGTCCACTCTACGTGAGAATAATTTGACAGCAAAACTTCTAAAGCTTTTGTTGGTTTTGGTGAAATCTCTTTCCTGGGTCATCGTGTTGGTCATGGTCTCTTGAAGACAGAAGACCACAATACTTCCAAAATACTGAACATCTCTGTTCCTAAAACGAAGAAACAAGTTAGGAGTCTCTTAGGTTTAATTCAATTTTATGGGAGATTTATTCCAAATTTATCTTCGATCATGGCACCTCTCTCAACATTGTTGAAGAAAGGTTCGCCTAATCTGGTCCGTTGGTCTGAAGAATGCCAATCTTCACTAGACCAAATCAAGGAGTCATAACACACCTATATTACTACAATAGATTAGCACATCTGTACTCACTTTATATGTACACACTATCGTGCTTTGTTGTCATCTTCTTCTGTTCGTTTTTTAAGATGATAGAGGAGGACTGAGTAGTTAATATAAGGGCCGTTAGTTTACTAAACAGCCACAATTATTAATAATGTATTGTACCTTATGAAGCATATTAGTTATTAATTAGCATTATATTGCTTGTACTTTCTCAGAATGTCATTGTTGAGCTGAGGACTTACCTTACTAGTATCAAGCATGACGAGTTCTAGATTGTGTACTTACCCTCGGAATACCAGAGCATATGTCCTGGATCGTCATGTAGTTTAACTTTACTATGTACTTATGTCATTACATGTCAAAGAATGTACTATTTAAATTTTCCTATTAGATTTGTACATCCATTTTTAAAGACAATATTAGAGTATGCTGTTTAATGATGATTATGGTAACTTGCATACGTATATTGTGTTTACATGCTAACGTGATGTGTGTTGGTGACACCTCCCCGATGTGAATATTTTTTGGAGACATATTTATTTTTCTGTTGAGGTATATCCTCACCAGACACTCTATAATTAGCCTCATGTTAGGCAATTTAATTAATTATCAGCGCATAATTCGTGCGTTTTGAGCCGCTTATCGCATGCTCTTTGATATTTAAAAAAAAAATATGTTCCACATTTTTTTTTTATCGGGAGGAGGTGGTGATATGTTGCGTGATAAATTCTCGCAACATCGTTTTTTACAATATCTATTTTATAACGCAAGGGCAACAACTGCTTGAAATTTATAGTTACTTTTCTCGGTAAGCATTTGTCTTCTCGCGTTGGTATCGAATGCAGTTGAGTTTTTGAGCTGTGGTCATTTTTTGCGCTGGACTGCGCATGACTTGTCTTGCTTTTGGTCGATCGGTTTCCGCCCACCACTAGTGGAGTGAGCGATTTGGAATGGCGAAAGAGATGCCTAGTTGAAGAGGGGATCTCCGCTATTTTTTGTTCTGTCAGGGATGTGTAGTCCTCTTAATGGATATTTCGTTTATTCGAGATAATACCTCTAGTGTTTCCCACATGTCGGGAGGCGTGATATTTCTGTGTATTTCATGAAAGCAAGGTAAATTAACATTTTCATTAACTCTATCGATTTTTGGTCGTGAACGATTTCTGGTTCATAGCCTGTCTTCGAAAGTCGTCGTCACGAGATGTTTTTTCCCAGCTCACATGTCGCTGTATTGTGCTGCATCGGTTGATGCAGGTCCCAAGGACTATTACTTGCTACTTGGTTACCTGAACTAGGTTTGAAAAACCTTTGTTATCTAGAGGATATTTTTGAGGACATTATTTATACTTCGGCAGACGTGTCTGTCTTGCTGAAGTCAGACTAAGGAGAGTGAACTGATCTCATACATCTGGTTATCTCCTGGCTGTTATAGAAAAGGATGGAGTTTTTCACCTGACTACATTTACAGCACTATGAAATATAACATGCATCTGACTCATCATTGTAATGCTGTCTACCGTCTATTGCTGTATTGAATGTTGCTGTGATAATGACTGTTTGATGTGTCTACATATTCGCGTAACCATTTTGTCACTGTGGCGTCCACAATAAATAATGAAGAAAAACGTCAACGGCTGTTTCAAGAATCATTGACTTTATACGTCGTGAGTTTACTGACGTCCTATGTGGATTGCCCTGTTATTTTTGTATGAATATTGTTTTGACTGAACACATCTGCACACTACACAAAACCAGACATGCGGATACCATCCATCATCATATGGCATCACGCATCACCATTCCAAAAGCTGAGGATACAACCAGCTAGATAGAAGGGGCGAAGAGATAGAAAACTGGCAAGACGACAATAACCTAACCCTTCTAAACAACCCTAATGATCCTACAACCTTTTACTCCTGAAGATGGCATAGCACCTTGTCGTGAAACATTCTAAATCCACATATATAAATTAAAAGGTAAATGTAAAGCCTAACACATAAATCCAATAAAAGGAAAGAGAAATGGTAAAAGTACAGTGCTGTCACAATGGCGTACAAAAATCCCCCTTGTTTTCTACTTCGTCTGCAAATTGTAACGTTTCCACGTTGATAGTAAAGCCTACTGCATCACTATACGCTTTCTATAATAGAACGTGTACTGCATTTCTAAGAAAACTTTGAGATAGGCACACCGCGTAATGACCTAAATTAATACTTCCATTAATTTCATTTTATACATGGCGTGATGAAAAGACAGATGAACTTAGGATAGAAAGAAGGGAGGGCTGAAAGCAGGAACGCATGCAACCCTAACACGCGTCTCGCGATATACAATTAATGCCACCCTCCCCAAGCGAAAGGCCAGAAGCAATACTTTTTTCAGATGGACAGTGATAAAAAACACTACCCATACGAGAGTTAGGTTTAAAAACTTGAAAAATGCTTATTGGGAAACATGACATTATACTGGTTTACGTTTGAAATCCTGACAGTACCCAGACACCACATCGTATCGAAGTGAACAGGAGGTAGAAGAAAATGCACATTTTGAACGCAGCCACCTAGCTCCCTTAAATTTATATAATTGGGTTCCTTAGGACTTGCTGACAAAGAATATGTTAAACGTTACGCAAATAGTCTAGGAATTAACAAATTATAGCCAAAATAAAATGGTGGTGCTGTCAGACAACACCAAAATCAGAATTGCGCAGTGGCAGGTTTTGAAACCACCATTGTACGGGAAATGGGCCACCATGTAAAATCCTATTTGATTGGATAGAAATAAATGTAAGGCTAAACACGATTAGTCGGACTATAAATACTAATTTTTTGTTGTTAGGGAAACGTGAGTAGGGGTACTTTTTTTGAAAAGCTGTGTAAACATGGCCCGATTGGGTAGACCCGCCAATATAGTCAATTAGGAGTGTCAGGTCAGTGCCACATGTTAAAATAAACTTACTAAGAAACAGTGCGTTGAGAGCCAGATCATAGTTCTCTAAATAAAAGCCTGGGACAGAGGCGGATCGGAATTTGTGCCATATTTTGTGCCATTATTCATCGCCAGTCAACGTATCTGTGTAATATTTCCATGAATTGTGGGACTGTGGTCCTAGTTATTGAAGCAGCACCTGGTCTGAGTTTTGCTGAATCCAGAGGCTGACAGCATACTCCTTGGTCCAGATAGCGACCAGTGAGGTGTCTCCAGAACACAGGAAGTAATCGAGCAGAGGAGTCTTTTCCTGCCACCATCACGAAAGATAAGCTTCTGTGGCCAGAGTAGCTCAACATTATGTGCCCCCTCAAAAATTGACATTTTGTTAACCACAGAGGGACACTTAATTGGTTCAAATGACAGGAACTGTGAGTTTCCCAATACTATTTCCCCGATAATCAAACACTTGAAGTCATGATGAAAAACAACAACCAAGCTTGAACAAAACCAGTATTACCTCATATTACTACTGCACAAATTACACACATAGAATAATAATAATAAACTATGTCAATACAAAACTGTGTAAATAATACTTGTAATTACATTTGATTGTGATTCCTGGTTCACTGTGTAGTTGAATCAGGATATCCATTATTGACAAGAATTAATACAGATATTTTTAAACGTAATCACTTGACTCATTTAAGATAGTCTTATAGATTGTTATATGTGTGTGAGTGTCACAGTGTTGTAAAGTGTTGTGGAATAAATTAAATTGTTTATCTGTCTGTTGTTGTTGTGACTTACACTTCATCACTTTCATAACCCTAGACATTTAACGTAGTCATCACAATATTCCAGAATAATTCTGACTGAGGTATAATATGTGGTAGCAAGTAAGGTCATCTGTAATACACCACACTTATTAGATACAGTCGGCGTCTGTGGCCTAATGGATATGAACGCAGTTTCATAATCCAGATATACCAGGTTCGAAACCTGCTGCAGGCGGTTTGGTGGCAGATCGCTTTGTGTGGATTTTTAACAATGGTATAAGCGCCGTACCGTTCAGAAAGCAATGGCAAACTACTGAACGTAAAAATTGCCTAGAAAAATCACAAACAGCCAATAAAAGCTGGGGTTGATTGCCACGTCCTGTAAAGGATAAGCAACTAACTTTATTAGATACAGATTCCTTCACAGCTGATCTCAGTCAGTACACTAAGTCCCCTATAAATATTTATAACATCCTACTTTACCACATATATTGGGGTCCTGTCCGGGATTTTGAATCTTTCCCTATTATAAATATTGGGGGTAATTCACTTCAGGGAATAATAAAAATTAAAAAGGTATCCTTGGGTGGAAATAAATAACGTTGAGCTCTCAGTGCCTGTGGTTGTGATTGGATATTTAGTTAGAGATTGTATTGTTTAGTTAGACATTGGTTACATTTACCTGTTAGAAAATGGCGGACCTGGCCAAATTTCGATCTGCTGCTGTGCAGACTGCGAAAGAGTTAGGAATGGACGGGCAAATTATGATTGCTTATGTCACTGCTGAATGTGACAAATAAATTGAACGTGAAGAAAGAAGATTAGAAAAAGAGGCCGAAAGAAAATTAGAATCTGAAAGATTGGCCGAAGATAAGAGAATAGAGGCTGAAAAAGAAATTAAGAGGTTGCAGATTGAGGCTGAGGCTAAGAGGTTGCAGATTGAGGCTGAGGTTAAGAGGTTGCAGATTGAGGCTGAGGCTAAGAAATTGGAGGCAGAAAGATATGACAAAAGATTGGCTGCAGAAAGGGAAGCCGAGGAAAGAAGACAGGCTGCAGAAAGGGAAGACAAGCGATTAGCTGCAGAAAGGGAAGCAGAAGATAAAAGATTACAAAGGGAACATGAGTTACGACTAAGGGAGTTTGAGTTTCAAGGCCATGCTCCTGAAAATGGTGCCAGTCCCTTTACCTCCGATGCTACTGCTAGTCAGGGTGCCTCAACCTCAGCTATGAATTTTCATTTAGATCATTTTGTTGAGAAAGAAGATGATATTGAGAGCTATCTAAATAGATATGAACTATTAGCTACCACGTATAGGTTAGAGAGAGAAAGGTGGAGCTTAAAGTTATCTCAGGGACTTCGTGGGGCAGCTTATGAAGTTTTTGCCAAAATGAGCAGAGATGATCAAGAAAATTATGACATGCTAAAGCAGGCTCTTTTGTTAAGATATGAAAAGAACGCAGAATTTTATAGGAAAAAATTTAGGAATGCTAAACTACTGTCAGGTGAAACCTATCACCAGTTCTCTGCACGGATAGAGACATACTTGGAGAAATGGACTTCTCTGGGGAAAACCCAAGATCTTAAAAAAATGATCCTTATAGAACAATTAAGAGAGTCCATGGCTCCAGACCTGAGAAAGTTTCTCATGGAACAAGGTGCAGAGAGGCTGGGTGAGTTGCTAAATGTTGCTGAAAGGTATCAAGCAGCTCAAGCAGAGGTATCAGGTAATAAAAAGAAACAGGTAGATAATTTTAAGGCACCACTTTTGATCCTAGAGATCAAAACAAAGGTAAGCACCAGTTTGATAGGCCACGGTATGACAATAAAAATAAAACCCCACAATTCGATGAAAGGAAATATGATGAAAGAAAATCTTACAACCAAGGAAAGAGATGGTGTAAAAATTGTAAGATGAACAATCATGACACTGACCATTGTAGAAGGAAACCTCCTCATTGTGCTGCTATGACATCTGGAAAAAAGGGAAAAAGGTCAAACCTGAGGAACTACAGGAACCATACCATCCCCCAGTGTGTGAAGATGTCATCTGTAATGGTGTCACCATAAGGTGTTTATATGATACAGGTTTAGATTATGATTCCGTTGTGAGTTCTCACCTGGTGCAGGCAGATCAATACACCACAGAAACAGTGGAGATTCAAACTGCAACCAAGGATGTAGCTACCATGACACTTCCCGTCGCCCGGATAAAGGTGAAAACGCGATATGTGGAAGGAATCATAAAAGCAGCAGTGATAAATGAGCCAATCTACCCTCTGATATTGGGGTGTAGATATGTCTTCTTGGAGAATCCCAAGAGACCTGTGATATTGGCAACAGTGCAGACCAGATCACAGTCTAAAAAGGAGGAGGATAATCCAATAAATACTCATCCAGATGAGATGAGGAAGGCACAGGCGGAGGACAAGACACTCAAGCCGTGTTTCAAGAAGTTGCCCAAATCTCATACACCTCCAGGCAAGGGAGAATTTTATATGAAGAACAAACTGATTTATAGGAAGGCTGGATCTGAATCCAATGGTCACGGACAGCTGGTTCTTCCCACTTCATATAGGACTAAAGTGTTGGAACTAGGGCATGCGATTCCCTTCAGTGGTCATATGGGGATCAGCGCAACAGGACAGCGAATAGCTTGTCACTATTTCTGGCCAGGAATAACTGAAGATATCAAACGATATGTAAAATCCTGTCCAGAGTGCCAACGAGTAGCACCTAAGCATTGGACTGCACCAGCAACTCTGGGGGAAATGCCCATAGTGGGAACACCCTTTGAGAGAGTTGCCGTGGATCTTGTGGGACCTCTCACTCGAACTAGAGGAGGAACAGCTACATTCTGACTCTGGTGGACACTTGTTCTATGTGGGGAGAGGCGGTAGCCCTGTCATCGATTGATTCTAAGCATGTGGCAGAGGCATTACTCACAATTTTCACAAGGTTAGGCTTTCCCAATCAAATCTTGACTGATAATGGCTCTCAGTTCAAGGGGAAACTAACAGAAGAAGTTTTCAGGATCTTCCAGGCCAAACACTTCCATTGTAGTGTGTACCATCCCCAAGGGAACGGCCAAGTGGAAAGATTTAATGGCACGTTGATATCGATCCTGAGAAAGTTGGCACACGAAAAACCAGATACATGGGACCAGTACCTTCACGCCGCCCTCTTTGCTTATCGGGAGATACCCCATAGTTCAACCGGTATGGCCCCGGCAACCTTATTATTTGGAAGGCCAATAAAAGGTCCACTTGAAGCGCTGTTAAGAACGTGGACTGATGAAAAGGCAGAGGAAAATATTACATCCTCATACCAATATGTGAATGAGCTGACCACTCGTTTAAAAACTGGCTGGAAACTTGCCAATGAAAATTTGAGACAAGCCAGGAAGAAACATGCTGCCTATTTTAACAGAAAAGCTAAAGACAGAGATTTGGCTGTGGGAGAGAAGGTACTGCTTCTTCTCCCCGGTAGTCAGAATAAGTTACAAATTGGATGGCAAGGTCCATATACAGTTCTAGAGAAGGTGTCTAGAACAAATTATAAGATAGATAAGAAGGGGAAAGAAAAAATCTATCATGTGAATCTCCTGAAGAAATATTTGGAAAGAGAAAATCAGGAAGAGACGCACTTGTTGACCTTGTCCATTGCCATGGAGATGAAAAAGGAACTACTTTCATCATTTGAATATCCATTACACCCCTGTGAGACAGCAGCACAGGTGAAAATCAGTACACATTTAACGAAAAATCAGAAAGAGAGAGTGCAACAGGTTCTAGATAATCATACAGAGGTGTTAACGGACCGACCGGGGCATACAAACTTATTGGAATATGATATGAAACTGATAGACCCCACACCTGTCTGTATGAAACCCTATTCGATTCCTTTTGCTAAGGAGAAAGCTTTGAAGGAAGAGATAGACTATTTGTTGAAGGAAGGAATTATTTCACACAGTGAATCTTCGTATAGTTCCAGTGTTGTACTCTTAAGGAAACCCTCTGGAGAACATAGACTCTGTATAGATTACAGGAGACTGAATGCTATTACAGAAGGACAGGTGGATCCATTGCCGGATACCAATCAGTTGTTTGCCAGGCTAAATAAAGCTAAATATTTCTCAAAAGTGGATCTGAGTAAAGGATACTATCAGATTCCAGTAAAGCCTGAGGTTAGACCATATCTAGCTTTTAGTACCTCAGAGGGACACTATGAGTTTAACAGATTGCCATTTGGATTGAAGAATGCGCCTAGTGTCTTCTCTAGAATGATGAGAAAATTATTGGACCCTCTGAATAATCCATGCATCACAAATTTCATGGATGATATCCTTATAGCAACAGAAACATTTGAGGAACACATTGACTCTCTGAACATGCTGTTTAATCGACTTAGAGAAGCGAATTTAACAGCCCGACCAACCAAATGTTGCGTTGGATGTAAAGAATTAGAATTCTTGGGACACACAGTTTATCAGGGAAACATGACCCCTGACCCCAAGAATTTAGAGAAACTAAAGAAAGCCCCGAGACCACAAACCAAGAAAGACGTGAGATCCTTTGTCTCATTATGTGGTTTCTACCAAAAGTATATCAAAAACTTTAATTCCATATGTGCACCGTTAACTGATTTGACACGTAAAGGAAATCCAGATCGAATTACATGGACACCACAATGTGAATTAGCTTACCAGGAATTGAAGGAAAAGCTTACAAGCAAACCTATTTTGAAACTACCTGACTTAAGTCAAGAATTTATTGTAAGGACGGATGCCAGTAATATTGGGTTAGGTGCAACACTGCTACAGAAATCAGATGCATTCATCATCATCAGTTGCCATCTCCACAACGGAGGTTGGCTGTAATGGATCTCCAACGTCTTCTGTCTCTTGTCTTGGTGGTACACTCTGATAGACTCTTTCCCGTCCATCTCTTGATGTTATCTTCCCACTTATAGCGCTGTCTTCCCCTTGCACGTTTACCTTCAACTCTCCCTTCTGTTTGGTCTTCTGCAAGGTGTTATGCCTTTTTATGTGGCCAAAGTATTTTAGCTGCCGAACTTTGACCTCTCTCATTAGTTCTCTTTTCATACCTAGATTTTCTAGGACCTCCTTATTTGTTTTCATCTCTTTCCATGAGATACGCCCCATTCTTCTATATATCCACATTTCAAGAGCCTCAATTCTTTCTTTCAAATGCTTATTCATCGTCCATGTTTCTGCACCATACAGAAATGCAGAATATATATAACACTTTATGATTCTCAGTTTTAATTTATGAGATAACTGTTTGGATGTCAGTATATGTTTCATGTTGTTGAATGTAGCTTTGGCCATTCCTATTCTCTTCTTGATTTCTGTTTCACATCTGCCATCTTCTGTTATTATATGACCAAGATATACGTAGCTCTTGACTTGTTCCAGGATTTTTCCCATTTACGCTTATCTTTAATGTGGGTTTATCGTCTGTTTTGCTAATTATCATAGTTTTAGTTTTCTCAATATTAATGTCGAGTCCATATTCATGACTTATACTGTTCACTTGCTTCACTAGTTCTTGTAACTCCTGTTCGCTTTCAGCTAACAACACGGTATCATCTGCATATCTAAGGTTGTTTATTGATCTTCCACTGATGTTCAGTCCTGGTATTTCCTGTATCTGTTTGAAAAATTTTTTCGGTGTATAAATTAAATAGGCAGGGGGACAGCACACAACCTTGTCTGACACCTCTTTTTATGTCTATGTATGGTGAATAATTCCTTCCGATCTTACTGTGGCAGTTTGCTCCCAATAAAGGTTACTGAGTATTCTTATATCCTTTCCATCAATACCTATGTCTTTGAGGCATTCAATTATTTTCTCATGATGGATTCTGTCAAAAGCCTTCTTATAGTCAATGAAGCACATATACATACTTTTTTGGACCTCTGTATATTTTTCTGCTAATCTTCTTAGGCAAAAATATTGCCTCTCTTGTTCCACTGTTCCGTCTAAAACCAAACTGTTCTTCTTGGATTTCGCTGTCTACTTTACTTTTTATTCTTTCCTGTATGATTTTGAGCAGTATCTTAATTGCATGACTCATCAGGCTGATTGTTCTGAAGTCTGAACATTCTGTTGCATTTGGTTTTTTGGGCAATGTTATAAAAACTGATGTCTTCATGTCGTGTGGTAAATATCCTGTATTGTATATATCATTGCATATTTCTGTGATTGTATCTATACCAAAGCTCTCCAGAGCTTCTATCATTTCAATTTTTTATGTTATCCATGCCTGCTGATCTTCCTTTTTGTATCATATGAATGGCATTCTCTACTTCTGATCTGAGAATGTGTGGGCCTTCATTAGAATCTGGTGATGGTTTTTTTACCTCTGTTGTCCTCGAATAGTTCTTTTACGTATTCTGCCCATCTGTTTGATATGTCTTTCTCATCAAGTAATATTACACCATTTTTGTTCTTGATACAGCTTCCTCCTTGTGCAAACCGCGACCGATTTGATAATTTCTTTATTTCTTCATGCATATCTCTTGTCATGTGCTTCGCTTCCAAGTCTTCTATTTCCTTACATTTTGTTTCTATCCACCGTTCTTTTGCTTCTCTACACATAGTACGTATGTCATTGTCTATTGTTTTATATTCTGGAGTATTTTTTGCTTTCTTTCTTTCTGCCATTTTATTCAAGATGTCATCTGTCATCCAAATTTGATGCATTGGATGGGGAATTAAGCCCAGTGGCATATGCTAGCAGAAAGTTGAATAAAGCTGAAACCAATTACTCAACTAGCGAAAAAGAATGTCTTGCAGTAATATGGGCGATAAAGAAATTCAATATTTATCTGTATGGGAAGGCATTTAAGTTGCAAACGGATCACAAACCCTTGTCGTTTCTAGCGCAGGCTAGACATGAAAATTCTAGATTACTCCGTTGGTCATTACTGATGCAGCCATATGAGTTTAGCATAGAGTATATATCTGGAAAAACAAATCTGGGAGCGGATTTTTTAAGCCGCCATCCGTGTGATGAGAATCACCGTAAGCCCCAGAACTAATAATAAATTTCTCTATGTGTATATAGAATTATAGACTGACATATAACGTCTGTTTTAAGAGGGGAGAATTTGTCGTGAAACATTCTAAATCCACATATATAAATTAAAAGGTAAATGTAAAGCCTAACACATAAATCCAATAAAAGGAAAGAGAAATGGTAAAAGTACAGTGCTGTCACAATGGCGTACAAAAATCCCCCTTGTTTTCTACTTCGTCTGCAAATTGTAACGTTTCCACGTTGATAGTAAAGCCTACTGCATCACTACACGCTTTCTACAATAGAACGTGTACTGCATTTCTAAGAAAACCTTGAGATAGGCACACCGCGTAATGACCTAAATTAATACTTCCATTAATTTCATTTCATACATGGCGTGATGAAAAGACAGATGAACTTAGGATAGAAAGAAGGGAGGGCTGAAAGCAGGAACGCATGCAACCCTAACACGCGTCTCGCGATATACAATTAATGCCACCCTCCCCAAGCGAAAGGCCAGAAGCAATACTTTTTTTCAGATGGACAGTGATAAAAAACACTACCCATACGAGAGTTAGGTTTAAAAACCTGAAAAATGCTTATTGGGAAACATGACATTATACTGGTTTACGTTTGAAATCCTGACAGTACCCAGACACCACATCGTATCGAAGTGAACAGGAGGTAGAAGAAAATGCACATTTTGAACGCAGCCACCTAGCTCCCTTAAATTTATATAATTGGGTTCCTTAGGACTTGCTGACAAAGAATATGTTAAACGTTACGCAAATAGTCTAGGAATTAACAAATTATAGCCAAAATAAAATGGTGGTGCTGTCAGACAACACCAAAATCAGAATTGCGCAGTGGCAGGTTTTGAAACCACCATTGTACGGGAAATGGGCCACCATGTAAAATCCTATTTGATTGGATAGAAATAAATGTAAGGCTAAACACGATTAGTCGGACTATAAATACTAATTTTTTGTTGTTAGGGAAACGTGAGTAGGGGTACTTTTTTGAAAAGCTGTGTAAACATGGCCCGATTGGGTAGACCCGCCAATATAGTCAATTAGGAGTGTCAGGTCAGTGCCACATGTTAAAATAAACTTACTAAGAAACAGTGCGTTGAGAGCCAGATCATAGTTCTCTAAATAAAAGCCTGGGACAGAGGCGGATCGGAATTTGTGCCATAATTTGTGCCATTATTCATCGCCAGTCAACGTATCTGTGTAATATTTCCATGAATTGTGGGACTGTGGTCCTAGTTATTGAAGCAGCACCTGGTCTGAGTTTTGCTGAATCCAGAGGCTGACAGCATACTCCTTGGTCCAGATAGCGACCAGTGAGGTGTCTCCAGAACACAGGAAGTAATCGAGCAGAGGAGTCTTTTCCTGCCATCATCACGAAAGATAAGCTTCTGTGGCCAGAGTAGCTCAACATTATGTGCCCCCTCAAAAATTGACATTTTGTTAACCACAGAGGGACACTTAATTGGTTCAAATGACAGGAACTGTGAAAGTTTCCCAATACTATTTCCCCGATAATCAAACACTTGAAGTCATGATGAAAAACAACAACCAAGCTTGAACAAAACCAGTATTACCTCATATTACTACTGCACAAATTACACACATAGAATAATAATAATAAACTATGTCAATACAAAGTTCATATATATATAAACTGTGTAAATAATACTTGTAATTACATTTGATTGTGATTCCTGGTTCACTGTGTAGTTGAATCAGGATATCCATTATTGACAAGAATTAATACAGATATTTTTAAACGTAATCACTTGACTCATTTAAGATAGTCTTATAGATTGTTATATGTGTGTGAGTGTCACAGTGTTGTAAAGTGTTGTGGAATAAATTAAATTGTTTATCTGTCTGTTGTTGTTGTGACTTACACTTCATCATTTTCATAACCCTAGACATTTAACGTAGTCATCACAATGTTCCAGAATAATTCTGACTGAGGTATAATATGTGGTAGCAAGTAAGGTCATCTGTAATACACCACACTTATTAGATACAGATACCTTCACAGCTGATCTCAGTCAGTACACTAAGTCCCCTATAAATATTTATAACATCCCACTTTACCACACACCTCTGCCCCAGACTTGGCATTCTGCACACCTGATTTGGCTGGGATAGTGGAAAGGGAGATAGGAGAACAACTCGGTGGAAGTGATCATCGCCCTGTATTCATAAAAATTAATAGAACAATTAATACAAGTCCAAGTCAGCCAAGATGGAATTATAAAAAAGCAAATTGGTCCAAGAACATATGGGATGGAAACTAATATAGAAAAAAGCAAGATATTGGTGAATAGCCATAAGAAACATGTTCCGACCAACATTACGTTAAATGGGCAAACGTTAGAAGAAGTTAACACCTTTAAATATCTCGGGTCCACTATATGTAGTGATGGAAGATCAAATAAAGAAATCAAGACAAGACTTGAGATAGCCTCAGCTGCCATGACAAGGTTGAATGTGATCTGGAAAAGTAACATCAGTTTTCCTGTGAAGATCAAATTATACAAATCACTTGTATTATCTATTCTCTTGTATGGGTGTGAGGGCTGGACACTCACTGCAGATACGGAGCGAAGGATTCAGGCTTTCGAGCATAAATGTTATAGAAGAATTTTGCGCATTTGCTATAAAGAGCACAAAACAAATGTCTATGTTAAAGATAAGATAAACACCTATGCAGGCCATCAAGAACCACTTTTGTCAATAGTGAAACGTCGAAAGCTTGCCTGGTTTGGGCATGTAACTCGTCATGACTCCCTTTCGAAAACGATCCTCCAGGGAACAGTCGAAGGTAAACGGAGAAGAGGAAGGCAAAGAAAATCCTGGGCTGATAACATCAAAGAATGGGCAGGACACGGTTTCTCCACACTTGTACGCATTGCTGAGAATAGAGAGCAGTGGAGGACCCTGTCTGTTGATGCTTCCACCATGGCACCCCTACGACCCATGACGGGTTATGGGTTGAGATGATGAGATGAAATTGGTCCATTTACCAACACAGAGCAAATCTGCTTATAAAAGATATTAGGGTACTAGACAGAGACATTAACAGAGTCATCTGGGATTTTAATAATGGAGTACTCAAAGCGGCAAAGGAGACAATACCGAGAGGAACTATGTACCATACTGGTCCAACACACTACAAAACCTACAAGAAGAAATGAATGAAGCAAGGCACATTGCAGAGGTACAACCAACCCATCAGAACCATATCATGCTACAAAAGGCAAAAGCAAAATTCATCAAAGGAAAACTAGAAGCCCAGAGGAGAAGCTGGAAGAAAAAAAACCTATAAACTAAACCTTGAAAAGGAAGGGAGAAAGTTGTGGAAACTCACTAAACAATTGAATGACGATAACAATTCTCAACGACAAACAATTACACTAGACGATGCAGGGAAACTATATACCGGCAAACAAGCAGCAGACATATTTGCGGAATCCTACAGAAATGAAAGTAACATCTCCGTCAATTTACGCAGACAACGAGACATTCGTCAAGAAATAATACACACAAGAATTAATGAAAACAGTCCGGACGTTATGTCCAAACCATTCAATATGGAAGAGTTAAAAACAGCCTTGTGGAAACTTAAAGACAGGAAATCACCAGGCCCGGATGGTATAACCAACGAAATGCTGAAACACCTAGGTGGAGAGGATGATCAACAGAAGATTGAAATGGTACTTGGAATCCGAGAAAATGTTAGTGCCAGAACAAGCAGGGTTTAGAGAGTGCAGCAGCACAGAAGACCAAATCACATACCTGTCCCAGATCGTTGAAGATGCCTTCCAAGAAAAGAAAAAAGTCTTTACCCTATGGATAGATCTCCAAAAAGCTTTTGACAAAGTATGGAAAGACGGGTTAATAGTAAAACTGCAAAGAAACGGAATCAAGGGTAATATGAGAAAATGGATCCAGTCGTTCCTACACAATCGGAAAGCAAGAGTCACCATGGAAGGCCACAACAGCAAGAAAATCCTCCTAAAACATGGAGTTCCTCAAGGCTCAGTATTGTCTCCCACCCTGTTCCTTGTGTTCATCAATGACCTCATCCACGATCTGACACAAGGTGTGAGAGCTGCCCTATACGCTGATGACTTGGTGGTGTAGGTGTAGAAGAACATCTAACTATCGCTAATAAGCGAATACAAAGGGCAGCAGACAACATAACAGCATGGGCAGAAAAATGGATGGTGCAGATCAACGCTGAAAAATCCTCAACAACACTTTTCACGCTCTCAAACAAAGACAAAGCAGGAGAGATACGACTTGGAAATATACATGTCCAAACAGACGAGTAACCGGTGTACTCGGGCATTACATTGAGAATGACATGGAAGCACCACATCGAAAGAACAGAGGCCAAAGCGAGAAGGAAACTTGCCATACTGAGGAAAATAGCTGGATCAAGTTGGGGAGCTAACGAAACACACTAAAGAAAGTTTATACAGGTGCAATAAGACCAATATTAGAGTACGGATCAGCAGCATGGTCTACAGCAGCCAAATCACACCTACAAGCCTCGGATAAGGTACAAAATCAAGCGCTTCGGTTGATCACGGGTGCCATGAAGACCACACCAATAAACGAAATGGAAAAAATCACAGGCATTCCACCTTTATTCTACAGACGAGACACTAAGACCCTGATCCAAGCAGAAACGTACAAGGACATGCCAGCACATCCAATGAAAACTAGATTTAGAGATTTAGCCAGTGGGAGGTTGAAGAGAAGCAGCTTTGTGCATCGGTCCAAAAAACTAATTAGAACATACAAGGATGAACTACCAGACATCACTAAGGAAATAATTCCCACACTCCTCCCAACCCCATGGGAACAACAACAAAATTTCAGCATTAAAACCTCCATAACTACCACCTGCCCCATGGGAGAGCTAAGTACTCTCCAAAGGAAAACAGCAGCATGTGACATGATTGAAGAACTATACCCCAGAGAAGCATGGATCCAAGTATATACTGATGGATCTGCAACCAGAGCAGTGAAGAACGGAGGCGCAGGAGTTTATGTGGTCTATCCAGACAAAAAAAACGAATCCACCTGTTCACCTACTGGAATATTCTGTTCAAACTACTCTGCTGAAGTACAGGCCTTAAGCATTGCTGCAGGAATAATAAATAACACAATAAGCCAATATCAGCAGGTTGTATTCCTTACCGATGCAATGTCAGTTCTGCAAGCCCTCAACAGTGATAAACTGCCAGCGTTAAATAAAGCCCTATGCGAAGTAAATATCAAAAGAAGGGTAGTGCTACAGTGGATACCATCACACTGTGGCATACCAGGAAATGAGAGAGCAGATACGGTAGCAAAAGAGGGAGCAACACAGGAACAAAAAGAACAAACAATCACATTCCAGGAAAAGAAGACCCTTATCAAGGCCGTCAATTGCGAACTGAACATTGGCCCACAGAGACGCACATCCACACAAAGCTGTTTGGGAGTCTTGAAGAACTTTCAACAACAGCAACATACATCCAGAGAACCGGACTTCTTGTGTAGACATTACTAAACAACAGCGAACAAGAAGAAGAAGAAGAGTATGAACTTGACGCCACAAAGAAAGATTTAGTTGCTAGTCATTATGAACTCTTGCCAACATTATCAGCGTTCATTTATTTTTTTATTTTTTGTTTTAATTTTGGTGTTTGCTACGTTTCCACATATCGCACCCATCTCAACTATGTACCATGTGCTGTAGGTTATATCAGGACGTCTTTTTATGTAGCGTAAATTATTTCCAGACAAGTATTTAACCAATATATATAGAAAAAAAGCAAGATATTGGTGAATAGCCATAAGAAACATGTTCCGACCAACATTACGTTAAATGGGCAAAAGTTAGAAGAAGTGAACACCTTTAAATATCTGGGGTCCACTGTATGTAGTGATGGAAGATCAATTAAAGAAATCAAGACAAGACTTGAGATGGCCTCAGCTGCCATGACAAGGCTGAATGTGATCTGGATAAGTAACATCAGTTTTCCCGTGAAGATCAAATTATACAAATCACTTGTATTATCTATTCTCTTGTATTTGGAGTGAGGGCTGGACACTCACTGCAGATACGGAGCGAAGGGATTCAGGCTTTCGAGTATAAATGTTATCGAAGTTTGCACATTTGCTATAAAGAGCACAAAACAAATGTCTGTTAGAGAGAAAATAAACACGAATGCAGGCCACCAAGAACCACTTTTGTCAGTAGTGAAACGTCGAAAGCTTGCCTGGTTTGGGCATGTAACTCGTCGTGACTCCCTTTCGAAAACGATCCTCCTGGGATCTCTAAACGGAGAAGAGGAAGGCAAAGAAAATCCTGGACTGATAACATCAAAGAATGGGCAGAGCACGGTTTTTCCACACTTGTACGCATTGCTGAGGATAGAGAGCAGTGGAGGACCCTGTCTGCTGATGCTTCCACCATGGCACCCCTACGACCCATTACGGGTTGAGATGATGATGATGATTTAACCAGTTAGAATTGACGGGATTTTAATTACAGTGTGCTTTTTCTGTTACGTAACCTAAAGACGGCGCTATTTCTACTTTGGCCATTTCATACATTTACATTAGAGGTCACCGGCGTTAGATCTTTGTAGGAAAAATCATCTGGATACATTGGATATCTTCTTCTTCTTCGTACACTCTCAGACGTCCACTTGAATGTTCTCAAAGAAAGCAGTAGTCAGTTTGAGGCTATTTGAATCCCCGTAAAGCTTTTCCACGAAAGGAGCTGGCGTCGGCCATATGCACTTTCTCTGTACCACATATAAGGGGCAACTTTGAAGCAGATGTTCAGCAGTCATTTTATAAGTGCCACAGTTACACTGATCGGTAGTTCCTATCTTTAGCTTGTTGAATAGATGGTATCTCAATCTGTTGTGGCCAGTGCGGAGTCTGAAGATTACCACTTGTTCTCTTCTGTGGAGCTGGTAGTAAGCATCATTGGATATGAAGCCATAGGGCACCCTTTCAAACATGACATAGGGAGAGGTGAACCAATGAAATGACATTTGATAAATTTGGCCATACACTTTAAAGACGAAAGGTCTCATACCGCCGATGATATCCATCTGTGCACCCACTGATGCAAAACTCTGTACAGAATTACACGAACAAATGTTCCCCTAGAAGTATCGGTAATGTGTATGCTCGGAGAGGTGCTCAATAAATTTCTTAATTATGAAGGAAACTCGCGTAATAGTGCAGCTTCATCCGGCGACCGGATTGGCCACAACAAAGCTTTAGATAGAGTCCGTCGTGATCAACTAATTGAAAACCTTACAACACTGTTGTAAGCATCCTCTAGGTCAATTGCCAGAGCCACTGTTTCTTGTTTACCCTGGAAACCCTCATATACATCGTACGCAAATGTTCCAGCGTTACCCCATGTTACTTTTGTCTCTGATTACCCCACACTGCTTAGCAGCTATGGAATCATCACATTGCAGAATGTCTACGGCAAATTACTTCAGAAGATAGTGGCGAGACAATTAATGAACCACCTTGAAAATGCACACATCCTCAGTGACACCCTGGCGGTTATAAACCAACAAAAGTAACTTCAGATGGAGGGGTTAGCCGGACAGATTTATTATTATTATTTTTTTTTTTTTTTAAACCTTTATTGGGTCAATATTTTACAACATCCATAGTATTTACAAGAGTTACAATTTATATACATTCCAAATAATGTAAAATACATAGTGTAAACTACTCCCCTCCCTTCCCCCTTCCCCTATCCAAAAAAAAAAACAAAAAAAACAAAAACAAAAAAAACTCCCAACAATATCCCAAACAATATCCCAAACAAAATCACAATGACTACCAAAATTTTAGATGATGAAGCAAATGAGGCTATGAACATCGACACCCTACTATGAGATGATTGATGAAGACGTATACACTAAAAGTTATTTATAGTCAAAGCAACTTGCTTTGCATGATGACCCAAAGGCCACAAGTATGATTTTTACATTTTGACATGAAGTATTTACAAACAAAGCTACCGTGCTTTGCATGACAAAAGAAAGGTCAATAAAGGTTTAAGTACTTAAACAACAACACAAAAGTTTCAAATCTGTTCTATTATGTTTTGCGTCATGCGTTCGTATATTTGTGTAAATATTGTACTGTCATAATGTCCATTGTCGTATACAGCTCTGTTCCTACATGTCCATACAAGGTATCTAAAGTCAGCTAACAATGTCAGTAGCTTAAGTTCTATTCGTCTCGTCATCTGTGGTAACGTGTTCATCGTGACTGCTCTATATAAGTTAAGTGTCTGTTGTGAGTGTGGGGCTATTAATTTCCTTAACTTGTTTAAAGTGGGGGCCACTGTCTTACATGTGTAAAATAAGTGGTCTTCTGTCTCTATAATGTTGTCACTACACAGTTTACATTTTGGCGCTGGTCTGTTTGCTTTTGCTGATGATTTGCGATCAATTGGTGTGGAACTGTGTAGTAGTCTAAAGGTGACTTCTTTTGCTTGTGGTTTGATGTCTATTGCATGGATGTTTGTAAAACTCTGTGTGTAATCTGTTATGAAAAGGTTGTACCCTCTTCGTGTGTTCAGAGGTGTTTCTTGTGCTGCAACTAGAAGTTTGTATATAAGTTTGGTGTCTTGTTTTATTAAATGTTTATTCCCTTCTAAATTTTTTAAACATATTGCATAAAAGGGTGGTGGTGTACCAAAAAAATGAGGTTGATTATTGTTTAATTTACAAAGGTTCGATAATCTTAACCCAATATAGTAGTGTGCCAGTGGGTATAGACCCGGGCACTTTATAACTTCTCCTATGTATTTAATTCTTAAAGCTTTTATTTTTGTATTGATATCCTGTAGGGCTATCCCCCCTTTATTTTTTGGTTGCATTAGCGTTACGTGTTTGATACTGTGCCAAGTATTCCTAAAAATAAAGGTCCTAATTAGTTTATTTATTTCCGTTATAATCTTTTTAGGTACTATTTGTATATTTGCTGTATAAATTATTTTTGGCATAATAAAACAATTGACTATAATACTTCTTCCGAAAATGGTAGCCGTTTTATATTTGTAAATTTCTAGCATATTTTGGATTTTCTCTATCAATTTTGTCCATGTTTCTTTATTGGGGTCTTGAGGATTAAAAGAGAAGTTAATTCCGTAAATTTTAATTTTATTCACTACCGTTAATTGAAAAGGGAAATCTGACCTATTGCCCCATTTACCTATTCCCATTATGCTAGATTTTTTAATATTTAGTTTGGATTCGCTAGCGTATCCAAACTCTGTGAAAACCTCTAAGATATTTTTTATAGAATCCTTTGTTGTTGGAAAGAATATCGTATCATCGGCGTAGGCCAGCAATTTTCTTTCCCCTGCACCGGGGACAAAAGTCCCCGAGATATTTGTGTCTTGTCTTATTCTTTCCAACACAGGTTCTAACGTTATTACATATAACAATGGCGACAGAGGGCATCCTTGCCTAACACTTCTCGTTAATTTAAATGTTTTGGTTAAACTATGATTAATCAATATTTTACTTTCAGGTTTTTTATATAGGATTTTTATCCATGATCTAAAGTATTTCTCTATATTATTAGCTTTAAGACTCTTATGTAGGAAGGCATGTGATACTCTATCAAATGCCTTTTCCTGGTCTAAAGATAATATGGCACTCTGGCACTGCCTATCATGTGTGTATGTAATTAGGTCTCTAATGAAATGTGTGTGTCTGCTAATGTTTCTACCATGTACACTACATTGTTGATCTGAATGTATTATTTTGTGCATGTGTGATTTAAGCTTCAGAGTAAGTGCCTTGGCTAGGATTTTGTAATCAGTATTTAAAAGGGAGATGGGCCTAAAATTCTTAATTGACTTTTTGTCATTACTGTCCTTGGGGATTAAAGTAATATAAGATTGATTCAAACTTTCTGGGAGTTCCCCTTTTAAAAAAACTTCTTCAAATGTTTTGATTAGGATGGGACCTAAACATGGGGAAAAAACCTGTAAAATTCTGCTGTTAGCCCATCCGGCCCGGGTGCTTTATCTTTTTGAAAAGTACTAAGGGCCTCTTGCAAATTTTCTAAAGTTAAAGGTTGATCTAGCCTTTCACTTTCCTCATCACTTAAACGTCTTGTGTATTTTAGAAATTTGTCTTGTATGTTTGCATCACTTTCTTCTTTAGTATATAGCTGCTTGTAGTATTCGAAGAAAGCGTGACTAATATTTGTATTGTCTGTGTGTCGTATTCCTTTCATGTCAGTTATTTCGTGAATCTGTCTAATGCGCTGAATGTTTTGCTCTACTGCTAAATATTGCCTACTAGGGATTTCCTGCGTTATAGTGTGTAATTTTGTCCTAAGTAATGCTCCCTGATAGGTATACTGTCTATATTGATCTAACTGCTGTTCTAAGGTGTGTATGTGAGGGTTCGTGTTGTCTAAACTCTTAGTTAAACTAATTGCTTCTTCTAAAATCCCCTCTTCTTTTTTAAACTTCCTATGTATATGTGTAGCCAAAATCTGTGTCCTATCCCTTAATGTATTTTTTAACATGTCCCAATATTGTGCAATGTTGTTATTGCGTAACCTTGTATCAATTGTATTATTTGCTCTGTGTAGTAAGTGTTTTTAAGTAGATTATTGTTAAATTTCCAATGTGGGGATCTCTTTACTTGTTTGTGCGTGTGCCCCGTACTTAAAGATGTATAAACTGCGTGATGATCTGTGAATTTAAGAGTGTTCTTTATGTGGTATATTTTGTGTATATTATAGTCACTAGTGGTGTAAATTCTATCTAATCTTGAAGCCAGTCTAAAATATGGGTTCGTCTTGTCATAATATGTAAAGGTTTGTTTATTGGGTTCTATTTTTCTGTATGCGTCTGAAAGGTCATTGTTACGGTGGGATATATTAGAGGATCATGCATGTATACGCGAATGATAGCAGGTGTTCATTCAGGACATTATGGTCAGTACACATAACAAAGCCGGTAGGTGAACAGGTCCACGGGAAAACATGGTTGACATTTAATACATAAAGTCACTTCACAATAGTATCCATCAACACATCAAAAGTACATAGCAATGGATAAGCGTAGTAGATTATCCCTCGTCCGTCAATAAGTTTCAAACGTTAGACATCTTTACGTGGCATATAATATAATAATGATACACTACTCTCATCGCCACTCAATCCTGGCCGTTGTACTAAAGGTTCGGGCAATCCACGAAAACCAAAGTAATGCGGCAGAAGAAATCAGGGCAAACCAAATATTAGTTGCCTCATATCTCAAAGTTACACTTGTAGTAAATTATGGTATGAACTTCTAGATACGTTCGTGAACCATCTTACACATAACGTGGCGGCCTCCAAGAATCAACAATGCCACAAGATATATTTATAAATCACGCTCCATTATCCCGGAGCCTCGAAAAATTACATCTCTCTCGGAAGCAAACACAAAGACGGAAGCCCAATTAATTTACACACTGAACCCCACGACATGTGACCGAAACGTCACTAGTTGACCGTCGCTCAACACGGATGAACGCTTCGTGCAAACCGTAGTTTGCCTACAGGCGAACACAATTCCTCACATAAAAATGGAAATGTGCTAGCGTGTAGTAGCATGCCTTACTATTTTGACTGCACCCCAAATCTATCCTTAACATATCACCCCCTTCGCGGTGTAAAAAAAAACAAACTTATTTGTTTTTTTTTCCAATTCAAATATTTCCTATGCGGAAATAGCGGCCAAAATTGATTATATCACAAATATTGGGCCACATCGAAATTAATCTAGTCGCAGTCAGTCTGCATAATATAACTTATCAATAAATAACATGATAGATGAATTTGTCATCAGTCATAAACAGTCATATGTCAATAAGTAACAAGTCATATACAGTCGATATTCCAATGATGTGTCAAAAGAATACATAAATGTATGATCAATGTGAGTTTACGATAAACTATCAAAGAAATAGCATGCATATATGAGAATAGTATGAGATACATAAAATAAAATAAAACAAAAAAATTGAAACAAAAAATTCAAAAATGCATGAATTATAATTTTAAAAAAAAAATAATTTAGAAGGTTATATCTCCAAGTAACAATGCTGTCAAAAATCCTAAAATTAAAGCTTAAATGTAATTTAAACATGACATGAATCAAATAAGATATTTGTAACATGACTTTGTATGATAACTGATACAATAGAAAGATGCACCAGAGAAACCACATTAAAAATTGCGTGGTGCAGAATCATGAACTAATTGCAGATCTAGGCAACAGTATCGAAAATAGGCTCCGTTGTCGAAGTTAACAACTTGGCGAGCATCTTCATGTGAATAAAAATAAACGAGTGCTACTTTATCATTAGAGTTTGGAATAGAAAAAAGACACACATATTGGACGTCGGCAGTGTACTGAAAAAATTCAGCCAGTCCGCGCCATGTAGTGCTTGGTGGAAGATTTCGCACTAATACGGTGCGTAAGCGTGTATTGATACCACCATATGTGGGGGTCGATCCCACGAAATTCGCGTTATCAGCACGTAATCGTGCGCTGGGAGGGTATGCCGTCGCAGTGGAATGAGAGACATGGTGATTAATTTGCCGCCTGCTCGTCGTGACTGGCTTAAAAGGTGCATCATACTGCATGGGCTGAGTGTGATGTTTATTGGAAATCGGTCCCATCGGTTTGGAGCTTGTCGTAGATGACTGCTCATATGGTACTGCTAAACCTTCTTTAACAGATGTAATGGGTCTAGTATGACCGGGCAAGTTTGCACTATCATTACCATCAACCTCACATGTAGCAATCAGACTCTTATTAGTATATTTTGCGTCGCCCTTGCCGATCTCATCTGCATTTTTAAGATCAGTCACATTCTTATCATGTCGCCATGACTGATTCCCAGAAGTGGCAGTATTGTCTCTAGAACCTCTGGCATAAGAGTGCTGGCGAGGGAAGTTGTACTTGCCTCGAAATGATTTTACTTTTTGAGGTTGTGATGACTTATTAGAGTCACAATTAGCACCGTCGGCATGTCGTACAATAGGTTTGTCATAACGACTGTAGGACAACAAATTTTTGTGTAACACCACATCTAGCAACCCATCAACCCTTTTTCTTAACTTAGAAATTTCTTCACTTTGTCTTTTATGTTCTTCTTCAAGGTTCACATTTTTACTCTTCTCCTCCGTGAGTGATTTCTCAATTTTAGCCATCTTTTCTTTCTCCATAGTTAATTCTTCTACTCTCTTTTTCTCATCTAATTGTATCTGATCTCTTGCTACATCCAACATGTTAACCTTTGATCTTAAATCAGAAATCTCAGATTTCAGTATTTGAATCTCTGCTACCTGTGCATCACAGTCTATCTTTAAAGCAGTATTAAGCTTAGTTAGTTCACCATAGACACTCTTATCAAATTCCATGACGGACACTTTTTTCTCGTACTCTAATTTTATCTGCTGTAGCTCTCTCGTAAGAGATTTTTCCTTACATTTATGATCCTCTATCGTTTGTTCCTCCTGAACAACGTCGTCGCGTATAGCGCGGTGTATGTTATTTAATACCTGGTCATGTGGCACATGTAGGTATTTTGATAAAAAAAACCGAAGATGCACACGCAGTAATTGTGCCAAGTCCGTGGCAATATTTATATGAGGAATAGAATGAAAATTCCAACTCACAAAGTCCTCCAAGTCTGATGCCGCCTGACATAAAAAACGATCCATCACATATTCCTCAACTGCTGGGCCTTGAAGTCTATTATCCCTACCATCCTGGAACAGCACCTCCAGCACAGAGATCATGTCATCCGTAGACATTTTAAATTCTTATTAAGACTCACTAAGTCTATTAATTATCAGCAAATTTTTTGTTAATATTATATACTGCTGTGCCCTAAAGAACTTACTTAGTTAAGGTAGTCAATGTACCAAATTACTGATGCTTTGCAACAGCATCAATGCAAATGAATTATCAATATTATTGAGCAATAATATCAGAATGTATCATGAAAAAACCAAAACACTGGTGAGAGAAAAAAAAAATAATGCACAAGAACAGAATTGATGGAACTAAACAAGAAGACAAGTACAAGTGACCAAGACAATGTAATAACAGCAGCAAGTAAACGAAAAAGAATGCAAATGGGAAACTAAGGAAAAATAACAAATAGAACAGACTTACTGCTTAAAACAAAACAAAAAACAGGACAGGACCTGTAACAATATATATAAATGTAAACAAGTGATAGAAGGTTAGACTAGCATTACGAACAGAATGGTTGTCAACTAAGGAGAAGAGAAAAACCAAACCAACACACAAAAGACTGACTACTAGAAGGACGGAGCAGCACATCTAAACCAATTAGATCACACTAAACAAGCAGTGAACCAAACGTCGGTGAGTAAACTCAGGCCGGAAATTTCACTGCTTGAGGAATGTAAGCAAAACCTACAGAAACATCTGCTGCGCCGTCATTTTTCCAATGACATGTGTCGCTAACAACAGATTTGTACAAAGATATAGAAACGAAGAAAACGAATAACATAGATATCAAAAAGGCTTACGCCACAGCAAAGATACAAGAGTGTATTAACAGGCACTTATCTTATCGTAATCCGCTCAGATGCAAGTCCGGAAAAAGGTGTCAACACTGGAAAACGCTGTCCCTCAATACAAGTGAAGCACGGATAAAATGTAAATAGTACGCGGTCTCAATCAGATGGGCATCATGAACTGTGTAGATCTTGAAACGTTGTGTTGACTTGGTACAAAATAACTTGACATCGCCGTGGCATAGACTTGAAACTTGAAAGAATCTTATAAACGTTGTGATGTAGACTGGAACACGAAATAAACTTGGAAACTGGTTGGCTTGAAATTGTAATCTTGAACGTTACAGCGAACAATAGGACATGGTTGACATTTAATACATAAAGTCACTTCACAATAGTATCCATCAACACATCAAAAGTACATAGCAATGGATAAGCGTAGTAGATTATCCCTCGTCCGTCAATAAGTTTCAAACGTTAGACATCTTTACGTGGCATATAATATAATAATGATACACTACTCTCATCGCCACTCAATCCTGGCCGTTGTACTAAAGGTTCGGGCAATCCACGAAAACCAAAGTAATGCGGCAGAAGAAATCAGGGCAAACCAAATATTAGTTGCCTCATATCTCAAAGTTACACTTGTAGTAAATTATGGTATGAACTTCTAGATAAGTTCGTGAACCATCTTACACATAACGTGGCGGCCTCCAAGAATCAACAATGCCACAAGATATATTTATAAATCACGCTCCATTATCCCGGAGCCTCGAAAAATTACATCTCTCTCGGAAGCAAACACAAAGACGGAAGCCCAATTAATTTACACACTGAACCCCACGACATGTGACCGAAACGTCACTAGTTGACCGTCGCTCAACACGGGTGAACGCTTCGTGCAAACCGTAGTTTGCCTACAGGCGAACACAATTCCTCACATAAAAATGGAAATATGCTAGCGTGTAGTAGCATGCCTTACTATTTTGACTGCACCCCAAATCTATCCTTAACAGTCATGTTCGTCTAACATAGCCTGAACTTGTCGTACAAGTAGAGACTTTTCTCGTGTCTGCGCTCTCGTGAAGCCTCCAGACCGGTCAAGGTCGGATAGAATACAATTAAAATCCCCCCTAAAATTTTCCTAGTCCCCTTGTAATGTTCCGTTAGTATGTCATGTAATCCGTCATAAAACTTAGGTCTGTCAATTTTCGTCGCTGGTGCATATATGTTGATAAGTGTGTGTATGTCTTGTTTGTTGTGTTTGTTTTGTATTTGTATAATGACAATTCTGCCATCATTGTCAGTTCTGTGATGCACTGCATCCCAATCTTCATTAATTTGAAGGATGGCAACACCAGTATGGCAGGTGCCCCGGGCGAACCAACCATGCTTCAGTCCTAATCTAGTTGTTATTTGACCCGCGTGATAGTTTGTAGTGACACCGGTTTGCTGTAGAAGCAAAAAATCGGGTTTCTCTTTTTTAATCAGTTTAATTACATGGTGCAGCTTATTTCTCAAACCATTGATATTGAGAGATGTTATCACTAGACTGCATGTCGGAGTGGTAAGCAGAAGTTGGCCACTCGCTATAAACTGTCTACCTGGCAAAGTGGCAGGGTGGTCACTTGCCATATCTAAAATATTTGACAAAACGGGGACTGGCAGACCATCTGTCTTTTTTGAATTACAAGGCAGAGTAGTGGTCTGAGGCTGGCTACCCGCTACAGGTGAAATACTCAACAAAGCGCTAGTTGATGGTGTATCATGTGTTTTAAGGATTGTAATAGGCAAAGTAATAGGCTGGTTACTCTTTTCACATGGCTTACACAGAAGAGCGGTGACTGTGGGCTGACCGCCTTCTGTCCTAACTAGGCCACTCGACACATTCGTGCTTACATTGTTAGACCAGTCGGTGCGTAGCTGACCGACTGACCTAAATCCTTGACTGCTAGACAGAATAGTGACTGAGGACTGGCTATCTGTTCCGCTCTGATTATTTTGGCTGAACGCAGATGAAACTGCGTCACCTAGACCTCCCACCCCAGTCGGGGGGGGGGGGGGGAGTTGACTGCTTAAAAGAAACTGTGCGCATTTAAGTGTGTAGGAACCAAAACATCAATATAAAGCTATTTACACTAAAGAAAAAAACACCAACTCTTAAAATATAAGGCACACATTCTAAACTATAGTTATTTTCACATTTTACTTTTAAAGTTACAAAGCAATTGGCGAGTTTCTGTAAGGCCAACTTGAAAAAGAGCATCTTCCCACGCACTGGTGTTGTTGTGTTCGTCTCGTCAGTAAGCTCACAGGGGATGATGACAGCGGGGTGTATCTTGGGCGTGCCCACACTTGCACCATCCGTCATCTGACCTCTGGAACTAACAACTCGTACTTGCGCGGCGTTGGACATCATCAATTCACACTGGGCCCCAGTGCAGGGAAGAAAGACATGTAAACGCACACTCATGAACTCACGTCTTCGAAAGGTTGCCCGTCTATAAACAGGCTTGCCTCTGACAACATGGCTTCCATGTCATCTTCTCCTGTTGCTGCTGCCCAATTTAAGGAAACTTGCGTGTTCACCGGTGTTGGCGCCTCTGGAATCTCGGGTGTTGTGGGTGACTCTCTTATAGGGCTGTTAGGCGTAGACACTGCCCTCTCATCGACTACAGGTGTCGACGAAGTCCACCTCGGGGAGGGCTCTGGTGTAAGTGCCCTTGGTGATGGTGGTAAATCCCTTCTACTGGGGGAGCGCTTACATGGCGACTTGCTTTCGTTCCGTTTTACTTCTTTGACCTTGCTCGGTCCCATTACCTGGAGCAATAACCTCTTCCTGGTCTTGTTGTCTTTCCTAGAGAGGAATGTTCTAAAGTCCTCCCCATCAACTCCGGCTTGAGGGCTATCTGGGACAGGGAGCTCATTTGCCCTGCTCTGTTCCGCCGGCGTTCTCTCGGCGACTGCCTCTTCCTCTCTTGTCTCTCTTGTTTGTTTGGTCCGGGGGGGGTGGCGCCCGCTTGTTGGGGCACTGGCTTACCCAGTGCGTGTCGAGCCCGCATATCGCGCACTGAACTCTCCGTCCGGGCAGGGCCACCGATACCCTCAAGATTTTGTCTTCTGCTGCTTTCAGGTGAACAAAATGCGGAATTAGGTGTTGAGAAGGCCTGTACAGAAAGTTCCATTTATCAGAGGCTGTTTTTATCCGGAAGACCTCCGCATCTTTGTCACCCGATACCTCGGCCGCAATCCTCTGCGCTGCCTCAGGCTTTATTGTAGGAGGCATCCAATGGAGTACACCTTTAGATTTTTCTTTGTCCAAATGTTCTATGTATATGGACATCTGCGGATTGGACCATTCGAAGTTTTTGCCATGTAGGCCCTGGTAATATTTCATTTGTGCGGCCGCCGTCAGCGTAACGTACCATTTAAAGGGTCCGGCAAATCTGTAAAGTGTGGCAATGCCACTCAACCCAACTCCTGCTGGCCCAGCCAGAATACTCGAGATAAGGGAGTATGATGCTCTATTGGCCTGCGGCCCAGTAATAGTGATTACCAAGGTACCCTGCCTGTGCAGACTACCTCCTTCCAGATCTTTCTCCATATCAATAAAGATAGTTGGCACAATAGGTGCAGACATTCTTATATATTATTTTCCTCTTGGCCCTGAAACCAACTGGAAATGAAAAACCAAAGTCACAGATGTTAGCTAAGCTAACGCCTAACTAACACCAAATTCCTGGAAAAAAAAGCACCAAAGTCCAATGAAACCAAACAGATCACAAGACGCAGATTGCGTCCGTTCGCTGCTCAGACCATTTCTTAATTAGCGGACAGAGCGCCATGCTCTCCAATCGACTGTCTTCCTTTTGGCTTAGTTCCAGGCCGGACCTAGGGAATTCAGAGACAATCTGAGATTGTCTAATTGTCACATAACGGTTTCATGTGGGTGAATGAATGATTCATCAGTCCCTTCTTCTTCTTCTTGCGATCGCATCTTTGATGATTACAACCGTGCGCATGATTGAATTCGACTGTAGGGTCACTGAGGTGGGCATTACCACGCTATGGCCCCCAGAGCAGGCTGTGATTTCGTTTCTGGTATCTTGTAAGGGTCACTGAGGTTGTCAACACTTGCTTAAGTTTAACTCAGGGATTGAGCTCATGCCTAACTTCATGTCAGCATTTGTGACTTGTGCGTACGCATGAAGAAAGCGTGTTTGGTGAACACAAGTCTGGTGACTGAGAGAGTACCCGAATGTGACTAGGGGCAGTCTGTGATTTGGGGTCGACCTGTGTGCTTGTTATTTTGTGGCAGTGGGACTTTGTACAGTGCCCCAACTCTGAATAATTAAAAGGGTTTATCTCTCTTATTGGTGCCTCTGAGTCGCGCGAATCTTATCTCAACTTACCTAATGGTGTGAAGTATACTACTCGTCAAAAGTCAAGGGCCACTTAGAAAAACTTTGGTTGAAACCATAAAACAAATCTGATATAAACGTAATTGGTATCAGTCAAAACGGCATTTATTGAATACCAAATTGACATGTCACGTAAAGAAATGGAAACACACATTCAAACGCAATGAAGCTGTGAAGTGTGTCACCCACCTTTTCAAAAGTCACACAATAGATATTGGACAAATAGACATTTCAAAATCGGGTATGACCACCGTTTGCAGCAAGGCTTTCAAGACAGCGTAGACGCATCGAGTCCACAAGGGTCCGAAGAGTATCCTGATGAACAGCTTGCCATTCCTGAAGCAGAAGTGCAGTCAGCTGTGCAACATCCATTGGCAGGGGGGTGATTTGTTGACAATCTTCGACCAAGGACATCCCAGAGGTGCTCAATCTGAGAAAGGTCAGGTGAATGAGCTGGCCACGCCATCCTGATGATTTCATGTTGCTGAATAAACTCATTCACCCCACGAGCTCGATGGGGTCGAGCGTTATCATCTTGGAGGATGGCATTACCACCTATGGCCCCCAGAGCAGGCTGAATAATTGGTCTCAAGATTTCGTTCTGGTATCTTGGGCCGGTCAATATCCCTTGGATGATGTAGAGTGGGGTCCTGCCGTGTCTGTAGAAGCCTCCCCAGGCCATGACAGAACCCCTACCACCTCTCGAATTGTGTCATCAGTAAATCGCTCTCCTGGTCGTCTCCAGACTCGAATCCTGCCATCATTGAATGACACAGTGAAGCGAGATTCATCAGTGAAAAGAACTTGACTCCATTGCTGCCTTGTCCATCGGATGTGCTCGCGACACCAAGCAACACGGGCTCTGCGATGAGCAGGAGTAAGAGGGATTTGACTGCAGGACGTCGAGCAGCCAGTCCAAATCCATGTAAACGTCTGCGAATGGTGCTTTGACTGACATTAACGTTTACAGTTTGTCTCAGCTGACATCTTAGAGTGGGAAAAGTCACTGTTCGATGGCGCAGGGCTGACAACAAGAGGTACCGGTCATCATGTCTATTGGTGCATCTAGGGCGACCTGGCCGGTGGCGATCCTCCACACTTCCTGTGGCCTGAAATCTCTCCAAAATTCTTTGGATAGTAGAGTGTGACACTGCAAGCCGTCTAGCAATCTCACGGACAGATAAACCACTTTCAACCCACGCTATAGCCCTCATTCTTTGTAAGGTGTCAAGACTTCTTCTCGGTGGCATGGTTTTTGCAAGTGATGAAACTACCCTAAGTCTGCTGATTGTAAAACAAATTAAGAGTGAACTTGTTCACGAAAAGTCGCCATTGCACGTGGAATGTCAATCAGCACGATTACTTCACCTGTTTGATTGTACGGAAGTTTGAAAAAACAGATTAAAAATGTGAATTTATGGTCAGCAAACCAAATTGCACGTGATCACCATAGTTGTCGGTGAGTTGTTTTTATGCTTAACGTGCATAGAGGACTGTCAGAGGAAGATATTGCGCCCATTTTTACTAAAAACTTCCTTCATTTAATCATTCTATGCGCTTATATAAAAGTGTATTGAAAATAATAGGGTGGCCCTTGACTTTTGACGAGTAGTATATTTATGACCTTTAACGTGAAGCGTTCGCGGTAAAGGGCCGTTATGATACAATCAAGTCTGAGCAAAGAAGTCTACAATTGTTTGTTATCACGTATAACCTAATTAACATGTTTAAAATCACTGACCGATTCAACTGAGTGCCTGTCATAGCGCTTTTATCGCTTCACATTTTAATATATAACACTGTATGTTTTCATTATAAATAAATTATTTCTGATAAAACCAGTAACGGTTGTCATGTCTCAAAAGTACTCCCTAAAATTAGCTCTTGAAAATGTGGGTTTTGAACACGTATACTAAGATTTAAATTCAGCCACTCTTGACATTTCGTCTCAGTATGATACCTGTAAATAATTAAATGAAGCTTATTTCATGTCTTTTCCTTAACGGAAAGTCTGTTTGTATACACATTGTGATATAACAACCAAGATCTTTCTTTCTTATTTTTTTTTTAGTTAAACAATTATAATTAATAAAAATTATTCAGAAGTACAATTATATGCAATATTATTTATTTATATATTTATTGAGCGTCCGATTGAAAGAGTGGTTAGAGCGCTGGTCTCTCTCGGCAAAGGTGCTGGGTTCGATTCACGGTATCGACATGGTCCAGTCTACCCAGCTGTAAATGGGTACCTGACTTTGCTCGTGAGTTAGGGAAGGAAAAGGCAGCGAGAAAGGGAACTGGTCACCTCACCTCTCGATGCTGGACCCAGTATAGTGAAGTCTCTTACACTTCACTCCACTACGGCAGTATCTGCAATGGGACCACCTTTACCTTATATTTATTATTCACTGCCCAAATTATGATCCCACTACACGCACCATACCGCACTACACGCACCATACCGATACCTGTTTGGAATAAATATTGAAATAATAATTTCCCACCTTATATTTTAGACGAAATTAGAAAAATTTCATAAAATTTGTTTACACACTATAAATGAATAACATATGAAGCAAACATAAAAACATCTTTACTCTTTATCTCTCCAGTCTTTTGTCCTATAAAGGAAGGAAAGGTGGAAATATCAGCCTAATGGATTATAATAACCACAACGCAGTGCGATATACCAATTTATTTTTTTCAGACAAGAATTACTGTACAGTGCGTGTTGCCGGGTACGTCCTTCCTACCTCCTACTGTACAGTACTTCCTGCCTGAGTTAAGTGCTTGCTGCCTAGGCAAGAATCATTTGTCCAGTGTTCCCTACGTAACGGCAGGAAGCACTGTACAGCAGTGGCGTATTCTCTATTTGTGCTGTGCGTGCTGCGCACACCTATGCCCGAAGGAAAATAAAAATTTAATTTATTATTCTATAAAATATTTCTCTTCTAATGTTCTGCTTTTGGACCGCACGCATCAGGATAACGGATTTTCCCGCATAGAATCTACGAGTATATCTAGTTTCAGTTTCCCAGACGCGTTTTATAGTGCAGTTTTTATTGGTTGGTAGCAATCGCCCAAAGTTTCTCGGGTAATTCCGTCACAATGCGTGTACCTTTCGGTTTCACGTTTGAAGACTGGTTTGTGTGGATCAGGCTCATGGCCAGATACGTCAATACAATACGAACATGCGTGCGGTCGTCTTGCAGCTCTCGAGTTGTAAAAATCGGCTGTGTCCAAGTCCAGTGTTTTTTGTGATTAATTTTTGTTAGTTGCCGGGAGTGCAGATTATTACAGTGACAGTGAGTTTCAAGTTGTAAGTTAATTAGTATTTCGGAGATAATTGACATATACCCAAAATGCAACAGTTGGACGACATCGCTAAAAAGAAGTTTTGTTTACTAAGTTTTAGTGAAAAACTATCAATTGTGAGTAACGGTAAACCATTTCCTGAGTTACCACTCTTAAAAACAATACATAAAACTAAGACAGAAGTATAAACATGCCATTTTTCAACAGCTCATTACAAGTCGGTGGATTGGTTAACTGGTTGTGAAAAGAGGAATAAATTGTTCTGTTGGCCTTGTTTTTTTTATTTTCTTCAGAAGGCAACGTATGGAGTAGAAATGGTTTTGATGATCTTAACCACTTAAGTACATCTGCACAGAGACATGAAAAGACTAAAAGCCATGTCCAATGTTTTTTTCAGCTGAAAATGTTTGGCCGACAAAGAGTGGACGTCTTGCATAATGATCAGCTCGATAAAAGTATCAGCCAACATAATGAACTTGTAAAAAAGAATCGAAATATCTTGAAACGTCTGATTGATGCGGTATGCTTCCTCGGTAAACTGGAGCTTCCTTTCCGAGGACATGACGAATGTAATGACTCTTTCAACAGAGGCAACTATTTAGAGTTTCTGGATGCACTTCAGCAATATGACCCTCTTTTGGAACATCACCTACAGAGCTCTACAGTTTTCCGCGGAACCTCTCCGGCAGTGCAAAATGATCTCATTCAGGCTATCTCTGAAGTCCTGATTGATGAAATAAAGAAGGAAGTCCACGTTTCAAACTTTGCTGCTATACTTCTGGATGAGAGTTGTGATATCACGTGCAAATCACAGCTGTCAACCGTCTTAAGATATGTATTAGATGGTGTTGTTTATGAAAGGTTTGTCGGGCTTACCGACGTTAGTCAGGATAGAACCTCAGAAGGTTTGTTTAAACATGTAGTTAGCACGGTACAAGAATACAAACTTAAAGATAAGTTAGTTGGGCAAACTTATGATGGAGCGTCTGTGATGGCAGGTCATTTGGATGGCTTACAAAAAAAGGTTGTTGATGTTTACCCAAAAGCACTCTTTACTCATTGCTGTGCCCATGCATTGAACCTCGTCTAGCAACAAAGTTTGATGAATATCAAAGACTGCAATATTTTTTGTATAACTCTCAATGGTCTTTCTGCATTTTTCTCAAAATCGTCTAAGAGAACAATAGCTCTTCAAGAATTTCTTTCTAAGAAGTTGCCAACTGTAGCACCTACCAGGTGGAACTTCACTTCCAGATTCGTACATACAGTGAACGATCATTGGTTAGAGCTTATTGACTTTTTTGAAAATGTCATTGATTGTTTTTTAGAATGGGATGCTGACACAGTGGTTAAATCGCAAGGTTTTTTGTCTTTCTTGAGGAGCCTAAATACAATTTTCCTACTTCAAGTATTTTCAAGATTATTTGCATATACGATTCGACATTATTCTGGCAACTCCTGCGACATGGCTGGTACCAAACTGTATCGGCTACTGCCGTTCCTTTGGATCTACCGGCTGTGTGGAGAGGGGGAACATGCTGCATGGGCAACAGCTTGATCTCCATATAACTGTGCCCAAGCTCGCGCCCTGGAGAGGACACTCCAGCTTCACCCTATAGGTGTCGGCAAAACACGGGAAGTAGCAGTTACCGGTTATAAGCATTTTGCCCAATTGGCGTAGGGCATGGCGCCAGGGGCTACTTCCGACAGTGGGAGAGGTTCTAGGATCTCACTGGACAGCTACCGCCCGCTTCAAGCTGGGCAGCCCCCAGTCAATAAGGTGTTATCCCGCCACTGTCTGCTTTCCCCATTGGGTGCATGGGGATTAGGGTCAAACCCGAACTGTGGACAGAAAATTTTGCACCAAGCAATTATCGAAAAAATAGAAATAAGCAAACTCTCAGATTGGGATGCTGGAACGTCCGGACTATGTTGACTGGACTATCCGAAAACCTACAGGATGTAAACGATGTAAGGAAGACAGCCATAATTAATGATGAGCTTAAACGACTCCAGGTGGATATAGCTGCACTTCAGGAAACGCGCCTGGCGGGCTCTGGAACGGTGAGCGAGAAGGACTACACATTTTATTGGCAAGGGAAAGATCTTAATAAAGCTAGAGAACACGGAGTAGGTTTTGCGGTAAAAAAATCGCTAACTTAAATGGTTGAACCAGGCGAGAATGGATCAGAACGCCTGTTAACGCTCCGCCTGCAAACTAGCACAGGTCCCATCACCCTTGTCAGTGTGTATGCTCCTACTCTGTACTCTGCCTCAGAAGCTAAAGATGAGTTCTACGAGAATCTAACAGCAATTATCAAAAGCATACCTAGGCAAGAACAGCTTGTTCTCCTTGGTGACTTTAACGCTAGAGTGGGTGCCGATAATGTTTCATGGCCTTCATGTCTGGGCAGGTTTGGTATAGGCAAGATGAATGAAAATGGACAACGGCTCTTAGAGTTGTGCGTCCACCATGACCTCTGCGTGACCAATACCTACTTTCAGACAAAACCCCAGCATAAGGTGTCATGGAGACACCCACGATCCAAGCACTGGCACCAACTTGACCTGATTCTCGTCAGAAGGCCACTCCTCAGGTCTGTGCTCTCCACGCGCTCGTACCATAGTGCAGACTGTGATACAGATCACTCCTTGGTTTGCTGCAAAATCAGAGCACAACCAAGAAAACTCTATCGTGTCAGACATGAAAGGAAACCACGCATTGATACCAGCAAGATGTCAGACCCTTTCATGATCGCTCAATTCACTGCGACCTTCGAGAAAGTGCTCAGTAGCCCTCAGCATGGTGATACTATTACAGAGAACTGGGAGCATCTACGGAACACCATTCAAAGTACTGAACTTGCCACCTTTGGTAAGAAAACAGCAAAGTCAAATGACTGGTTTGATGCTTCATCAGATGTGATGGCACCTGTCATTGAAGCTAAGCGCAGTGCTATGAATGAATACAAACGTTCACCGAGTGCCAGAACCCTACAGATCCTGAGGGCTACGAGAAGCAAAGTTCAACAAACTGCTCGACGCTGTGCAAATGACTACTGGCTCCAGCTCAGTGAGAGCATCCAGATCGCAGCGCAAACAGGCAACATTAGACAAATGTATGACGGCATAAAGAAAGCACTTGGCCCCCATAAAAGTAAGACGGCACCGCTAAAAACCATCAGCGGAGAGAAGCTAACCGATAAAGGTAAGCAGATGGAGAGGTGGGTCGAGCACTACTCTGAGCTTTACGCTAGAGACAATACCGTTACGCCTGCAGCCCTTGATGGTGTCAACAGTCTGCCAACTATGGAGGAGCTGGATGCCGAACCAACATTAGAGGAACTCAGCAAGGCCATTGATAGCTTGGCCTCTGGCAAAGCACCAGGCAGTGATGGGATTCCTCCTGATTTAATCAAATGCTGTAAGAGCACGCTATTACATCCCCTGCATAGGATGCTGTGCCAGTGCTGGGAAGAGACAACTATTCCTCAAGGCATGCGAGATGCCAAGATTGTAACACTGTATAAAAATACAGAGGCATCTCTCTTCTTAGTATTGTTGGTAAGGTTTTTGCCAAAGTCATTTTAATGCGACTACACAAGTTAGCTGAGCGCATATATCCAGAGTCACAATGTGGATTCCGAGCTGGCAGATCAACAACAGACATGATCTTCTCTCTCCGCCAGCTTCAGGAAAAATCAAGAGAGCAGAAAAGACCATTATATATCGCCTTTATAGACCTCACAAAAGCATTCGACCTGGTTAGTAGGGATGGACTCTTTAAAATCCTCCTGAAAATAGGCTGCCCTTCTAAAATGCTGGAAATGATAAAGTCATTCCATGACGGCATGAAGGGAACAGTCCAATATGCTGGAAGCACGTCACAGCCCTTTGATATACGAAGTGGCGTTAAACAAGGCTGTGTTCTGGCTCCGACCCTCTTCGGAATCTTCTTTGCCTTACTCTTGAAACATGCATTCAGAGATGCAACTGAAGGAATATGACTTCACACTAGGTCAGATGGCCGTCTGTTTAATCTTTCAAGGCTGAAGGCAAAAACAAAAATCAGAAGGGTCACTATAAGAGACTTGTTGTTCGCTGATGATGCTGCAGTCGTCACTCAAAGCCAACAGGAGCTTCAGAGCTTGATGAATCGCTTCACTAAAGCATGCAAGGACTTTGGCCTCACAATAAGTCTATAGAAAACGAATGTGCTGAGTCAGGATGTGGGTGCTGCACCAGTTATCACTATCGATAACTATGAATTGGCAGTGGTGCACCACTTCACATACCTAGGGTCTACCATCAATGACAAACTCTCACTGGATACAGAAATCGACAGCCGCATTGGCAAAGCTGCAGCTACCTTTGCCCGCCTCACATCGCGTGTTTGGGGAAACTCTAAACTCACAATGAAGACCAAAGCTGCGGTATATAATGCCTGCGTCACCAGCACACTCTTTTATGGCAGCGAGACCTGGACGACCCATGCTAAGCAAGAAAGAAGGCTCAATACCTTCCATTTGCGGTGTCTACGCCGCATCCTCGGCATCTCATGAAAAGATAAAGTGACAAATGTCGAGGTGTTGTCACGTGCTGGCCTTCAAAGTATGTATACGCTTCTTAGACAGCGCAGACTTCGCTGGCTTGGCCATGTTCGCCGCATGGAAGATGGTCGCATCCCAAAAGATATCTTCTACGGACAATTAGCAGATGGCAAGAGAACAGTTGGGCGACCACAGCTGAGGTTCAAAGATGTGTGCAAGAGAGATATGAGGGCACTGGACATGGATCCAGCAACATGGGAGGATGAAGCTGCCGATCGCACTAAGTGGCGATGCTATTTACGGCGCCACCTCAGATTGGGCGAAGAGAGGCTCACACAAGAAGCAGAGGTGAGGAGAAAACGTCGAAAGGAGCACCAGGAAAATAAGCAGCTGAGGGCTGTCACCTCAGGGGCGCATTCCCATAGTCAGTTATGACTGAAGGGGCTATTATTATCATTATTATTATTTGCATATACAGATGTTTTATACAATTTACTTCAAACAAGAAATTTCGATATTTTGTACTGCTGCAAGAAAATAGAAGAGATCAAAAATGAACTTCAACGAGCAAGGGATACTGCCTTTAATGAGATTTGGTATGCTGCATTGGGAAGGAGGGGAGAAGAATTTGAATCACCTACAAATATACGACGCCGTGGTTGTATAGGAAAAGATGCATGTTGCCAACTGTATTTTGAAATCATTGATAACATTAATGTTCACACAGAAACACGGTTTGCAGCTTTAAAGAAACTTGAGTTTTTCCACCTTCTTTATGAGCAAAAGTATACCAGTTTCAAGAAAAATTTTCCAGAGGACCTCATCAAAAAATTAAAAGACGTTTATGGAGAAATGTTCGACTATGTAAGATTGAAGAATGAACTTGTTGTACTTTATTGTTCGGATGAGTTCTGCAACAAGTCAGTTCATGAGTTACTGCAGTTCTTAGTTGAAAATGATCTCAGTTCAGGCTTTAAATAAGTGTTCAAACTGGCAGAATTGATAATGACAATTCCAACAACTACTGCTTCTGTAGAAAGATCGTTTTCAGCTTTAAAGCGAATCCACAGTTACCACAGATCTACACAAGGTCAAGATCGTCTCTCCAGTCTCAGTCTATTGTCCATTGAAAAGGAACTTTTGAGCAAGGTTAGAATGAAGAATACATTTTACGATGCTGTAACAGAGAAATTTCTGCAAAAGGAAAGAAGAATAGATCTGATCTTCAAGTGAAACCTGTAAGTGAAAATATGTATTATTTAGTTAATGTTTTTCTTCCAGCCGAATAACTATCGTTGCGTAATTGAATATAGTTGGTTTTTAAATTAAGAGGGGAAGGGGTTAAATAGTATGCGTACATATTCATTTTAAGTAGCAGCACGCCTAGCTCGCATTACCAGGATACGCCCTTGCTGTACAGTGCATGTTGCCGGGTACGTCCTTCCTGCCTCCTACACCGGCATGCATGTCTACGCGTTAGCTCGCAGATGCGTAATCTGGGGGGGGGGGGGGGGGGGGTTACCCCGACTAGCAAAAAAAGGGGGTGGGGCGGTTTAGGAATGTAAACATTCCTGGCCGTTAACTCGGCATCGAACTAACCTTATAACATATGTCAGTCTGGCCTAACGCACAGGCGTTTAAAACACAATCGCCAGTCTGGCTGCAGTACATTCAATCTCATTATATTTATATGTCTCTATATGACACAACATATAAGGCTACTGTTGGGAAATCTTTAACTGGGTTAAAAGTAACCATACAGTATACAAGTAATCAAGTAAAACAAAATTACACGTGGTGAAAAATCTTACTCTGATCCGCCGCAGAGGCCGTAAAAACAAAGAAAATAGCTTATTGTTACACTCTGTGTTAAAAAACATTCTCTTAGTGAAACTAGTCGGATATATGTACACTATGTGAATAAGAAGGTTCTCTAGCAGAGCTTCCATGTAGCAGTTTAAGGTACACAACTATCTGGCTTAGAAATAAAAAATGCGTTGCATAACATAATTTACCCCCTCCCCCAAAAAACAACAAACTACTATTATAGCTCCTGGTGTTTGTTGGGTAGTAGCCGAACTAACAATTACTAGAGCCCGCTATAATGGCTTACTCTGACTTGTTATAAAGCCCAAGAAAAATTAATGCTCACACGTTACTTAAGAATTCTTACCGAGAATCGTGAAGAATTTCCCACTTTAAAAGTAGCAGGCAAACTGCACAGAAGATCTCTAGCACTCACGACAGGAGTTCTCGGGACTGAATGGCATTTAGAAGCAGAAGAGAATCAATTATATAGTAGGAATAGGGTTGCAGGTGTTTGAATACCTGGGTTAACATCTGCGTAGAGAATGCAGAAAACAACTCGTAACTATTACCCAGCGAATCTCTTGGCCACACACTCAAAGAAGACTATGCGCAACAGAGTGACTATCTTACGTTTGAGAAAGTCCCAGACTTTCCCTGGCTTCAAAACACAGGGAAGTTTTTGACCGCCATCGAGCAGCGCAGGTGTCTCGGACAAGTCACCCAATCACTCTTTCGCCCGGGTTGCCACGTAACATGACGGAACTCCAGGAACAGTTTCCCGTGTTTCGTGCAAAAATAAAAAAAAAGAAAGAAACCGCCAATATATGGCGTAATAGGTTCTACCCGTGGACACAAGAAAGGCAAGAGCTTTCCCTAGTGTCAAAGGCCAGGACAATTTTGCCGCTCATCGGGTTTCTGACTCGTGGTTAAAAAAATATGCCGCCTGCCGTGACAGAGTGTTTTTGGTGAGTCAAATATTTCTCCTACCGACATTGCAGACTAAGGGGAGGGAACCTGTCCGATTAAAAGTGACAGCCCAGTTACTCCACTTACCGCTATAGAAGACTGAAAAGAAATGAAACGGGCGGGCCCAAAAATCAAAAAGAAATAAGGAGGGATGGTAGCTCCATCCTAGTGCCCACAGTTTGTAACCCATTTCGTCACAGGCAGTAAAGTAGAAAAACGGCCTAACATAGGAATAGGGGGCGAACTACCGTTGAGCCTACCACGAAGAACAAAAGCATGGATTTATGGATACAGTTAAAATGATGCTGAGTTTTGAATAGTGTCGTAAATTTATTTGAGAGGAAGAGTCTTGGAAATAGTGGTCCTGTTTAGAGTGGAGAATGATGGAAAAGGCTATGTGATAGTAAGGGTTTTAGAAGTAAATAGTTGATTTACAGAGTGCTGGGAAGAGTAATAACAGACTGTTTTACGACAATTTGCCTCTCAATTCTACTCCAAAAAAACTCTTCTGGACAAACAATTATTTGCCAGTTTCCAGACTCACAACTGCGCTCACACCGATTTGGTGCTTCAGACACACAGACGCACGTGAATACAAACTACGATAACGAATATGGGAAAGTTTGGGTTTGGGCCTGCCAACACAAATGCTAAAAGTTTTATTCCTTTTATTTAGCATTTTAAAAAATCAAGTCACAAACAATTATCAATTTACATGCAGAAATCGAAGTTTCAAAATACAAAAAAAAAAAAAAAACACAGGGAGGGTGGGGGGTTGTTGAAGAGTAGTGTTCAATATGCTCTTCCCTCTTGTACAGAAAAATGGAAAAAGGAACCCGGTCCAAATGACAGGTAGTTAACAGAAGTAGATAAGTTAACCCAACAGACAATTAATCTATCCTGAAAAGAGGGATTAGGAAACTAGTCCTATTATTTTTAACTGTTTTCCCTTCTACTAAGCAGACTAGGAAGGGGAAATAACAGAGGTTAAGAAATCCCACTTATAAAGTGAACCATGAAAGGAATAACTAACAAAGTGTCTACCAGGTACAGCAATTAAAATAGTTGCACATAAATCTCCTTTTAGTCATGCACGCACGTGCTGGCCAACACACAAACTCACACACAGACTTACCGATCTTAGAAGCAGGCAATCCATAGAATTATACAACAAAACTCATCAATTAACACTTGACATATTGAGAATGTCTGTTACTTCAATGCCCGGCCCCAGATTTAGCGAGGTTTGGCTGGTAGCAAATATTCCCGCTTATCGCCGGTCGTGAAGACTAAATGTTCTTGTGGTTTATTTTTCTGATATAAAAAAAGTCTATGGGATGGCACCGTCGCAGTTAGATACTGGTGAGAATGGGGTGTGGCTTCTTAGATTTCACCGCTGGTGGTGAACCTTCTGCTTTAAAAAAACCGAGGTGACTACAACTGTCCAGTGAGGGAGGTTTTAAATCCGGTGATATAAATATAAATAAAAAAAATATAGGGGGGGGGGGGGGGTATAAGGGGGGGGGGGGGGGATGGACAAAACCCCGATTGGACAATGATTATTAGTGATCTCTTGACCCTTGCTGTGTCATATTAAGGACCGTGTCTGTGAGGTGTGTAGTTGTGTTTTTTAGTGTTTTAGTTTTGCCCTTAGATTGGATTCTATATGATAAAATATACTGTATACACGTCTCATTAATATAGGTGTAGGTGGGGATATGAGTGGTGCGGGCTCGTGGGTGTCTCTGGTGTAAGGACGTGGGTGCACGCGCCTCAGCATATCTCCTAATTCGTTGGTGCCTAGGGTATAACATCCCCGCCATTTGCATAAGTGTACTTATAAGACGGTGGCCAATTGGAGGCAGTGCAACTCCTTTTGAGACAGTTTCTGGCAGAGCGGCATTACAGTGTTAGGAGTCGCTTTCTATATAGGTGAATAAATGTTCCTACTTGTAGGTAGACGGCTAACTATTAAGCGCGGAGGAACATGCGTCTAGGTATTGTGAGTGGTACATCTACGTATGTTGCCTTGGAAAAGGACCATTGTTGGGGCACGGACTGGTATATAAATCGTGGTTTTGCGTTCTGGAAATGATCTCCCGCATTGGGGGTACCTAGCGAGGAACGTTGCTTCAGAGTGTCCAAGGTTTTTAGCGATGACGATTGCCGGTCGGCCATACTCAGCAATAAGTTCCTACGAAGGTTCAGTATTGTAATGGAAGGGTAGTAATCTTAGTGTGTGGCTATAGATTGTTGTGGGTCTGTTGAAGCTTGTCCCGTTCGCTTTTTTTGTTTTTTGCTTATCCTTTGTTTGTGCGTGCAATTTTGTTTTTAGGTGATTTCCTTTGTCAATTTCACGTTCTTGAAAAATGTACGTTTTTGTACGCGATTCTGTTTAAGTATTTGGTTGTGTTGTTGTACTTCCCTGAAACGGGGAAGCTTGTTTGTCTGTGTGTTGTATGTTTTCGTAGTGGGGATGGTTCCGGTATGTGCGATGTGGTCAATGAGGTCGGGGGTGGGAGGTGGCCGTGTAATTGGGCTAGGGTAGGCCGGGTGATGATAAGGGGGATTGGGCTATAGGAGGCGGTGTTTGCGTAATCGATAACCGCTAAATAGGCCGAGGAAGATGCTTGAGGTGTAGTGTGGGTTTAGCCAACGTCGCGATTGTTCTAGTCAAATGCGACTCTAGAAACCCTTGGTGTACCATAGGATAGTTTATTAGAGGGAGTGGCGTGGTTCTTTCGAAGAATAGATCTTCACATCGAGTATTATTTGTCTGCTTTTGTGCCGTCCGTTATTTGAATCTCTTGCATAGGGTTTGTAGTTTATTGGCTCTTTGTGTGTGCTCAGGAGGTTGAGTTATATTCTTCAGTTCAATTGCTCGCATCTTGTCATTAAGTAGTCTGACACAGATGGTGCCACAAGTGGTATTTTATTTGGTCGCCCTCCCGTAAGATATAAATGTTTCTCCGCCTTACCTGGTTGTGCACCCATCCTCTTACAGTTACAGGTGTCGGTTCCAGTGTTTTGATGGTTTGGTGTTGATTGGGAAAATGGGATGTGTAAAATTTTTGACATATTTTATACTCCACACCTATTGTTTATTGATAATCTCCCTTCGCTGGCCTCCTACTACTAGCCAGGACTTCCGTTAACATAGTTTGTTTTTTGTCGCGGAAGATTGGACTGCAGTAAGAGACGGGGAAGTGTGGGAGGGAAGTGCCAGCATATCATCTCTGACATATCACATTGAGCAGTGTGTTGATAGTTAGTGTGTGTGGCCATTCTGTCAGTACGTATTAATGGTTATATGAGCAGGTTTAGGAGGGGTCTCACTCTAGTATTTATTCTTTTTGCAGTGCGGGTTGGTTAGTTATTTGAGTCGTGGTCCCGGGAGACAAAGTCTGGGAAGTGTTGAGGAGTGTCGGCACAAAAAGGCCTTAAGTATTAAGCAATGTTGGTTTTTAAATCTTGCGTTCTGGTTACCTACACCCATAGTCATCCGTAAATTACATAAGATATGAAATCGATGACTTTGTCTCCCTCTTGAGTCGTTCTCAGGATAAACAATTTTCTTCTAAATACAATAAAAAATTCCTATATATATCATCCACATAAGAATATACTTATTGTGTGTGCTTTGACTTATATATTATCGTCATGAGTACAGGCCAATATGTTAATCCTTACACTATTCGACAACGTGTACCACAAGCTTGAACGTTCTCTCTCTTTTACAGCTCTCCCAATTTTTCATTATTACTGTTTATTAAAAAATGCTACATCCATGGCGTCACCAAATCTATGATAACCTACACTTCACTGCATCAACCAACTTAGTATTTGAAGAATACACGTAAAAACATCGAGTTGTACTTGTCATGTTGATATATACCCCTCCAATGAAGGCCCCTCTATAGATTGCCACTATGAAAAAAAAATATATAGGATGTACGAAGACACTCCATATT
>JAMPIV010012278.1:0-42500 GCA_024509875.1 Oreohelix idahoensis
TCGATATCGTACACAATTTCGTCATGAATATCGGGGGTCTTATAACTTCCCTCGCTATCGTTCACCGTCAAGATTCTATCGTCGGAGTTATCGAGGTTATTCACCTCATGATCGTGGAGGCCACAAAGGCAGGGGCCGTGATGATTATCACAAAGACTATTACAGGGATTATAATGATCATGGATCATCATATAAAAGGAATGATGATAATGATGATTCATCAAATTTTTATTACAAGACAAAATCAGGTAAAAAGAAATCAAATCATTTCAGATCATCTTCAAAGAATAATGACAAACATGGTCATGCTAATGCATGTACCACCAAAAGAGATCATGAGAATGATGATAACAAACATGCTAATGCATGCAGCATATTAGATGACTCTTGTTATGTTTGTCAATCACATCCTAGATCAGAGAGGAAAAATACGCTTCGTTGTGGTCATACAATGTCTTCTATGTCTGCTTGTGAGAATTTGGGACGTCTCACATACCACAAGGCATATTTATATGGAAAGGAAGTAAGAGTTTTGCGTGACACCGGCTCTACTACTGTCGGCATACAACACTCGCTTATCGAGCCCTCTGCATTTACGGGTAAAACTGTTAAATGTATCACATTTGGGGGTAATATAGAAGAATATCCAATAGCACATGTCTATATCGATACACCGTTTTATACAGGTATGGTGTATGCTTGTGGGTTAAGAGCTCCCGTGGTTGAGATAATCTTAGGTAACATACCTGGAGTTCTCCACAGGAGATCACGAAATGGGTTGAATCTCACCCATTGGTGGCAAATGCTGTTGTCACTAGAGCACAACAGTTGGCTACAGATATGGCCACCCCACCTACACCTATAATAGATACTATTATGTCTCCCGACGTCGTTGCTGAAGCACCAGCGGCGTTTGCGGAAAAACAAAAAAATGATCCAAGTTTACAGCGTTTATTTGCGCTAGCGGAAAAAAAAGTTAGTAAACATACAAAATCAGCACAACATTGGTTTCAAATTAAGAAATCCATACTTACAAGATATTATGACAATGGTAGGTCAATTATTCATCAGATAGTCGTTCCAAAACAATTTAGACCTTTGGTGTTACAAACAGGGCATGACTCGCCCATGGCAGGGCACATGGGTATTAAAAGGACTTTATTTAGAGTCACATCGCAATTTTATTGGCCTGGTGTCAATAAGGACACAAAATTATATTGTAGGACATGTACGACATGTCAAAGCATATCACGTAAGGGCAGATTCCACACGGCACCCTTACAGATCACGGATGTACCAGACAGACCATTTAAGAAAATAGCCATAGATATTATCGGTCCTTTATCTATTCCATCTAACAATGGGTTCCGATATATCTTAACCTGTGTAGATCTTTGTACACGGTGGCCTGAGGCTATACCTCTGAAAACAATCAATACTGCGTCGGTATCAGATGCATTATTTTCAATTTTTTTGTCGTATTGGTTTTCCTGAGGAAATTTTATCAGACAGAGGTTCACAATTCACCTCAAATATTATGAAAGAAGTGGAGTCGATGCTCTCCATTCACCATTCGTTTTCAAGTGCATATCATGCCCAAACGAACGGAGTTTATGAACGGCTTAACGGTTCACTCAAACAGATTCTTCACAAGATCACTGAGGGATGTCCTCGGGACTGGGACAGGCTACTTTGTGCCGCTTTATTCGCATATAGGGAGGTCCCCCACGAGAGCACTAGATTTAGTCCATTCGAGCTCGTCTACGGCTCTAACCCTCGTGGCCCGATGATGATCTTGAAAAATTTACTGGTCGGATCATCAGTGGATGAATCCACTCGTACTAGTTACGAGCTGGTGATCGACCTTAGACAAAGAATCATTGATGCGTGTACATATGCATCTGAAAGCATTAAATCAGCAACACAAAAAGCTAGATTATTCCACAATCAAGGGAGAAGATTGCGATATTTTAATCCTGGGGAAAAAGTCTGGTTACTTCTACCTCATGAGGATAATAAACTGTTGGTTTCATGGCAGGGTCCATTTGCGATTATTAAACGAGTCACGGATGTTGACTATGCTATAAACGTTAGAGGAAAAATTAAAACGTTCCATGTCAATATGTTGAAATTGGCAGTGGAAAGACCACAAGAGTTAATTCCTATTATTAACTCTGTGTCTGTGTCTGAGTCTTCACCTCATATTTCTTCTTTTGCACTAGTCAATGAGGAAGACACTACGTCTTCAATTCCTTTACAGTTTACTTTACCATCTTTACAAGCTTCCGAATCTTGGAAGGATGTCACAATTTCTTCGACTTTGTCATCGTCACAACAAAGTCAAGTTAGGGAAATTCTTCTTTCTTTTAACGATGTACTTACTGACCTTCCAGGTCATACTTCTTTAATCTCTCATGACATCATTTTAACGGATGATCATCCTATTAAGTTAAGACCTTACCCTATTTCGTTACATCATAAAGACAGGTTGAAAAGGAGCTAAAGGATATGATAAAATTAGGAGTTATATCTCCATCAGAATCTCCTTATGCTTTTCCGATGGTTATTGTGAAAAAGAAAGATGGGTCGCTCCGTATTTGTATTGACTTCAGACGTCTTAACCGTATCACAATTACTGACGCTGAACCAATGCATTTGTTGGACGACCTACTTTCACAAGTTTCACAGGCCACGTACTTTAGTAAACTAGATCTGTCCAAAGGCTATTGGCAGATACCACTCACTGAACATGCCAAAGCTTTTACTGCCTTCACGACTCCATTTGGATTATTCCAATGGAATTACATGTGCTTCGGCCTTGTAAACGCGCCTGCGACATTCGTGCGCATGATGCGCCGCCTTCTGGGCGATAGAAAAGATGTCATCACATATATCGATGACATCTGTCTATTTCACAACTCATGGGAAGACCATATTACTGGTTTGTCTTCTCTTCTCGTTACACTACGACAACATGGTTTGACTGTAAGACCTTCTAAGGTCCAGATAGGTTGTCAGGAGATTACTTTTCTTGGTCACCGCATAGGTAACCATAGATTACACCCTGATGACAATACAGTCAAGCGGATACTGGATATTGCCACTCCATCGTCGAAGAAACAAGTAAGAAGTTTACTCGGGCTTGTTAACTATTACCATAAATTTATACCACGCTTCGCACAGATTTCTGCTCCTTTGTCCGGATTGTTGGCCAAAGGTAGTCCAAAAAAAATATTATGGACACCGCAGTGCGAAGATGCTCTGATTATGATAAAGGTAAGAATCCTCCTATCCTGTTATTGTCAAACATACAGTTACCATTCTTGATTCAAACAGATGCATCCAGCTCCGGAATCGCAGGTTGTTTGCTTCAATGCTATGAAGGGATACTCCATCCATGCTTGTTTGTCTCACGCAAGCTTACCCCGGCAGAACAAAAATACGCTACAGGAGAGCGCGAACTGCTCGCGGTGGTGTGGTGCTTGGAAAAACTATCTAAGTACTTGATAGGTAGAAAGTTCTTTATCTACACAGACCACAGTCCGCTCACGTTTATCACTTCGAGAACTATGAAAAACGCAAGGATTCACAGGTGGTTTCTTTTACTACAAGAATTCGCCTTTTCAATAATTCCGATTTCAGGAACTGATAATAACCTCGCGGACTTGTTATCAAGAAATTTTACGTCACAGGATTGAGATAACTTTCTTGTCGTGATGTTGACAAGGGACATAAGTTTATAATTGTTATTTCTAATTAGGAATAGTAATTTCATTATTTCATTTTGACGTTAGATAACATGCATAGATTATAGTCGGGCACATCTTCGCCACCACTCTCTCACGTGCCACGAGTGTCACGTTTGAGAGCGGGGGGGATGATGTTGAGGACTGTTTCGCGGCTTGCAGACATGTGAATGACTGCAGCATTCGCATGCTCGCACCACGGAACTCCTCAATTGAATAAGACCAGAAATCGCGCATAGATGTATGACGCGTCTAGCCTAGTTACTTTCTAGTCTATGTGTGGCCATTGAGCCGAACGGCAGTGTTGGAATGTGTGGTAAAACCACTTAAGGATCGTGTTTGAATATGTGGCATAGCCACTGATTAAATATATATGTGGAACGGTAGATCCACTGGAAAGTGTAAGATAGCGTAAGGATCCGTATCAAAATTGATTATAGGACCAGGTAGAGTCCGGATTAGAATCGCGAACAAAGCAGATTACGTTCACCTTGAACTTATATATATATATGGCAGTTAAAGCCTGGCGATGCAAGCCAAAGATGTTGATTAATGATACATAGACAGGATCTATAGATTTACAGATAATGTACTCACTAGTATTGTGAAGGAATAATAATTCTAAGGATCGGATTCGGTAGGAGTTGGTTGCACACTCTATTACGCTATAAACTTAACGGTTAACCCAGACGAGCTAAGTCTGTGAGAGGAACTTTGTGTAGAGCTTAGAACTATGATGAAGCCAAGTTAAATGTGTGAAATGTTGTTACACCATTGTGTAAAAGTATATATTAAATTGTTCAGTCGTCAATGGAACTTGTTGGTTGCCTGAATTATGCAAGTTCTCACTCTGTGCTGTGACTGTCATTAATCCTTGCAAGGTCAGTCCAGATTATCACAGGTATTACTAAGACTAATTATAATCTAACCAACACTGTGGAAGAATTAATATACAATAACGACACTGAATATAATAATAATTTAATCACACCAGAATGGCTTAAAACTGCACTCGAACTAGAAAACTGGAATTAGAATAGATGAAGTATAATATCTGAAATATTGACAAGCAACCCAATAAACTCACGTCCAACGGTGCTGAATCTTTTAATAACATCTAGCAAGAAAAGATACAGCGGGAGACCGTAACAGGTGCGTGTAGTGGGATCATAATTTGGGCAGTGAGTAATAAATATAAGGTAAAGGTGATCCCATTGCAGATACTGCCGTAGTGGAGTGAAGTGTAAGAGACTTCACTATACTGCGTCCAACATAGAGAGGTGAGGTGACCCATTTCCTTTCTTGCTGCCTTTTCCTTCCCTAACTCACGAGCAACGTCAGGTACCCCTTTGCAGCTGGGTAGACTGGACCAAGTCGATACTGTGAATCGAACCCACCCAGCACCTTTGCCGAGAGAGACCAGCGCTCTAACCACTCTTTCAATCGGACGCTCAATAAATATATAAATAATTAATATTGCATATAATTGTACCGGTACTTCTGAATAATTTTTATTAATTATAATTGTTTAACTGAAAACGAAAATAAGAAAGAAAGATCTTGGTTGTTATGTCACAATGTGTGTACAAACAGACTTTCCGTTAAGGAAAAGACATGAAATAAGCTTCATTTAATTAATTACAGGTATCATACTGAGCCGAAATGTCAAGAGTGGCTGAAGTTAAATCTTAGTATGCGTGTTCAAAACCCATATTTTTACGAGCTAATTTTAGGGAGTACATTTGAGACATGACAACCGTTACTGGTTTTACAAGAAATAATTTATTTATAATGATAACATACGGTGTTATATATTAAAATGTGAAGCGATAAAAGCGTTGTGGCATGCACTTAGTTGAATTGGTCAGTGATTTTAAACATGTTAATTAGGTTATCATCTCATCTCAACCCGTAACCCGTCATGGGTCGTAGGGGTGCCATGGTGGAAGCATCAGCAGACAGGGTCCTCCACTGCTCTCTATCCTCAGCAATGCGTACAAGTGTGGAAAAACCGTGTCCTGCCCATTCTTTGATGTTATCAGCCCAGGATTTTCTTTGCCTTCCTCTTCTCCTTTTACCTTCGACTGTTCCCTGGAGGATCATTTTCGAAAGGGAGTCATGACGAGTTACATGCCCAAACCAGGCAAGCTTTCGACGTTTCACTACTGACAAAAGTGGTTATACGTGATAACAAACAATTGTAGACTTCTTTGCTAAGACTTGATTGCATCATAACGACCCTTTACAGTGAACGCTTCACGTTAAAGGTCATAAATACTTCGCCATTAGGTCAGTTGAGATAAGATTCGCGCGACTCAGTGGCACCAATAAGAGATAAACCCGTTTAATTATTCAGAGTTGGGGCACTGTACGAAGGATGGCAGCCGACCGAACAAAGTGGAATCAATTTGTTGCTGCCTACAAGACGCCACCACGCGTGTTGGTCACTGACTGCTTTGACGGTGGTCGGCTATGGATCAAAGAAGAGAAGAAGAAGAATTATTCGGGCATGGAAGAAACACGATCTTTTTATTGCCACTATAAATTTTCTGAAAGGTGAATAGGGGATTGTTCTGAGAATATAAGCAACATAAATCGATTCCCATGTGACGAACAGCCTATTTAGGAAATAAGTATGTCACTCTAACAATGCTTATGGAGAAAATGACTACTTTTGTCTATTTTGAAATGTTAAGAAAGCTATTATTTATTTTATTTTAGAAATTAATATTATTTTGTATTGTATTGTATATTAGCATTAAGTAAACTGAACTAATTTTTTTAAGTGAAACTTAATGAAAAAATAAAAATGAAGATCACTGAAAATCAGATGTGAAAATTGTCAACATTAAACGAAAAATGATTTTTTTTTAAAAAAAAACCTTTTATAAAGATTCGTGTTTTTATGTGCTCTTGTATCGTAATTCAAAATAGCTAGTTATCTATAACAACTTAACTTGATTACAATTAAACTTATTACGGACGAAAAAATAAGCTTCGTTGCCCGCTCCGCTATAAGTATGTTCTGCCACAGAGAAGATTTATTTCACAATGTACTGGCGCAGTCATTTCACTGCACCATTGTATGGACATGAGGTAAAGCATACATAATGGGCGTGAGATGGCAGGGAAAGCAAACCCGTAAAAATTGCGTGCTGTGCTGAAATCTGATGTGTCGGGCCGAAAGGCGCAGATATCGCAAACTACGACACAACGTAGGCCTACATACCCCTCAGAAAAGGCCAGTATGTAAGAGTGAGATATGGTCGAGCAAACGCAAACAACAACACATTTCACAATGCGAGCAGATGACGTTATAAATTATTTGACTTTTTATATTAAGGTAAAACAAATAGTTTGTAATACTCTTTTGGTCATTCTTCTTCTTCCGTCCTTAGCCAACGACCGTCAAAGCAGTCAGTGGCCATTACGCCTAGTGGCGTCTTAAGGGCAACAACGAATATATTTTCTTAGCCGTTGTTCCCATCACGCCTAATGGCGTCTTTAGGGCAACGACAAATCAATCTGTTTGTTGTTGTTTCCGTAATCAAAGTGACTGGCAAACGGGTGATCAGCCCGTTGTGCTTTTGGTAATAGTAGTTACTAAATAAGCAATATACATATATTTAACAGATTTTAACTGACGTATACTGATTTTCGATGGTTAGATCTATATTTTGAAGGAACGTTATCTATCCTTCTTCTTCTTCGTTCGCCCTGAAAAGGACGGTGGTTGCGTTGTGTCTGTTTACAACGTAGCTGTGATATCTGCACCTTTCGGTCGACACATCCGACTTCTGCACGGCATTTTTTAGGACCGGGTTTGCCTTCCCATTGCGATCCGTGCTCGCTCAGCCAGACTGCATTGCTGCAGGCTGTTTCCAGGACCACCACGTGGAGGTGGAGCACGGTCTTGACCAGCTCTGGTTCTCTGGTCCTGACGCAGGCAGTCAAGCTATGAGTCGCTGACTGCGGTCTCTATTGCTGCGTCTTGAGGTCCCGTTATCTATCCAGTTTTCCTTTACTAATTTTCTTTATTTATACACTGCCAAGTAGAAAAAAAAATAATAATAATAATTTCAAAGGCAGTAGACTACAAACTGAGGAAAGAACAAGCAGGATTTAGAAAGAACAGAAGATGTGTAGACCATATATTCACTCTCAGGAACATAATAGAGCAGTGGTCAGAATGGCAAAGACAGCTTTACATAAATTTTGTTGATTTTGAAAAGGCTTTTGACAGCATACATAGGGACAGTTTATGGAAAATACTGAGGGCTTATGGAATTCCAAGCTGCATAGTGTCAATCATAAAAAGCCTCTATGCCATCTTTACGTGTAGTGTTGGGCAGAGCAACCTAACCTTCGAGGTGAAGACAGGAGTACGACAGGGATGCCCCTTATCAACCACTCTATTTTTAACAGTCATAGACTGGGTGATGCGCCAGACAACAGGGGCAGTCCAAGAGGAATAAGATGGACTACATTTTCTACATTGGAAGATCTGGAATATGCAGATGACATTGCACTGCTGGCACATTCACATCAACACATCCAGGAAAAAACGGATAGACTTAATAAATTTAGCCAGCAGGTGGGCTTGAACATCAATTTAAAGAAGTCTGAGGTCATGACGCTCAATGTGAACAACCCTGAGCCCATATCAGTAAGGAATCAGCAACTGGTACAGACAGATACCTTCACATACCTAGGAAGCATAGTAACACCAGACGGTGGGGCAGGCAAAGACATCAACATCAGAATGAATAAGGCAAGAACAGCCTTCTTTAGCCTAAATAACATTTGGAAGTCCTCCCTATACAGCACAAGCACAAAATTAAGATTATACCAGAGTTGCGTGCTTTCTGTGCTTCTCTATGGTGCGGAATGCTGGAGAGTCACAGAGAAGGAAATGTCAAAATTGTCCTCTTTTCACACAACATGCCTAAGAAAAATTCACCGCATCTTTTGGCCGAATACCATCACCAACCAAGATCTGCTTACCCGTAGCAAGCAAGAGGACATGCACACCATCATAGCTGGCAGACGCTGGAACTGGGTCGGTCATGTCCTCAGAAGAGACCCCGATGCCATCACAAGAACAGCTATGCTTTGGACCCCTGAAGGAAAGCGAAAGAGAGGCCGACCAAAAACAACTTGGCGGAGGACTGTGGAGGCTGAGATGCAAAGAATGAACCAGAGTTGGGGCACTGTACGAAGTATGGCCACCGACCGTGCAAAGTGGAATCAATTTGTTGTTGCCCTACAAGACGCCACTAGGCGTGATGGCCACTGACTGCTTTGACGGTCGGTGGTTAAGGATCGAAGAAGAAGAAGTAGAAAAATAAACGCAATCCGCACAACATTCATTCTCAGCCCTGACTTGTACCATGCTTTAACCACAAGTGTCTTTAGACAGTCCATTCAGTCACGACCGTCATACGACCCTTAACCTATGAAAACTACTCAGTCAGGTCACCTCTGCAACACACCCCAGGTATGCGGGAATTTAGTAACATTTACTCCAAAACTAAGCTCCGTTCATTTAAAAAAACCCAAACTAGACATAAATTCACTCACTACTCCTCACCTAAAAAGAAAACCAAAACACTCAGACACAAATTTCAGGAAGGCGGCAGACAATAAGAACACACGGTCAGGCTAGCCCGGCAGCACACATTCACATGATTATTGAAGTCAGGTGGGACGACTGGCACGTGTACACCAAGGCACCTCCATGACAGTTGCAGCAAGATGATGCTTGGTATGAAGACATAATTACAACGATTGGTCATGGAACAATAATGCAACAGCCAATATTAAAACCAGAATACTATAATGGAGAGCCTGCTGTCACAATGACCAAAGAAACCTAACAATTCTTTTTAACCCCAAAGACAGACAATGGACTATTACTCCTAAAAAAAGGACTAACGACAGAAGATACTCACCAAGCTCTTAACTCTAAAAATAGCTATAAACAATCACTGCGACTGCCACTCACAGACTAGAACATCTCTTCACGTCATCATTCTCAAGTAACTTCACAGCAGTGGCCTTGAAAACTGCAGCAGAGGTCCTAATGATAGAGGAAAGCACCGAGAAACAAGCTGTTTTTTTTTTTTACAAATGCGCTATCAGTAATTACGCAACACTGAAGAGCCAGAACAATGCAGATCTGGAAGACCTAAGAGTAGTACTCCACAAACTAAGCCACCAATGCAAACAAGTTGTTGTACAGTGGATTGTATCTCATTGCAACATCTCCGGCAATGAAGAAGCTGACAAATTAACTACCTCAGCCTGATACAAGTATAACTTTTGAAGAGGCAAAGAGTTTTATCAGAAGCAGATACAGGAACAAATGAGAAGTAGAACATCCAGGCCACACAAAAAATGATGCATATTACCAGCTCAACAGAAGAGAACAAGTGATATTCTTCAGACTCCACACGGGGACCAAAGAAGCAGCAACAGTGATAAATGCAGTCAGCGACCCATAACTTGACTGCTTGCATCAGGGTCAGCGAAACAGAGCTGACCAAGACCCTGCTCCACCTCCAAGTGGTGGTCCTGGAAACAGGCTGCATCAATGCAGTCTGGCTGAGAGAGTAGGGATCGAAGAGGGAAGGCTAATCCGGTCCCCAAAATGCCATGCTGACACCGGATGTGTTGGGCCGAAAGGCGCGAATATCGCAGCTTTGCTGTAAATGGCGACACAACGTAACAAACGTCCTTTTCAGGACAAACGCAGAAGAAGAAGACTCCACACGGACCACAACAGATTGGGATACCACTTATTCAACAAGCTAAAGATAGGAACTAGGGAGCCGCGGTAGCATAGTGGTTAGTGCACTGGCTTCCTAGCTCTGTGGTCTATGGTTCGATCCCCAGATGAGGTGGGATTTTTTAGGCTCAAACGGCTCCTGGGTCGACCCAGCCCCAACTGGGTACCAGAGCAACTCTGGGAAGGTTAAGGCGGCCGGCGTGATGTTGACCACGTCACCCCTAGTGTGCCGATGGTCAAGAAAATATGGGCCTAACACCATATTCCCAATATGCTTCAATGGGCGTGTAACGGGATCCTTTACCTTTACCTTTTAAAGATAGGAACTGCCGATGCGCGTGATTGTGGCACTGATAAAATGACTGCTGAACATCTGCTTCAAAAATGCCCAACATATTGGGAACAGAGACAGCACATGTGGCCATCATCACCAGTACAATTCCTAGAAAAGCTCCATCGAGACAGAATCAGCCTCAAGCCGACCACTGCTTTCTTTGAACATACTCAAGTTGACGTCTGAGAGTGTACGAAGAAGAAGAATATCTCGAAGTATGATCAACAACTCAGCTGCTACAAACTGACTCAACTAAGAAAAATGAAATCATTACAAAGTTGGTCAACCCAAAACGCTGACCCAAAATATGATCGCCCTGCAACACTGTTCCACTAAAACGATTGGTAACCAAAACATTAAATGTTCACAACAAGCATAGGTAAGTTTCCAAAAACTAGAGATAAATACCACCTGTAGGTTGCACTATCATCAAAAATAAATCAAGATGTACCCAAAAACTAATGCTGTCCCGAATGAAGGAGCATCCCAAAATATGTTGGAAAACTTATAAGACAATGTTATGAATCTACGGTACAAAATCCCTCGGCAAACTCCGACAGAGTTTATCTCAACATTAACTCAGAATAAAATATTATATCACATTAAGTCAGTACAACTATTTCAAATGTTACAAGATCACCAGCTCTATCAAGCTATAACCTCATTAAAATACTGCTGCAAACTGATACCTTAGCAAGAAACTGAAATATGCGCCAACCTTTGCGCATATGTAGTGTAACACACCACACTCTAGAAAACCTCATGAAACTGTTGTTCGTCCATCACGGGTGATGAAGACATTTCTGTTCATCCAATTATTAGTGTCGTAGATTTTTGATAGGAATTTAAGACATAGATTGGTCCCTTCTAAATAGATTAGAACAGATGATAGCTCAGTGAGAGGTAAAGTAAAGAAAATAGATTTTCACGAGTGAAATGGTGGAAAATAGTTAGAGCCTGTCCCTGAAATCGAGAAGCTTCTCTCATCAGCCTATCTCTACAACAGAACTTGGTTAGTCAGTCTACTAAAATATATATATATATATATATATATATATATATATATATATATATATATATATATATATATATATATATATATATATATATATATATACATACACATATATCACCACTCACATACACACACACAGAAGTGACGACCGTTAGACGCACAGACGTGAACACTATATCTATGGAATAGGGATCTTTTGGAACGAGCTGACCAACACACGTAAATAAAGTTTATGTAAATTTTATTTATCATAAGAAACTTCACAACAGCTACAAGTTGAATTTCAAATCAAATACAATCAAACGTAGGGTAAAAAATTATTTAAAGAGTTAGACTCACAGGTGCAATCCTCCCTCCCTCTCTTGAGACAAGATCCCGTTAGAGAAAAAAAGTTTGTAACCCCCAAAAGAGTCAAAGGTTTATACACTATGGTCTAGGATTTCCCTGTACAGTTAAGAACAGAGTTGATACATTAATCTATTCTAAGAGGAAATAGCATTAGCAAAACTTGCATAAAGAAATACAAAGTGGGTGTATGAGTTATACAATAAACGAGTCACTCATTTCTGCTTTCATTCTATTCATACAGCAGTGGCTACTGACATTCGTTCTTACCTACAAACTTGATTTTCACCTTCTGGAACAATCTTTAGGACATACACACACTCAGCAAATCCAGTGTTCAGTTGGCAAAGATTAACCCCAGCTCTACAGAGACCGGTTAATTCCAATTCTCCGGGGAGCGTTAACTTCACTGTTTATATTATAGGATTACTGTTTATGTCACTGGAAATCAGTTCAGGTAAGAGATGCCACAGGGCTCACAGTGTCGGAATCTGGAGGTTTCCAGTACTTTAGGAAATGTCAGGTCGGTAACTTCACTCAGTATCAACAATTTATTGTCACACCACAATTTGTCAAACGTCGGAAATGTTAATGTTTGTAATTTCGCCACATGGGCTGAATGTAAATGAGATTTTTGGAAAGAAATATAATATTCTAGTCATTAAAAAAATCAGTCTGTATCCACTTTAGAAAAAAAAGAGAAAAATATATTTTACGATTCCACTAGTAAATCACCTCTGCACACAATCTTAGAGAAATATAATTGACGATTAAGCTAGTTAAATCACTCAAACTTCTAGGATAATAATTAACACAAGCCAGAAGTAAAACGGTCTCCAATCGAAAACTAAGTGATACTTCTATTATAAGAGATCTTTAGAATCGAAAGCTAGATGTTCTCTGCAGTTCTGGCGGTACTGGATAACTTAGAGTTAGAATGCTCTAGTATATATATATCTAAAATCAAAGAAAAATGGCCACTATAGACCGAAAAACCCGACTCGTCTGCCAGATGTTATCACCTACGTTCGGATCTTCGTTCAGTTTTCGGCTTTCGCGTAAATCAAAGCCATTCTCCAAGCTAGAGCCGACAAACAGAACTAACACTCTTTCTTGGATCAGGGATAACGTAATATGCTAGTCAGTGCAAATTTTACACGTCTCTGCTGGTCTGGCCATTCCTAGCGAGCAGTGTTCTTAGATCTAGCGATTCGCCATGTTTAATTACCTGCTCTGATCGCTGTCTCATCTTATCCAACGAGTTTCAATCGCTGGTGTTAAGAATAAATTACAGATCAACGAAGCTAATAGTAAGCAAGAGGACATGCACACCATCATAGCTGGCAGACGCTGGAGCTGGGTTGGTCATGTCCTCAGAAGAGACCCCGATGCCATCACAAGAACAGCTATGCTTTGGACCCCTGAAGGAAAACGAAAGAGAGGCCGACCAAAAACCTGGCGGAGGACTGTGGAGGCTGAGATGCAAAGAATGAACCAGAGTTGGGGCACTGTACGAAGGATGGCCATCGACCGAGCAAAGTGGAATCAATTTGTTGTTGCCCTACAAGACGCCACTAGGCGCGATGGCCACTGACTGCTTTGACGGTGGGCGGCTAAGGATCAAAGAAGAAGAAGAAGCTAATAGTCTGCTCGAGACCATACATCAAAGAAATAGCGAACAAAATAAATTAGGCGTGTTAAATTAGAAAGAAAAGACAGATCTCAGAATGTAGGATGGTTTAAGTTAACAAAAGTACATAGATGACAGTTGGGTAAAAGAGAAGTGTAGCTACAGAAAATAGATATATGAAATATATTTTCTATAATATGTCACAATTAGGAATATGTTAAATTTGTCTATGGGTACGAAGATGACTGATGAGCCCGATGCGGGCCTGGAAAGAGGATGAAAGAGTGACTTGCGCGGTGATTTGGTTTAAAGTGAGGAAGGGTTGCGCAATTCGTAGACCTTACTCTCTCGTCTGGGTCCATCAGACTCCAGTGGCAAGACGACTGGAGATGAAGTCAGGTGCAGTGGATGACCAAGGCTTTCTATGTGCCTCGCCGTGCTGCATACGCTCCACAGCGCGTTGCTAGTAATCGCCGTCATGTCCGTTGAACCAACAGGAGGTTTCTTCTGCGCATTCTATCGAATCCAGTCTTCGCATGCATGAAACTAACCTTTAAAACTAAGCGGTGGAAACCATTCCACTGCAGGACAAACAATATAGCATACAGACTTCACTATTGCTAAACATTTTACCCATAAGTGTTCTTCGACAGTCCATGCAGTCATAATTTTCGCCATATGACCTTTCATCTATGAAAACTACTCAGTTATGTCACCTCTCCTAAACATCTCAGACACAGGGGCGGCTCTACCGACGGTGCAACACGTGCAATTGCACGCGGCGGCAAGCTTTGGGGGGCGGCAAAAAATCTTTTTACTTATTTTTACAATCTCGCTAAAATATTCCTCCTGGGAGTCGCGCTGGTGTAATGGTTACCACACTGCGCTAGCGATCAGGTGTTCAAGGTTTAAGCCCGGCCGCGGCATTTGTAGGAGTGTCATCGACCGGGATTTTGACTGAATAACTTGAACGGCTCCTGAAATAAACCCTCTGTGGATGGTGTCACGGAGTGTTCGAAGGTTTCGTCTAGATTATTTTCGTCTGTTCTTTAGCTGTTTTTTAAGTCGTCACTAATAGTTCTGCCATACGATCCTAATGCTATCTTCTCATACAAAGGCACTGAAAGGTATTTCTTTAGGGACGTCAGTACAATTTATTCGCTTGGTCGAAACCACAGTGGTTCACAGAGGATTATATTTCCGTGTTCAGTGGTCAACTGAAGACCGCCACGATAAATCTTCATGCATGGCTGAACGAGAGACGGGAATTAATTATCTTGGCGTGGGAATCATGAATTTATTTTTTTTTATCGACTGTTCTATGTTGACAGCTCGAATGTTTCATTTATTTTTTAATGTGCATTCAAGGAAGTTGATTTTGCTCAGTGTTAGTGTGCTATGTGTTACAGTGATAAATACGTTTTTTAAACGTTTTATGGAAATTAGTACAGTGCTTCAGCCTCCATTCATTACTAAATAATACATTTTATTGTAGGGTTTATTAAAACAGTTTTAACATTCAAATAGATATAATGTCAGATAAAAGAAAAAAAAAACTATCAGGTGCCGAATATCGGAAACGGAAAGCGATATTCAAAAACATAGCGGGGCTTTACATAAATATCTAAAAACTGAAACAGCTGATGTAGGACAGAAGAAAATAAGCAAATGTACCGAAACAAATGATTCTGAGCTCATGGCAAGTACTTCTAACTCGGACCCCAGTAACGTAGATATTACTAACAATGTCGAAAATGAGACTGATTTGACCGTTTCCAATTCCAGAGATTTAAGTGATGAACTTGAGAGGTACACTGATCCGGCAAGATGGAATCCTTCTTTAAGCGATACCGAAAGACTGGAAATCGTAAAAAAAAGTCCTGCCAGAGAGACCAAATAATGAGTTTGTTTTTCCGCGCAGCTCTAATGGTCGGAAATTTTCACTAAATTTTTACACTAGGGAGCTAAGCAACAGAGAACATATTAATCGATCATGGTTAGTGTATTCAAAAGATTCTGTATTTTGTTTCTGCTGTAAGTTCTTTTCCTGTAACAAAATGTCACTCACTACTGATGGCTATAATGATTGGGGTCATTTGTATGTGTATCTTAATGAACACGAAAAATCTAAAAACCACTTGGAGTCCCATACAATGTGAATTGAATTATCGTCCAGGCTTAAATCAGTACAGACAATTGATTCAATGCATCAAAAGTTATTAAATTCAGAAGTTCGACACTGGAGGAGCATAATAGAACGCTTAGTTGCTATTGTCCAGTTCTTGAGCCAACAATGCTTGCCATTTCGTGGAACATCTGATAAATTATGTGACCCTAACAATGGACATTTTTTAAAGCTTGTTGAACTGATTGCCAGATTTGATAGTGCTATGTGTGAACATTTAATGAGAGTAGCTCGTGGATCGACCCAACACTACCTTGGAAAAAACATTCAAAATGAATTGATTGCTCTTCTCTCTGGAACCATAAAAAAAGAAATAATTTCTATGGTGGATAAAGCTAAATATTAAAGCATAGTTGCAGAATGTACTCCCGATGTAAGTCACATTGAATAATTAACACTAATTGTAAGATTTGTTAATACGAATCCAGATGATATCAACATTCATGAACATTTTCTTGGTTTCATTGCTGTAGAAGCCACTACAGGCTCAGCGTTAACTGAATGTACTCTAAGAAAATTGTCAGACATGGATATTCCAATCGCAAACATGCGTGGCCAGGGGTATGACAATGGATCAAATATGAAAGGAAAACATTCAGGAGTTCAACAACGTATTAGGGACTTGAACCCAAGAGCTTTTTATAACCCTGTTACGCATAAGAATTTTGCTATGGTATCTGTGTACTCAATTTTTCTAATGCAAGGTATATAACTCTTGGAATTGAAGTTACTTTTTACTTTAAGTGGTTACCTGTTCTTATGCCCTTCGGTTGCCGGTATTGTGGTTTGACCGATCTTGGGTCGTGTCCATTTATGGAGCGCTCAGGCCCACTTTTCTTGTAAACGTTTGGCAACCTGCGTCGATAGTTATTTCCTATCCTTATAAGGCTCGATTTTAAGTGTCGTTCTTAGAATATGCCCATAGCTTCGGGGTTGTGTGAATTGTATTCAAATCAAACGTTTCTGCGCATGTCTGTTTTTTGGTTGGGGGTTTTGAACAAGCTTCCGCCCGGGAGTGTCACAGATTTTGTCGAGAGAGATAGACGCTTTTCAGCGTCTGTCATGATCATATTGTTCGGGGAATGGAAGTCCTCTATAGTGTTGGTTCATCTCAGATGATATTCCCCTTTGTGATTCAAAGCGCCTGGAGGCGAGTGAGTTGTGTATTTATTCCTGAAGAGAAGGTAATTGCTCTACTTGATTATCATTGTCGCTAACTTTCATGATTGACATTTTGTGCCTATTTGCCAAATTTCCCTGGGCGGGAAAGAGTCTACGTTATGAGAAGTTTTCAACTCACGCTTCACCATGTTGTTATGCATCGGGTTGATGCATGTCCTAAAGGCTATCTACTTGTTGGACTTTGCTGCTCTGGCGGTTCCACGTCAGTTTAGGTTTGATACCGTTGTTATTAAAGGAAATTAGAGGACATTACTTGATACTCCAGAAGTCATGCCTGTCTTGCTGGAGGTCAGAAAAGGAGAAGGGATTTAATCTCCTACATTTATATATATATATATATATATATATATATATATATATATATATATATATATATATATATATATATATATATATATATATATATTATATATATATATATATATACTACAAGTGTTGTCAGTGACTATGCCATTTCGATGTCGTCGTTGTGTCGTTAATAAATATTGAGAAAACGTCACTAGCTGTTCAACACCTTTATGACTTTCCTCGTCGTGAGTCAGTGATGTACTCTGTACTAAGTAATGTGGACAATGTTGCCTCTGTACATTAATACTACTGGACCGTAAGGAGGGATACCAACAATATATACTTACAATATCATGCTACATCCCAGAAGGACCAATTCCTTCATCTCTAAAGATTGGTACCCATCCACAACGGTGTAACGATATACATACATACTTCAAGTAAAACAATCACACCGTTACATTTGGTGGCCATAAGCTGGTTTGGTCTGGTGCCAGCAGACACGGGGTCCTTTACCCGCTACATTCTTCAACATTCTTCAAGACATCCATCTACATCTACATGATTTGCAAAGTACTCAGCGTTGCCCAGTAGATATCAGAAATTGCAACCTGAACCTGATTCAAGAAAATTGACAGTACCCGGTGTTGCAGCATACATTGAGAGTTGTTCTCAAGTATCGGGATAATCGATTTGTTCCTGCTAGAAGGCCAAGTTCTGTACTGAATCAAGTTGCTGTTACGTTGAGAAAGACACACTCAATTTTTTTTCTTAATGAATGTAGCTATGTAAAATGTCTAGGGTAATGATATGTAATGTGGTGTGATAGTTATGGATACACCCACAGATATTTAAGCAGACTAATAATATTTAACAAATATTATAATACACTGAACTAACTCAAGAGTGTAAAATTTTTGATAGAATTATATTACATTTATTTGTTCTGGATCAAGTTTTATGTTGACCAGAACTTTTTTTTTTAAAAAAAAAAGGATTTAAAAATTATGAAAGAAATGCATGGAATGTTACATAATAAATGCAAGAGTGTACATATATAAGTACTATACTAGTTAGTTTTATTAAAATGTTCTAGTAGTCATCTACTTGGAGGATAGTTAATGCTTGTGCTGTTGGGGTGGCCTCATCACACCTGTCTATATTGACTACACAGTGTCCAGTAAATTACAGGAATTTTATGGGGTATTAGTAACTAAAAGGCGTTGGTGAACTTCCAGCAGACCAGAGGCTCACTCAACTTGCATATGTAGCTCTGGTGCTGAAATCTGGTGGTCCCACCTCTCCGTGCTGGCGGGCAATAATAGTGGTCTCTGTCACAACGTACTGCACAGATACACTCGAGTAAAATCACCAACTGAATGGACACCGCCTTGTTGACAACTGAAACTCACAGCTCTGCAATCAAAGTATTGGCTATGTGTCAAAATTCTATTCTCTACCCACGTCTGGACACAACACGGACACAACAACCACATCATACAGACAGGTCAGATCTCTCTGACCAAACAGCACATTTACCATGGTGGTTTTACATCAGATAGGTCCTCCCAGACTATAGATTCTGAAAAATATTTATTAGTTTCCTTCCCTAAAAGTGGATAGGTAATATGTTTCATTATTCTCAACACTTGATCTGTCTTTCCTAACCCTTGCTGGAGTTTATGTATATTGTTGGTCCCTAGACCCTGACTTGGGCGGGGGGTCTAGAGCAAATCCCTACTTGTTTGTAAGGCTAGATTATGATATGGCAGTATCAAATCACTCGAACATTAAACAATATTCAAAATATACAAAGAAATAATTTCAATCTTACCAGATTATGAATAAAGAACACAGAAATGCTAGCAAAACTCAGCTGAGCTGCTGGCTATAGTATGGCGTCCCTGAACTTATTTCACTTTCTTTCATTTGGAAATCACCACACTTTAAAATACTGTGTCTATCATCGAACAACTATTGAGGAATGGCCCCACTTGCGCGTCTGAGCGCCGATAAAATGATTGTCTGTGGCCAATCACTGCCTAGGTTTATTTCAAATTCAAATTTCCTACCCTAAAGTCATTTCAGTCATGCTTCAGTCAAGTATGGATGTTTATCTGTTAGTCTGTCCGTCTCTACTTGTTTTTTTTTCAAAAACGTACTTGATTTTTGAACCAACCTCTCTCTCCCCTCCAAAATTTTGTCGTTAAAAGTTATATTTAGACACAGCTCCCACCAATGTCCCTTCGCTTCCCTACTAAGTAGATTTGAACACCTGCGTCTCAAGGTCGTGTTTTTTTGTGCAAATAGCGACACTTTTTATTCCATACAGTCTGTCGCTGATGTGAACAACACTGTCTTTTGTCATTATCTTCAATATTATCTATCCGTCTGTAAAATTAAGAACATATTAGTTCACTGCTCAGAATGGGCCATCCGGCCAGCTAATTTTTATATTCCTAACATTAATATTACGAAAAAGTTACTTTTTAATTTTTGTAATATTCCAAACATCTGCGTTCTGCCGCTGAATTCAAATCAAAGGCTTGGTATCGCAAAAGCGACCAATAAATGACTGTGGCGTAACATATCCAAGGTCCCTTCTGTCGAGTTCCTTACTTTATGTCAACTTGGGAAACGTGACTTTTCTCCGTTTCCCCCCCAATTGCGTCTCCTTAGCCTTTCTAGTCTCACGCAATCTTTCCAGTCATATTTTTTCCTTTTTATCCGCCGTTCCCCTCCTGTCTAGCAAGTCAATTTTTATGGAGGGTGATGACCCGCGGTCTGGGCGATCATGTACTATCAGCAGCCTACGCATTATGTTTTTATCCTTACATGTTATCTTTGGAGGTATTTTACCGTTGTATCTCTGTCAATTTCACTACACATCTCCCCACTTGAAAACATGCCTATGGCAAGTTCCAAAACCAGCGATACACATAGGTAAAATTACTCCTCACGTCTGCCACTACTCTAATTTTGATCACAGGGGTGCCGACTGAGGAAATCTGCACCGACATTCAATTTACGGCTTGCATAAGCGACTGGTTTCAGTTCCCCATCAGGTGAAGATGATCTTTGCAACAAAGCCCCTCCTAGTCCTACATTACTTGCATCGGTTCTTAAGACAAAGTCCTGTGTCAAATCAGGCAGTTTGAGAATAGGCTTGCTAGTGAGTTTTTCCTTTAACTCTTGGAACGCTAGTTCACATTGTGCAGTCCAAATAATTTTATCTGGAAGTCCCTTGCGAGTCAGATCAGTCAGAGGAGCACAAATAGCGTTAAAATTCTTGATGTATTTCTGATAAAATCCGCATAACGACACAAATGATCGCACGTCCTTTTTTGTTTGCGGCCTAGGTGCTCTCTGCAGTTTTTTCCAAGTTCTTAGGATCAGGGGTCATATTACCCTGATATACAGTGTGTCCCAAGAATTCCAACTCTTTGCATCCAATACAACATTTTGTTGGCCTAGCAGTTAAGTTCGCCTCCCGAAGTCTATCAAACAACATCTCCAGAGCGTCAATGTGTTCTTCAAATGTCTCTGTGGCGACGAGAATATCATCCATGAAATTCGTGATACATGGGTTATTCAGGGGATCCAACAATTTGCGCATCATCCTTGAAAACACACTCGGAGCATTTTTCAGTCCGAATGGTAGCATATTGAATTCATAATGTCCATCCGAAGTGCTAAAAGCCAAATAAGGTCTCACTTCAGGCTTCACTGGGATCTGGTAATAGCCTTTACTAAGATCCACCTTTGAAAAGTATTTTGCCTTGTTCAGTCTGGCAAATAACTGTTTTGTGTCTGGTAATGGATCCACTTGTCCTTCTGTGACAGCATTCAGTTTCCTGTAATCTATGCACAGTCTGTGTTCCCCAGACGGTTTTCTCAACAAAACGACACTAGAACTAAAAGATGATTCACTGTGCGAAATAATCCCCTCCTTCAACAAATACTCTATTTCTTCCTTCAATGCCTTCTCCTTCGCGAACGGAATAGAATAGGCTCTCATACAGATTGGGTTTGAGTCTACCAGTTTCATGTCATACTGTAGCAAATTTGTATGGCCTGGTTTATCTGTTAATACATCTGTATGTTCCTCCAGAACCTGTTGAACTCTCTCCCTCTGGTTTTTAGTCAGGTGCTTACTGACTTTTACCTGTGCTGCGGTTTCACAAGGATGTAATGGGTATTCATGTGAGGTGAGTGGTTCTTTTTGCATCTGGGTTGCAATAGCCAAGGTCAATAAGGGGGTGCTTTCCTGGAGTGGTCTGTCCAGATACTTCTTTAACAGGTTTACATGATAAACTTTCTCCTTCCCCTTTTTGTCAATTTTATAGTTTGTTCTAGACACCTTCTCTAGAACCGTATATGGACCTTGCCAACCAATTTGTAATTTATTCTGGCTTCCGGGTAGTAGAAGCAGCACCTTCTCTCCGACTGCCAGTTCCCTGTCCTTTGCCTTCCTATTAAAATATGCTGCATGTTTCTTCCTGGCTTGCTTCAAATTATCATTTGCCAGTTTCCATCCAGCTTTCAAACGAGTGGTCAGTTCGTTCACGTATTGATACGATGAGGTAACAGTCTCTTCCGCCTTCTCATCTGTCCAGGTCCTTAATAGAGCTTCTAATGGACCTTTTATTGGCCTCCCAAATAGCAGAGTTGCGGGAGCCATCCCGGTTGAACTATGTGGTACCTCCCGGTACGCAAACAATGCGGCGGGCAGGAATTGATCCCACAGATCCGGTTTTTCGTGTGCCAGCTTTCTCAGGATAGAAATGAGAGTCCCGTTGAACCTCTCTACCTGGCCGTTCCCTTGTGGATGGTACGGACTACAATGAAAGTGTCTGGCTTGAAATAGCTTAAAAACTTCTTCCGTTAGTTTCCCCTTGAACTGAGAACCATTATCCGTCAAGATTTGATGCGGGAATCCTAATCGGGTAAATATTGTAAGTAGTGCCTCTGCTACATGTTTTGAATCAATTGATGGCAGGGCTACCGCCTCTCCCCACATAGAACAAGTGTCCACCAGAGTAAGGATGTAACTGTTCCTCCTCTTGGTCCGAGTGAGAGGTCCTACAATATCCACTGCAACCCTCTCAAAAGGTGTTCCCACTATGGGCATTTCCCCTAGAGTTGCAGGAGCAGTCCAGTGCTTTGGAGCTACCCTTTGACATTCTGGGCAGGATTTGACATATCTTTTTATATCCTCCGTTATCCCTGGCCAGAAGTAATGACAAGCTATACGCTGTCCTGTGGCGCTGATCCCCATGTGACCACTGAAGGGAATCGCATGCCCAGAGTTCCATCACTTTATCTCTATATGAAGTGGGAAGAACCAGCTGGTTGTGACCATTTGTTCCAGTTCCGGCCTTCCTGTATAAGAGTTTGTTCTTCATGAAATATTCCCCCTTGCTCGGAGGTGTGTGGCATTTGGGCAATTTTTTAAAACAGGGCTTGAGTGAGTGTCCTATCCTCAGCCTGCGCCTTCCTCATCTCCTCTGGATGAGCATTTATAGGTTCACCTTCTTCCTCCTTCTTCTGTGACCTGGTCTGCACTGTCGCCATGATCACAGGTTTCTCGGGATTCCCCAAGAAGACGTATCTACACCCCAATATCAGAGGGTAGATTGGTTCATCTATCACTGCTGCTCTGATTTCTCCCTCCACATAGCGAGTTTTCACCGTTATCCTTGCGATGGGAAGTGTCATGAGTGGTATGTCCTTAGTCGCCCCTTGTATTTCCACTGTTTCTGTGGTATACTGACTTGGGTCCACTAGGCTAGACTTCACAACTGAATCATAATCCAAACCTGTATCATAAAGGCACCTTATGGTGACCCCATTACAAATAACATCCTCACAAACTGGGGGGTGATAAGGTTCCTGTTGTCCATTAGGATTAACCTTTAATCTTCGCGTCCCCGACTTCATTGCAGCAATGTTTGAAGGTTTCCTTCTACAAAATTCGGTGTTATGGTTATCCTTCTTGCACCATTTACACCATCTTTTTCCTTGGTTCAACGGTTTTCTTCATTGAACTTTTGGTCATTGAACTGTGAGTTTCTGTCGCGATAGTCATTTCTTGGCCGCTCAAAGTTTGTCCTACCTTTATTTCCCTGCTCTCTATTATCAAATTTATTAAATTGCTGTGGAGCTTTAAAATTGTCTATGTGCTTCTTTTTAGCACCACTTACCTCTGCCTGAGCTGCCTGATACCTCTCAGCAACATTTAAAATTTCCCCCAACTTCTCTGCACCTTGTTCCATGAGAAATTTTCTCATGTCTGGAGCCATGGACTCTCTCAATTGCTCAATCATGATCATTTCTTTAAGATCTTGGGTCTTCCCCAGAGCCGTCCATTTCTCCAAATAGGTTTCTAGTCTAGCAGAGAATTGGTGGTATGTCTCCCCAGACAACAGTTTGGCATTTCTAAATTTCTTACGATAAAATTCACCATTCTTCTCGTACCTTAATAACAAAGCCTGCTTTAACATGTCATAATTGTCTTGGTCTTCCCTGTTCATTTTGGCAAATACTTCATAAGAAGTACCTCTCAATCCCTGTGATAGCTTTAAACTCCACCTCTCTCTCTCTAACCCATATGTAGTAGCTAATAACTCAAAACGTCCTAGGTACCCCTCTATGTCATCGTCTTTTTCAACAAAATGGTCTAAATGAAACCCCATAGCTGAGTTTGAGGCTCCCAGACTGGGCGTAGCATCTGAGGCAAAAGGGCTGGCACCATTTTCAGGAGCCGGGCCTTGTAATTCCAGCTCCCTTAGTCGTAATTCGTGCTCCCTTTGCAACCTTCTATCTTCTGCCTCCCTTTCGGCAGTCAACCTTTTTTCTTCTGCCTCCCTTTGCTGTCGTTTTTTTTCTTCTGCCTCCCTTTGCTGTCGTTTTTCTTCTGCCTCCCTTTGCTGTCGTTTTTCTTCTGCCTCAATCTGCAGCCTCTTAATTTCTCTATCAGCCTCAATTTGTAACCTCTTCTCTTCAGCTACCTTTCTATCTTCCCTTTCAATATATTTATCACATTCAGCCGTTACATATTGAATTAAAATCTGACCATCCATTCCCATCTCCTTTGCGGTCAGCACAGCAGCTGATCGGAATTTTGCTAGCTCCGCCATACTTTTCAGACAATATAATAATATACAAGCTAAATCTCTAACCAGTAAATACACTAAGTACTTCTTATGACTATAGTCTAACTAATTCTAACTAACCAGTTAACTAATTAATTATCACTGGCTGTGAAGATTCACCAACTTTTATCTGCAGGGACACTTTTAATTTTAAAGGGAATTTCACAATTTTTTTTCCCCTAATTTTATTTCTCCAACCAGGAGATCCTAATATTACTGTTGGGCTAATTATCCCTGGACAAGACCCCAATGTATGTAGTGGGTTTGATGGTATTGTATGATGGTGATATTACTAAATGTAATGTATGAGGCCAGCTGTGAAGGCTCCTGAGATAAAATGTAGTTGTGAATTGTCAGAAGGCCTTTCTTGCTACCACTACGACCTCACACTCAATTTTTTTTTCTTAATGAATGTAGCTATGTAAAATGTCTAGGGTAATGATATGTAATGTGGTGTGATAGTTATGGATACACCCACAGATATTTAAGCAGACTAATAATATTTAACAAATATTATAATACACTGAACTAACTCAAGAGTGTAAAATTTTTGATAGAATTATATTACATTTATTTGTTCTGGATCAAGTTTTATGTTGACCAGAACTTTTTTTTAAAAAAAAGGATTTAAAAATTATGAAAGAAATGCATGGAATGTTACATAATAAATGCAAGAGTGTACATATATAAGTACTAGACTAGTTAGTTTTATTAAAATGTTCTAGTAGTCATCTACTTGGGAGGATAGTTAATGCTTGTGCTGTTGGGGTGGCCTCATCACACCTGTCTATATTGACTACACAGTGTCCAGTAAATTACAGGAATTTTATGGGGTATTAGTAACTAAAAGGCGTTGGTGAACTTCCAGCAGACCAGAGGCTCACTCAACTTGCATATGTAGCTCTGGTGCTGAAATCTGGTGGTCCCACCTCTCCGTGCTGGCGGGCAATAATAGTGGTCTCTGTCACAACGTACTGCACAGATACACTCGAGTAAAATCACCAACTGAATGGACACCGCCTTGTTGACAACTGAAACTCACAGCTCTGCAATCAAAGTATTGGCTATGTGTCAAAATTCTATTCTCTACCCACGTCTGGACACAACACGGACACAACAACCACATCATACAGACAGGTCAGATCTCTCTGACCAAACAGCACATTTACCATGGTGGTTTTACATCAGATAGGTCCTCCCAGACTATAGATTCTGAAAAATATTTATTAGTTTCCTTCCCTAAAAGTGGATAGGTAATATGTTTCATTATTCTCAACACTTGATCTGTCTTTCCTAACCCTTGCTGGAGTTTATGTATATTGTTGGTCCCTAGACCCTGACTTGGGCGGGGGGTCTAGAGCAAATCCCTACTTGTTTGTAAGGCTAGATTATGATATGGCAGTATCAAATCACTCGAACCTTAAACAATATTCAAAATATACAAAGAAATAATTTCAATCTTACCAGATTATGAATAAAGAACACAGAAATGCTAGCAAAACTCAGCTGAGCTGCTGGCTATAGTATGGCGTCCCTGAACTTATTTCACTTTCTTTCATTTGGAAATCACCACACTTTAAAATACTGTGTCTATCATCGAACAACTATTGAGGAATGGCCCCACTTGCGCGTCTGAGCGCCGATAAAATGATTGTCTGTGGCCAATCACTGCCTAGGTTTATTTCAAATTCAAATTTCCTACCCTAAAGTCATTTCAGTCATGCTTCAGTCAAGTATGGATGTTTATCTGTTAGTCTGTCCGTCTCTACTTGTTTTTTTTTCAAAAACGTACTTGATTTTTGAACCAACCTTTCTCTCCCCTCCAAAATTTTGTCGTTAAAAGTTATATTTAGACACAGCTCCCACCAATGTCCCTTCGCTTCCCTACCAAGTAGATTTGAACACCTGCGTCTCAAGGTCGTGTTTTTTTGTGCAAATAGCGACTTTTTATTCCATACAGTCTGTCGCTGATGTGAACAACACTGTCTTTTGTCATTATCTTCAATATTATCTATCCGTCTGTAAAATTAAGAACATATTAGTTCACTGCTCAGAATGGGCCATCCGGCCAGCTAATTTTTATATTCCTAACATTAATATTACGAAAAAGTTACTTTTTAATTTTTGTAATATTCCAAACATCTGCGTTCTGCCGCTGAATTCAAATCAAAGGCTTGGTATCGCAAAAGCGACCAATAAATGACTGTGGCGTAACATATCCAAGGTCCCTTCTGTCGAGTTCCTTACTTTATGTCAACTTGGGAAACGTGACTTTTCTCCGTTTCCCCCCAATTGCGTCTCCTTAGCCTTTCTAGTCTCACGCAATCTTTCCAGTCATATTTTTTCCTTTTTATCCGCCGTTCCCCTCCTGTCTAGCAAGTCAATTTTTATGGAGGGTGATGACCCGCGGTCTGGGCGATCATGTACTATCAGCAGCCTACGCATTATGTTTTTATCCTTACATGTTATCTTTGGAGGTATTTTACCGTTGTATCTCTGTCAATTTCACTACAATGCTATTGTTGGATAAGAAGGCCAAGTACCGTAACTACGTACCGTTGCATTGTTCAGAAGCTCAGTTCTACCATCGTCCTGGCAGTTATGACGCAAGTTCACATGTGCGATCAACGTTGGATCTTCTGACCATAGAATGCTGATCATCACATGTTCTTTGCTCTACTGACGTTTGGATTTCCATAAGTTAAGTGGCCTGTTTTGTTGTGAACTGTGCCCTTATACTTCTGCTGAGCCTTCTGTTTATTCTCATTCTCATATTGTTATATGTTATATGTTTATATGTTATTTGCTTATTTATATGTTTACATTTCTGTGGGTTATCGGTTGGGCGGTGTCTCCTTTTAGATGATACCACGTAACAGAGGTTATCTATTGAGAGCGTGTCGTTAGGAACAGAGCAATTTCGTTAATTGGAAATTGTTAGCAATATCCATTGCTATTTTCGTTTAGTTGTGACGACATGTGCAGTTTTGTTTTCGTTATTTTTTTCGCATTCTTTAGTTTTGTTTTGATTTGTTTGTACTTGTATGTCTCCTCTTTTCTATTGTTTAGTTTTATACACCATTTATATTTATACACTGTGGTGTCATGTGTTTTGTTTAATTTTCTCGCAGATATCATCACATTTTTTGTGATATTTCCTTTATTTTTCGCTGTATATTTAGTTGATTCCTGCGAATGTTTTCGTATTGTTTCTGATCTTTGTTATTGTTTACATTGTTATTGTTTACATTGTGATTTTGTTTACACTGTGATTTTGTTTACATTGTTATTAGTTACACTTATGGTAATTAATTAATGGATTATACTGATGCACTATTATTAATACACTGATGATAAATAAATGATGAATAGTGTCATGCACTATTGAATGGGAAGTGCACCTATGATAAAGAATTGACTGATGATATTTCTATAAGGGTTCATATACAAGTTCTTGGACATAGACTTGTTTCCCACAGAGATTGGGATAATATAATGTGATGTGATTATTCAAGTGCTTGATTTAAGACTTGTTACAATTAAGATTGAAATAAGATAATTAATTATTTCAAGTGTTGTGACTCATAATATTAGACAATATGTCTACACTTGAGTATTTTATTGAGCAGGGTAAATCCCTTGGAAAGACTGGTGATAAATTGGAGGAATATGCGACTGCTCAATATGACAAAGCATTAAAGTTGGAAGAAAAGAGAATGGAAAGGGAAGCTGAACAAAAGAAAATAGAAGCTGAGAATTTAAAATTGCAGCTGCAGGTGGATGAAAGGAGATTCCAGATGGAGATGGAAAAACAAAAAAGAGTAGAAGAAAATAAAAGACTAGAAGCTGAGGCTGAAAATAAAAGACTAGAAGCTGAAGACAGGAAGTTACAAAGAGAGGCTGATGAGAGAAAAGAAAAAGCAAAAATGGAGCATGAAGAAAAACTCCTAGCTTTAGAATTAGAGAAATTAAAAGTGATGAACATGGGTAATGCTAATGATGCAAATAAGAGGTCATCTACTGATAAGGCTAATGCTAACACCTTTAAGATTAAGCTACCAGCATTTAGTCCTTCCAGTGATGACATAACGTTCTATCTAGACAGATTTGAACGATCATGTAAAACACATAACATAGACAAATCACTATATGTTGATCAATTGTCAAATATACTAAAAGGTGAAGCTCTAAGTATGTTAAGCATGGTAGATGAGCCTGACAAGAACAATTATGAAGTTGTCAGGGCGGCTTTGTTAAAGAAGTACCAACTTAATGAAGACGGCTATCGTCTGCAATTTAAAAATATGTTGCCAGAAACTGGAGTAGAATACTCTGAGTTTATTGCAAAAATACGTCTTACTTTTACACGTTGGGTTGAGCTGTCTAAGACAGAACATACTTATGAAGCACTTATGGACTTAATACTTATGGGCAAAGTCATGTCTTCTGTCAATGAGTCTTTTCTTGCTTTCCTTCATGAGCATAAACCTAAAACCATAAAAGAAATGGAAGATTTCTGTTGCCAGTATGTAACTGCGCACCCTCACATAACCATTAGTAACTCTAAAGTGAAAGAAGGTTTGCCTGTTGCTTCGGCAGCACCATATGGCACAAACTTTGTTCGTAAATTCCAGGGTACTAAACATAATTTCGATAGGAAGAGTAACCATAATTATGCTCAGAATCATGGCAATCAATCTCATGGTGATTCTTCTTCAAAGAATTGGAGACGAGCTGACAGTCCTCATTACTTTCAACCTAATAATTTTAGACATTTCAGAAGAGGATATAATAATAGAGGATATTCCTCGCGAAGACCTCAAAACCAAACTAATAGATGTTCTCATCAATGTGGACATGATAATAATTATGGAAACTGGAATTCAAACCAGGATAATAATTACAATAGAGAACACAATAACTTCAGAGATAATAATAACTCTGATAACTTCAGAGTTAATAATAGTCACGGTAGATCTCAATACAAAAAAAAAGAGATATCAGCAGGCTAATTCTGTACAACAAGAATCTCAAGAAGCCTGTAATCAGGTTGTTAATAATAAAAACTCTGACGCTGTCACATGTTCTGCTTTTGACTTTGGGAGAGCAAACAAATGCCCCCAAAGCAGTACTTTGTTCGAACCGACCACCGTAACTACTTTGAGTTGTGGTCACCCTCTTCCCGCTCTTCCTGCTGCAGTTGCGCATGACAGGAGAGGTTCTCTAATCCTACATAAGGGTCTTGTAAATAATAATCCAGTCTCAGTCCTTTTCGATTCCGGATGCACCACTATTGGTGTTAGACAAACTCTTGTAGATCCCTCTTGTGCTACAGGAAAAGTAATCAAATGTGTCACATTTGGCGGCACTTTAGAGAAATATCCTACTGCTGTAATTCACATCGCCACTCCTTTCTTTACTGGAGATGTGCACGCTTGTCTCTTACCTAATCCTATTGCGGACCTTATTATCGGTCGTATTCACGGAGTTAGGGAATGTACCTCACAGCAGATTGCTGCTTGGGAAGATCATAATATGCAAGCTACCAATGCAGTGGTTACAAGAGCACAAGCTCTACAGACACCTCAAATTTCATTGACTAGTAATGATGAAGTGCATAGCCAAGACAGTCACTTAGTTATTTCTCGTGACTCTTTCATAAAATTACAAGAAGAAGATCCTTCTCTAAAAAAATTCTTCATTCTTGCGAAAAAAGGTGATCCAAATCAGGGTACAAATAGAAAATCTTGGATTGCTATGAAGAACGGCGTACTTGTACGTATGGTACAAGACTCGACTACGTCTGCACATTCACAAATTTTTTTTCCTAAGAGTATGAGATTGCAAATATTGCAACATGCTCATGACTCGCAATGTGCTGGACATATGGGTTTTTCCCGTACAAAGTCGAGTGTCCTTGCGGCTTTCTTTTGACCTTTTGTAAACAAGGACATTCGTATTTACTGCCGATCTTGTAAAGTATGTCAGGAGGTCAAATCTAGAGGACCATGACATGCTGCGCCTATCCAGGCTGCTGACATCCCTATTCAGCCATTTCAGAAAATGGCTATAGATATTATTGGCCCTTTTAAGATCAAGTCGGCCAGAGGACATCAGTTTATCCTTACATGTGTCGATATGTGTACACGTTGGCCAGAGGCTATACCTCTTAAGAGCATTTCCACTGCCGATATCGCAGACGCTCTTTGGCTGATATTTTCTCGGTTGGGTTTCCCCGGAGAGATACTGTCAGACCATGGCACGCAACTTATATCGGACACTATGTCACAGGTAATGTCTACACTACATATTAAAAGATCTCTTAGTAGTATCTATCACCCAATGTCTAATGGGTTAGTTGAGCGTCTGAATAGAACGCTCAAGACTTTGCTTGGTAAGATAACTGAAGATCATCCTCAAGATTGGGTCAGGGTTTTACCCGCGGCTCTCTTTGCCTATAGAGAAGTCCCTAATGAACACACAGGATTTTCTCCCTTCGAACTTGTCTTTGGCGCGAAACCGCGCGGCCCTATATCTTTTCTACATGATCTTATCACTGCCGATGAGATTAGCTATGACATTCAATCTTCATATGAGTATGTCATTGCTCTGAGGCAAAAGATCATCGAGGCATGCAAACTAGCAACTGCTTCATCAGAAATTGCTAAAGAAAAGGCAAGGCAGTTTGCAAATAAGAATAGATGTCTACGACAACTTTGTCCAGGTGACAAAGCATTCGTCCTACTCCCCAGTAGGGAAAATAGACTTCTTATTGCATGGAAAGGTCCGTATGCAATAGTCTCTCGGATTTCCGATGTTGACTATGTGGTCGATATTGATGGAAAGCACAAAACTTTCCACATAAACATGCTTTCGGAATTTCACGAACGTCCGGACTATTTGCTGCCTATTTTCCAGGCAACGGACGATTCGCATGTTCCGCGTGGTCATTACTCATCCCTTTCAGTCATACAGGATGAGGAAACTACTTTTTCTGATGTCAATCTTCCGCTTCCAGTGGTTCCACTACATTCTACGGAATCTTGGAAAAACGTCACTGTTTCTCCTAATCTTTCCGCTGAAGAACATCGACAAATCTCTTCGATGTTACAAACATTTCAGGATGTCCTAACTGACATCCCTGGACACACACATGTCATAGAACATGACATAATTCTTGCTGACAATAATCCTATTAGGGTTAGACCTTATCCTATCCCTATACACTTTCAATCACAAGTCGAGAAAGAATTAGATGAAATGATTTGATTAAACATAATTGAACCATCAACTTCACTATATTCTTCTTCCATGGTTATTGTCCGGAAGAAAGACAAGAATATACGCATTTGCGTTGATTATCGCAAATTGAATCAAGTCACAAAGTTCGATGCTGAACCGATGCCTTTATTAGAAGATCTGCTTATTAGGCTTTCTAATTCTAGATTCTTCACTAAACTTGACTTGTCCAAAGGTTATTGGCAAGTGCCTTTAGCAGATCGTGCCAAACCTCTTACTGCTTTCTCAACACCCAGGGGTCTGTTCCAATGGAATGTTATGCCTTTCGGCCTTATGAACGCCCCTGCTACTTTCGTTCGCATGATGCGTCGAATTCTTTCACATCGTTCAGATGTCATCACATACTTAGATGATATCTGTCTCTTCAGTGATTCCTGGGAAGATCACTATTTGGGTTTGTATGAATTACTGTCGACTCTACGCGAGCATAATTTGACAGCAAAACCCTCTAAAGCCTATGTTGGGTTTGGTGAAATATCTTTCCTAGGTCATCGTGTTGGTCATGGTCTCTTGAAGACAGAAGACCACAATACGTCTAAAATACTGAACATCTTTGTACCTAAGACGAAGAAACAAGTTCGTAGTCTCTTGGGTTTAATTCAATTTTATGGGAGATTCATTCCGAATCTATCTTCAATTATGGTACCTCTCTCAACGTTGTTGAAGAAAGGATCACCTAATCTGGTTCGTTGGTCTCAAGAATGCCAATCTTCCTTGGACCAGATCAAGAATATGTTCTCATCTCCTCCCATCTTAAGATTACCTACTCTTGATAGGACTTTTGTTCTTCGAAGTGATGCTTCATCCACTGGGATCAGAGCAGCACTTATGCAGGAATATTCAGAAACTCTGCATCCTGTTATGTACATTTCTAGGAAACTAAATGCGGCAGAGAGGAATTACTCGGTTCTAGACCGGGAATTGTTGGCTATGGTTTGGTCAATTCTGAAATTACAAAGATTCCTCTTGGGCGTACATTTCATTCTAGAAACTGATCAAAAAGCTCTTACAGCTATTCAAACTAAGAACTTGAAGAGTTCAAGATCCACTCGATATGCCATTGCTCTTCAACCTTTTCACTTCACGGTACGAGCTATCCGTGGTTCGGATAATGTGATGGCTGACATTCTGTCCAGATGCCCACATGATTCCAACTAATACTTCTGTCCTATATTTCCAGATATATTACAGATCCATAACACACCTATATTATAATCATACATTAGCACATCTGCTCTCACTTTATGTGAACTCATATTAATGTGCTTTGTTATCATTTTTTTTTTCTGTTACCATCTTTAATATAACAGAAGAAGGCTGAGTAGGCAATATAAGGGCCGAAAGTTCACTCGGCCACAATTATTAATAAAAATGTATTGTATATTATGAAACTTAATGGTTGTTAGATAGGATTATATTGATTGTATTTTCTCAGCATGTCATTGATGATCTGAGAAGTTACCTTACTGTTGTCAAGCATGAAGAGTTGTGAAGTCTATACTTACCGTTGGAATGACAGAAGATGTGTCCTTTTGTCATTGACCTGGATCTTCATGTATCGTCAACGTATTTCATTATGTATTGCATTATAATATTATTACATGTTTAGGTAATGTAATATTTACTATCACATGTGTACATCCTTTTGAAGCGGTGCTAGGATAATGACACCGCTATTTTGATAATGATTATTATTACACTTGCATACAAGATATGTATATTATGTTTACATGCTAACGTGACCAGCAATGTGATGTGTGGTTGGTGGCACCTCCCCGATATATGTATATATTTTGAGACAGATTTTCTCTGCTGAGATACATTCTCACCTGTCACTCTATGTGTCGATTTAGCCTCATGTTAGGCAGTTTGTCTATTTCTTCTTCTTCTTCTTCCGTCCTTAGCCACCGACCGTCAAAGCAGTCAGTGGCCATTACGCCTAGTGGCGTCTTAGGGCAACAGCAGATAGGTTTTCTTTGCCATTGTTTCCCATCACGCCTATTGGCGTCTTTAGGGCAACGGCAAATCAATCCATTTGCTGTTGTTTCCGTAATCGAAGTGACTGGCAAACGGGTGATCAGCCCGTTGGTTTTGTCTATTTATCCGCGCATAATTCGTGCGTTTGAGCCGCTTTTAGCTTGCTCGTGGATGTTAAAAAAAAAAAAAGTTTCTTTTTTTTTTTTATCGGGAGGTTGCGGTAATATGTTACGCATAAGAATTTTGCTATGGTATCTGTGTACTCAATTTTTCTAATGCAAGGTATATAACTCTTGGAATTGAAGTTACTTTTTACTTTAAGTGGTTACCTGTTCTTATGCCCTTCGGTTGCCGGTATTGTGGTTTGACCGATCTTGGGTCGTGTCCATTTATGGAGCGCTCAGGCCCACTTTTCTTGTAAACGTTTGGCAACCTGCGTCGATAGTTATTTCCTATCCTTATAAGGCTCGATTTTAAGTGTCGTTCTTAGAATATGCCCATAGCTTTGGGGTTGTGTGAATTGTATTCAAATCAAACGTTTCTGCGCATGTCTGTTTTTTGGTTGGGGGTTTTGAACAAGCTTCCGCCCGGGAGTGTCACAGATTTTGTCGAGAGAGATAGACGCTTTTCAGCGTCTGTCATGATCATATTGTTCGGGGAATGGAAGTCCTCTATAGTGTTGGTTCATCTCAGATGATATTCCCCTTTGTGATTCAAAGCGCCTGGAGGCGAGTGAGTTGTGTATTTATTCCTGAAGAGAAGGTAATTGCTCTACTTGATTATCATTGTCGCTAACTTTCATGATTGACATTTTGTGCCTATTTGCCAAATTTCCCTGGGCGGGAAAGAGTCTACGTTATGAGAAGTTTTCAACTCACGCTTCACCATGTTGTTATGCATCGGGTTGATGCATGTCCTAAAGGCTATCTACTTGTTGGACTTTGCTGCTCTGGCGGTTCCACGTCAGTTTAGGTTTGATACCGTTGTTATTAAAGGAAATTAGAGGACATTACTTGATACTCCAGAAGTCATGCCTGTCTTGCTGGAGGTCAGAAAAGGAGAAGGGATTTAATCTCCTACATTTATATATATATCGGCTGTTATAGAAAAGGATGATGGTTTCCACACCTGAATACATTTACAGTCGTTTACAATGCATTAACGCCAGTTACATTATTCTCCATTAACATGCTGTGATGTCTACAAGTGTTGTCAGTGACTATGCCATTTCGATGTCGTCGTTGTGTCGTTAATAAATATTGAGAAAACGTCACTAGCTGTTCAACACCTTTATGACTTTCCTCGTCGTGAGTCAGTGATGTACTCTGTACTAAGTAATGTGGACAATGTTGCCTCTGTACATTAATACTACTGGACCGTAAGGAGGGATACCAACAATATATACTTACAATATCATGCTACATCCCAGAAGGACCAATTCCTTCATCTCTAAAGATTGGTACCCATCCACAACGGTGTAACGATATACATACATACTTCAAGTAAAATAACACACCGTTACAATCCCTTGCTGTTCTCATTCTCTCAACTTGGTGGTCAATGATGCCGCGATGTCATCTAGAGAAGGGGTTTTATTTTTTGAAACAGTTCAGAAATTGTATGTGTATTTCTCAGCGTCAACACTGCGTTGGGGAATCCTTAAGAAACATATTACAACTCTAACCCCAAGCCACTAAGTACAACTCACTGGGAATCTAGAATCGAGGCTATTCGTCCTTTAAGATATTATATTGAGGAATTTTATGATGCATTGATAGAAATTGCTGATGACGAATCAGTAGACAAAATGGCGAGACATGAAGCTGAAACCCTTGCCCTAAAACTCAGAGATTTTAAATTTTTATGTTGTCTGGTTATATGGCGTCGGCGTCTGTGGCCTAATGGATATGAACGCAGTTTCATAATCCAGATATACCAGGTTTGAAACCTGCTGCAGGCGGTTTGGTAGCAGATCGCTTTGTGTGGATTTTTAACAATGGTATAAGCGCCGTACCGTTCAGAAAGCAATGGCAAACTACTGAATGAAAAAAATTGCCTAGAAAAATCACAAACAGCCAATACAAGCTGGGGTTGATTGCCACGTCCTGTAAAGGATAAGCAACTAACTGGTTATATGGCACTATGTTTTAAACGAAAAAATGTTGCTAGTAAACTGTTGCAAAGCATTAAAATGGAATTGACTAGTGCCATAACAACTTTGAGAAATGTTCTCCAAAGCCTTAAGAATCTCAGAAATGATGAATCATTTCAAAATTTTCTTGTTGATGCTACAACATTAGCTGAGAAAGTTGAAGCTGATCCTGATTTGATACCAACTTTGAATGTACTAGAGTGTGTTGGCAGAAAAAGCAACACAACTATGAAGCAAGAGATGAACCTATTTTGGATCCCAAAACTAAATTCAAAATTGAATTTTTCTTTTTTATTATTGATGTTGCAACTAATTCTATTGAAAAAATCTTCGAGCGATTGGAACATCACAGTTCACATTTTCCTTTTTATATAACATCCCTAAATTGAAATCTGAGACGACAAATGAGCTCTTAAACAAATGTAAAAACCTAGAAGGCGTTTTAACACATCAAGAAAATAGAGACATTGATGCCATTGAGCTATGTGATGAACTGAAAGTAGTATCCACATTAGTACCAGAAAATACACCGCCAATTGAAGTTCTTCGTTATATTATTGAAAATAACATTGCTCTTAATGTCGCTATAGCCTTAAGAATATTACTAACTTTGCCGGTAACGGTAGCAAGTGGTGAGCGTAGTTTTTCAAAACTGAAGCTTATTAAAACTTATTTATGCTCAACAATGGCCGAAACTAGATTGGAAGGACTTGCCATGATTTCAATTGTACATGAAATCGGTCAAAAATTAGACTACGCAGACCTTATTTCTGCTTTTGCGCGATGTAAGTAATGTAACTACATTTATTTCATATAATTGTCTCTAATAAAGTCAATGGTTTATTTTATGACTATACAGTATTTTCATCTATTTATCAATACATTATTATTAATGGTACTATTTAAAATTAGGCTAATGGTCATGAAATTAATGTTGAAGCTTGTTTAACATACTTACTTACTTAGTCATTCCCCTTCTACCGTGAGGTGTAGAGGTTTGGAAGAGAGAGCGCCAGACTATCCTATCGGCTGTCTTCCTCCTGGCATGGTTCCATTCTAGTCCTCGATCCTTCAAAGATTGTCTAATGTTGTCCTCCCAGCGGACTCTGGGTCATCCTCGGGGTCTGGATCCTTGGCTCTTTGTTTCCCATGCTTGTCGTGGTATCCGATCTTCTCCCATTCTGCAGACATGGCCAAACCATCTTAATTGGGACTGTTCTACTTGGGTCTGCAGGGGGTAGGATTTAAGGCCTTGACGTATCGTCTGGTTGCGTACCATGTCTCTTCTTGTTACTTCAACCACCTTCTTCAGATACCTCATTTCTGAGGTTTGGATCTGGCTTTTATGGGTTGTAGTCATTGCCCATGACTCGCATCCGTATGTCAAGACTGGGACATAGGTGGAGCGGTATACAGCCATCTTCGTTTTCTTACCAACCTCTCTCTTGCTGAGGAATCCTCGATTTATGGCCTGAAAAAGTCTCCCAGCTGCTGCTTTTCGAGTGGCCAACTCTTCTTTGATGCCTCCCTTTCGGTCTATAATAGCTCCAAGGTATTTAAAGTGGTCGACCTGCTCCAGGACCTGTTCTTCCAGCTTAATCTGATGTTTTCTTTCTTCTCGTGATATCACCATGGATTTTGTTTTAGAGCTGCTTATGACCATCCCTCTCTTCTCCAGCTCTTCCTTCCAGACTTGCAGGTTGGATTGGAGATGTGCCTCTGATTTAGCAATCAGGGCAACATCATCAGCAAATGCCAGCTCCGAAATATAGACCTGTCTCATCTTCCAGTACCCCACTGAATACTTTCTTGTTTTCTCCTTACATGCCTTGATGACATCGTCCATAAGGAGTATGAAGAGGTAAGGTGATATGATATCACCTTGTCTTACACCAGTGGTGGTCCTGAACTCTTCCGACTTATGGTTTGCTGTCCTCACATAATTTCTGCAAGACTTGTAGAAGCTCTGTATAGCATGAATCAGAGGTGCTGGAATATTCTTCCTTGCCAAACAGTCCCAAAGTTTGCTCCAGGGGACCCTGTCAAACGCCTTTTCCAGATCTATGAAACAAAGATGCATCTCACTCTTATACTCAAGGGCCTTTTCACTCAGCTGTCTGAGTGTGAAGATTAGGTCTTGAGTACTTCGGTTTGCTCGGAATCCGCACTGGACCTCATCCAATTGTGGCTCAGCTAGGCGTCGGAGTCTCTGCTCTAGGATTCTAGAGTAGATTTTACCAGGGACACTGAGAAGGGATATGCCTCTATGGTTTCCACACTGTCGATTGTCACCCTTTTTGAAAATTGGTGTTATGATGGCAATCTCCCAATCCTTTGGTATGGTCTTGTTGTACCACGCTGCCTGTTAAAACCCTTAAGAGTAATAGGTCGCCTGATGCTCCCATGAACTTAACCATTTCTGGTGTTATACCATCATGCCCTGCTGCTTTGCCCATCTTGATTTTCTCCAGTGCTGCCTTCAGTTCTTCCATCTTTATGTCATCTTCACCATCATTGGTTTTCTCTTCTGTGCTAGTGTTTATCATTTCTGATGCTTCACCATGCTCACCATCCAGGAGTTCTGAGAAATATTCTTTCCATCTTCCCATTACTTCCTTCGGGGCAGTAAGCAATTTGCCTTGCTTGTCCTTTATAAATTTGAGAGGGCATTGTTTTTCCTTCCTCATGTTCTTTAGGGTCTTATAGAACAATTTCTGGTTTTCTTGTGCATCTTTTTCTAGCTTTTCTCCATATTCTTCCCAGGACTTCTGTTTTGCTGCTAGCACTTTGTTCTTTGCTTCTGTTCTGAGTGTCACATATTCTCTATATTTTTCCATTTGTCCTGTTGTGTTTTTAGCTCCTAAGTATTGTTTCCATGCCATTTTCTTCTCTCTTATTTTCTCTTTGACTTCCTCTGTCCACCAAGGTGTCCTCTTTCTCTTGTTCCCAAGTCGGGCTTCACCGATGCTTCTGCAGCAGCTGTCTTTATGATATCCTTGAATTTAATCCAGAGGGTTTCCAAGTCATCAGGTCGTTCTTCTGTGTTGCTCACAGCTGCAGCAATAAGCCCCTGATATCTGGTCTTAATTTCTGGCTCTCTCAGCTTGTAGGTCCTAATGCTCATTTCTCCTGCTCGTTTACTTGGTTTCTTGCGTGATGTTGGACAGTTCCTAGGCTGAGCAACTCTTTCAGTTGTTCTTTTGATTGTTAGCAGGTAGTGATCACTTCCAATCTCTGGCCCCCTCCAGGCTCTAGCATCTCGGACATATTTGAGTGAGCTTCTCTGAACAATGGCATAGTCGATCACTGACTTCTCATTCTTTGTTGGTTCACATCTAGTGTATGCATGTATGCGCTTATGGGGGAACTTTGTGTTTGTAATGATCAGATTCTGCTCACTGCAGAATCTAAGGAGTCGCTTTCCATTGTCATTGAGAGTATCTTCTCCATATCTTCCGATAACTCCACCCCATCTAGCATGGTCATTTTTCCAACTCTGGCATTGAAATCTCCGAGCATGATAACTTCATCTAGGCAGTCATCCACTGTCCTTTGAAGCAGCTCGAAGAATTCCTCCTTGACCTCTGCTCTCTCATCCTCATTTGGCCCATACACTATGACCAGGTTGACTATGGTTTCTCCTTCTTTTAGTTTAACAACCATAATGCGCTCCGAGACAAAGTTCCATCCCTTGATACTATCTTTTTGATTTTGGGCCACAATGCAACCCACGCCCCCTTTAGCTCTTTCAGACATGGGTACACCACTGTAGAGCAGCGTGTTGCCATCGAGATCCATGACTCCTTGTCCTTTTTTCTTTGTTTCCGTTATAGCCAGGATTTCTAGTTTTGCTTTCCTCATCTCTTCCACCAGCTCCTCTTCCTTCCCATTTATGCTTCTTGTGTTCCAAGTTCCATAAGTCGTAGTCCGTTCCAGTTCGTCGCCTTTAGAATCAGTCCAGTTTTCTCTCTTGTGTTGCTAGTAATCATGATTTAAAGCAAACAGGTGATTGGCCTGTTGTGCCTTTGCATGGTGGAGGGGCTGCCTCCTTACGGCCTCCATGCAGGCCGCCCTCCTCCTTTTTCATCCGGGCTTGGGACCGGCATTGGCGGAGTTTTGTTTAACATAATGGTTTTAAAAATTTCAAACGTTAATTTGAGGTTGGGCTGGGGCGGCAAGATATGGCATTGCACGGGGCGGCAAAATTCTTAGGGCCGGCCCTGCTCAGACACACGGAAGTTTAACAACTTACTCCACAACTAAGCTACATCATAAATAAACCAAACTTGACTTAGGGGTCGCCCACATATGATGTCACGCAATTTTTGCCATTTAAACCCAACCCCCCCCCCCCCCCCTTCCCCCCCAATGCAAATATGACGTCACAAATCTCAAACCCACACCTCATTTTTTTTTTTGGGTCCTTCTAAAAAGCAAGAACGTAATTAAATGCAAATTAGTTACCTAGTCATCATCACCTTTCAACTCCCTAAGAGCATATGCTTTATGCCAGGTCTTCCTGTCATGTGCCATCAGCTCATGGTCTTTCCATGTCTGTCTCCAGTTCTCTTTTCTATGTATTCCCTGGTCTTCCTCTGCCTCTCTTACCCTGGAGATTCCAGAACAAGGACTGCCTGGTAATGCTATCAACAGGTTTACTCACTGGTGTGTCCTATCCATCTCCAGCATCTTCTTCTCATTTCTTGTTCTTCTGGCACTTGCCTGGTTCTTCTGGCACTTGTCTGGTTCTTCTGGCACTTGTCTGGTTCATGTCACCAGTTCCGCATAAGTGATCCTGTCATACAACAATCCTTTTTTTAAAGCAAGCAACTATTTATCAGAGCGTCCGTGGTTAGAGCACAGGCCTCTCACGGCAAAGGTAGAGGTTGGAAACACAGTGGTGTCGCGCTAGTCTATCAGCTGTAAATGGATTCCTGACTACTCTTGGGTCAGGAAAAGCAAAGAGGAGGGGAAGTGGCTATTTCACCTCTCAAAGCTTGATCTAGTATTGTGAAGTCTCTAACACTTTACTCCCCTATGACAGTATCCCACTACCTTTTTTTTTAACCCATTGATGAAAGTCTAACGCTTTTTGGTTGTTGTTTTTGTTGTTTGTCAAGTTCAGATAGCCATAAAATACTTGACGTGAATTTATTCTGACTTTTGTGTCTTTTAATCTAGATACATTTCTTTGATCTCATCAGACTGTTGTTACGATGGTGATAACCCGTTACTGTTTTTTAAAATCTAATTATCAATAGCACAATCTATTTAGTCTGCATTTTGTTTTCTAAGGTGTGTATTACATTATTTAGCAAAAATATATAATTAAAAACAATTTAAACCAGTTAAAGGTTATACCCGTCAAAATAATAACGAGGAAAGAACTAAAGCTAATGTCTTAACCATTCAGCACCTGCAGCAAATTTAGAAGACTGGGAAACTCATTTTGTTGATTCTGAATGATGTTATTTTACTCATTTTTGTAAATTTGTACTCATTTTTAAAAATAAAATAAAAATTGATGTTATTTTACTCATTTTTGTAAATTTGTACTCATTTTTAAAAATAAAATAAAAATTATTTTGGTTTTTATAAGCGTTGTAATTTATCCTCTTCCTTGTCAAAGGGAAACAATCAAGCGGCCAAAAAAAATAATAATAAACAATTAAATATGTTATAGATTTTTTACAATTTACTTTGTGTTTTCTATTTATTATTTAAAATATAACTGCCACTCCTGAGAGAATTAAATATGTAGGATATAAGTCGTCAACGAGGGAGTTGTTACACCAAAAAGGTAACTATTGCAGATAAATGTTAACTATTGCGGATAAAAGTAGAAACATAATTTATGTATATATAAACATCCCATTTTTCCTAACTCCCTGCCCCCATCGTCACAAAATTTTCAACCCCCCCCCCCCCCCCCGCGTGAAGTCATATGTGGACAACTCCTTAAATTCCCTCATTATTGCTGACATAACCAAACATACATAGCCAAGCAAGCCTAGCTCCCTATGCAGCGTCTCTTACTGACACTCACATCGAAAAATGTTTGTGACACCCATGGTTTCAGAAATATAGAGTAACTTAAACATAGATGGAGAAGGAAATTTCAGAAAGACATTGAAAGGGTTTAAAAAAAAAAAAAAGACATGTAAAGACCTTGACCTATAACAGTGCATGACAGAAAGGCTCACCATTAAGTTACTGGTGCCCAGTGCTCTACAGGCATCATCTGATGGGTAATGGATGAAGTTTATTAATTTCTATGAAGTCTTAAAATAATTTCTCTATCAATTTTGTTCCCTCCCCAGGCTTTGTGGTGGGCACTGAAGGCCCCTACTACTGGAGTTACGTCATGCATTCTTTCTGTAATAGCCATAATGTCATAGTCTTGTAT